>SSNS01000045.1:1288811-1497011 GCA_006937985.1 Aphyosemion australe
CAGGAAGGAGTATTCCACCTTTATCTGGCTAAAAAGCCTCAGAGCTGGAGGAGATGAACCTCATCCCAGCAGCTTTGCTCTTGGCTGCTAACTGACCCCAAAGCAGGCTGAAGGTAGTGGCCTGCAGTGGCGCCCCCAAGGGGTGAACTAAATAAATCACATTCATCTTCACACAAACCATACAAACTGGAGTATAAAAAGTATAAAAATAAAAAAATAGGCCCTCGTGTAAAATGTTGTGTTTGATGTGGTTTATGGTTTAATTTGGTTGAAATATTATTTGCTGCTGTTTTCACTTTATAACTGACCAAGATCATAAAGTCTTTCTGCACCAGGTGAAAATGAAAAAACAGCACTTACCTCTGCAGAGTCTGCACTGGCAGAAGGCTGCAAAAAGGTGGAATATCCGGGGATTTGGCTCAAACTGAAGCTTTCCTCTACAGAGGTACAGAGCTTCAGTAAACGATTGCCGAGCCACAGACCCACATCCTGCCGCCCATCCGGATAGGTAGCCACACCTGGACCAAACCTCTGGTCACGGTAATACAAACCCTGCGCACGAACAGTTATAAACGTATTTTATTCTTTATTAGGTGGACAAACAATAAACTACTTTTCTGTTTCCGCTTCAAACATACATCTTACCTGAAAGGTAGCTCCATTAGGGAAGATCCATTGACCATATCCTTCCATTCTGTTGAGGTAGAACCTCCCTGTGAACTTGTGACCTGTCGGCCAGCACCACAGCCCGTGGCCATGCATGTAGTCTTTAAAGAAAAACCCTTCATAATACTTAAAAAAGGAAACGTTCAGTCAGGCCAAAACATTTTTTCAAGACACATTCACGTGATAATCCCACGTTACCTCTCCGTTGCTACAGGTGTACCTTCCTTTACCGTGTTTCAGGCCGTCAGCGAACTCCCCCTCATATCTGGACCCATCGGACCACTCCTGGACACCGAGCCCTTCGCGTCCACCTTCACCGACCTGAGTGACTCTGTTCCCGCTGCTTTGAGCCGCTGTCCCGGCCGGTTCCGCAGCACCTCCACAGGTTGTCGGCAGCATCCGTGACTTCCGCTCTATAATTACGTCTCACCTGAATTAATTTAAGTGTTAAATAAATGTTCTGTAATGAAGTTTAATTAGCGTCAAAAGGCTACTAGCTTACAGGTAAAACGTGAGATCAGATTGGAGTTTTAACGCCGATGTCGGCGAGTTACCATGGCAACAGTAGCCAAATGAATGCTCGCGCACGCGCACAATACTTTCTAGAAAAATGTGTGGGTTTATTTTTAACTAAGTTTGTCATATTAAAATGAAAAGAAAAAAAATCCAGCTTTTCACGCGTTTTATACAATAAAAGGAATATTTTATTCTGTTCTGACTCAATTTTTGGTATTTTAAGTTTATAAATTTATACTAGGACATTTATTTGGAAATTAGCTTACATTGTTTTGCTTTAATGCCATCATTGAAATGGATGGATTTTCTTTCAGACTCATGATTGTGTGGGATAATTAAATAGTTTGTTCTAATAAAATGAAAGTGATTCTGTTAACGCCGTCTCTGTAGGACCAGTGAAGCGGGACCACTCTTTATGGTCCTGTCAGCAGACCCTTTCTCCTGTAACTGATCCTGCTGCTTTTGGCTTCAAATTGCAGTGGAAGTGGAGAAGAAAACTTTATTTCCTGAAATTAAGACTATTAGAAACCCATTGAAAGTTTGCAATGACCACAATAAATGCTTCACTTTATTTATTAGTCAATTATTCAAATCAAAGAGTAAATACTTTGTTAAAAACACTATTCAAAGTTCATGAGTATAAACAAAAGTGAACAGAAGAGTGGAAACGGCATAGCAGTGCATACGAAACAGTATATACATTATTGTTGTGCGTTTTGCTACCACTGTCCTGTAACACTAACAGCATCTTTCTTTAAGGAGGAAGCCTATCAGAAATTATTTTATTAGGAACAAGTCTGAAAACTTTTAATACAGTCCCATTCACTTTTATTACAAAGCTATACATAATCCCAGTGAGGCCTTTTTGTTAGCAATCTGAACTGAAATTCTGCTAATTTAAACGACCATGTTAAAAAAATAATATGTCCTCATGTGTACTGCTTTAAATGTTGATTAGAAACCAAATACAGGCATACGGCAAGTTCCCTTTAGTATTGCATTTAGGAAGCTGAGTGCAGTGTAAGAGCGATATCAGATGAAGGAACACAGGAGGCTAATCTTCTTCAGGCGTTGCTTCTTTCCACGATTGAAAAGCTTTCCGTTGGACCTTTGCTCAGAGCTTTAATGTCATCCAGAAGACCAGTGGGGGTTAAAATGTGAGAAGACCCTGGATTTGATAGAAAAAAATAAAATTAGTTATTTATGAAACCACAAAACATTTTCCTCGCTCCAGCAGGGGGCGCAAAAACCCCAGAAATAAAAACAGGCAAATCAATAAGCTTCAAAGAAGGGAAAAGCCTTACTCACTATAAATAAATGATAAAAACACGATGACCAGGAGGAATAAAGGAATGAATAAAGCATTAATGCTCACCTATAATGACCTCGCAGGATTTGACAGCCTGGGTGACCTCATAGGCAGAGCGCATCTCAGAGTAGGTCATTCCTCCGATAATAAAGACGATGAGGCGTGAGCCAGAGCGGCGCTCGTCCTGAGAGCTGGGTTTGTGCTTCTGGCGGGCGCTGTGGAGCAGAGACGAACTCGGATGAGATTTGGGAACACACGCAGGAAAACAGGTGTTATTATTATTCAGACATGACACAGGTAAGACAGGGCATCTGCAGGTTTAATGAAGTCCAATTTAAGACCTTATTAAGGCCACTTTAATTAAATTTAAGACATTACATTCTCACAACAAAAAAGGGATGTGAACACCTCACAAATGGTTCTGTCTGAATCCTTTAAAGGAACTGAAAGAGCTGAATAATACCACGATCAAGATAATTGCCCTGCAGAGAATGAAAATGAATGTGTTGTCTAAAAATGAACAATGAAGTAACACTAAACCTGCACTTCTCCATGGCTCACGCTCCAACTAGCTACAGCAGCTAATGCGCATACCTGATAATAGCCCCCTCCAACACACACACACACACACACACACACACACACACACACACACACACACACACACACACACACACACACGAGTGTAGGTGGTTCCACTCATGCACAAAGTCTCAGACACAAAAATGTGAAACACCAGTTAGAAATTCTTCATAGAGATTTCCAAATGAAATAAAACAATCTTGTTAAAGACCACTGGACCCGTGATTTAAGAAATTATTTGTCATTATTAGAGATTTTTAAGGCCTTAATTATGGGACATCTAATTTAAGCCTCCAGGGCCAATAGAACTGAAACTCATAACACAAGTTTAATGTCGATTTCTTTGCTTTATCAGAGGTTTTGGTTTTAACTAGAATAACTTGCAAAATGTCATTACTTCTCTCAGAAACCTGAATGACCCACCTGACAGCCCCGGAACCGTTCCAGGCAGCAGGACACTGGGACTGATGTGGCCAGTCTTTAGTGTCCAGTTTGTTCTCAATGGCATCCTGAAAGTGACCAGACCACACCTTCAGGAATGAACCTCTATGGAAAATCAGTAAACTAAACTCATTTAAATGTGCATCTATGTGCTATTTTGTGACAATATGACTCAATATTCAATAACGTTTGGAAAAATCCCAAAACAACAGCAAGATTAGCATTAGCCAAAAGCATTAGACAACCGCTAACGTACAGATGTCAGTCAGAGCATGAGTGTTTGAGGACACACCTAGACCAAAGCAGAGTTGGCGACCTTTCTCGTGGACAAGTCTTTAAAGTATATTTAAAATACAACATGAGAATAATAATTGTAAAACAATGTGTTTTAGCTCTGTTTTGCCGGCTAGAGGTGCACATTCACGAACAAGAGGCGTTACTTTCGGCCATAAATATGGAAATAAGAACGGCTGAAGGTGCGATACATTTATCAGCCTCTAGATGGTGCTGTCGGATAAAAAACACTCCAGATTGTAGCTTTAAGCCTAGTTTATACTTCTCTGTCAGCAAGTTTGCACTCATATGCACCCTTACTGATGGAGACATTTTTATTTTAAAGAAAGGGTGGCGCTCAGATGCGCCTGTTTCAGGAAGTACAAATGAGCTGGACGAGAAAGTGGCAGAAGATGGCAGGATAGTAGCTTCAGACGACAAGATTTGGAGTCTTATTTCCTGATATGTGGACATCTCTCCTCTGTTTAGGGAAACAGCAACACGACTCTACCACTGACTCTGTTTGCTCTGCAACGTTGATGTTTTATCTCCACAAATAACACAAACCTGGAGGAGTTCTGCTGTGTGGTGGAGTTGCTAATGCTAACGGTTAGCTTCTACTAGCCCAGACGTTCTCTGCTGTTTCCTGGACGCTAAACCAACAACAGCCTTCCCCGTCGTGAGTCAAGATGGGTGAGTCCATGCATGTTAAGTGACAGTGTGACGTAGATCTGTCAGGATTTTCTAATCCTAGAGTTTCACCGTCTATTTTCTATCAGAAGCTAATGCAGGAGATAGGTGTAGGAGACTATTTTCATTTTCAGGATGCATGAAAAACTCAGAGTGACCCTTTAGAATCAGAAATAATCATTAAAACATTTTCAGTGAACCACACCTTTCATACAAAAACCTAATTTTGGTTCAATATAAAGTGATTTTTAAAAACTTAATGTAAATGTATATAACATGCATTAATATCAACATTTCTATTGTATAATATTCTCCCACCGACCTCCATCACGTCTTTTATGACTGGAGTCCATCTGGACAAGTTGTATCTCTCCTCTTGGGAGCGATCCCGTCTTGTCGCTTTGCGCGACAAGGAAAAAGGCTGAAAAACAAAAGTACAAAAAAAGCAGCAATAAGACTCCAGAAAATCAAAAAGACGATGAGAAAAACACCTTCCTCCACTCACTGATGTGATGATTGGGACTCCCAGTTCTTTCCAGTTCTGGATAAACTCTCGCTCGTCTTCAATCTTAACGTGCTGGATGAGTTTGCTCAAGTTCTCATCTGTTGTTCCTGTTCAAACAGCAAATAAACAAATCGGAGTGAAAACCTGGTTCTGCTTTATTATGGCTACACATCCTCCTCCAACGACGACCAGCTGACTACAGGAGACGGTTTTACCGTTAAGGCTGAAGATGTAGAGCAGCACAGCTCTGATCTTGTCGTATTTAGAGTACGGGTGGAGCAGCACAGGCAGCAGAGTCCTCATGGGATCCTTCACCTTCACCCCATCCACGTCAGACCCTACCGCCAGGTCCTACTCAGAACATCACTAAAGTTATCCTCAGATCTGATTAGATGAAGGTCAGACTCAGCTACAGAATAGAACACAAATGTTATTCTTTGTGTGATACACTCTGGAAACTCGTATCTCAAATGAAACAAGACTCCCAAAGAGCACGGTTCACATCGATCTGTTTTATCAGACATGTTTCAGAAAGTTCCTTTTATCAAAAACAGATCCATGTAAGCTTGGGAGTGGAATCGAAAAAGTAAACGATAAAATACATCACTGTGGAAAAACTGGCTGATTGTTAGATGTTTAACTGGAGAATGTTGCTAAATGCTGATTAAAGTCACAAAGTTGTATCATGAAAAAAACAAGGAACCAAAACCCAAACAAACCTGTTCAGCTTTGCAAATTTTTTCCACGTTGTCTGAGAAAACCTTCATGCAGTCTTCAGCCAACTGCAGATGTATAGTTTTCTAGTATCAGGACAAAGAGAACAGTATAAACAGATATAATTGTTATTAAGTCAAAGTATCACATTCAGCATTATTCTTTAAACATTTTTCCTTCACGTTTTCTTTTTCACAAAGACATCTGTCTAAGAAGTGACCCTGGTGTGTCGATGTTGCTGCAACATCTAGCATAAAGTCATGATAAATGCATGATTACAGGCTGTAGAATCAGCCACCACATAATAACCACCTACATCTGTAGCCCTTAAGAACCCACACTCTTTTAAAATAGAAAATAGATTTAAAATAAATACATCAAAATTTAGAAAAATAGCAAATAAAGAAGTAAAATAATTTTTGATATATGTTTGAATAGGAGTTGGGGTTATTAAACTAGATGCAGATGCTTGACATTGGCCGTGACACCAGTGTCACCACGGGTCCTTATTAAAGAGGACCTAGAATGTAAACCAACATTTTCCTTGTTGTTGTTGAATAAAGACAGCTTGGGTGGTCAACAGTAGCATGCCAAAAAGTCAAAGCCGTGTTTGACCTACTTTTTATGTAAATTAGAAAGTTGAAAAAGGCGAGAGAAAACCTCCTGTTCTGAGAAAACCTTCCTTAACACGTCATAAGGGGGAGCCACGCCTCCTCAAACCTGCATGTGTCTGAGGCCTTCTGGGGAAACCAACCAATCAGCATGTCCTGGCCGAGTGGGAGGGGTCAACAGCTCTTTTCACAGAAGGCCTGAGTAAGGGGGTTTAGAATGGCCTGTATCAGGGCTCCTGGGACAGATGAAAGCCAAAAAAAGTTTTCTTATGCTTTTTGGAGGCTCAAAGCTCTGTTTTAGATTGTTGATTAATTGCATTCTAGGACACCTTTAAGCTAATATCAGTGTTTCATTAGCTCTAGGCCAAGTTACTGCTAGCTTAGAAATCTAGACAGACAGCAGCAGAAGCAAAATGATTTTGCTCTGCATGTCGGTCTAGCCACGATCCATTGGAACCGCCGCAGCCCTGACCAGCCTGGTGGTGGGCCAATCACAGCGCTGTATCGGTTTGGTGGGCGGGATGTTACTGTGACTGAGCGAAACTAAGATGGGGACGGCTGGTTTGAAACGGCTTTGGTATCAACTTTGAACTATTGAGACTTGGGCTTTTCTTTGAGTCAAGAGCAGATAGAGGTACTTAAGTTTATTTAGAAAAAGGATGTATTTGCATCTTCTTCAACTGCCCCAGTGATTGACATCCGTAGCAGTGAGAACGTCACGTTGTTTGTTGTCCAAAAGCATGTGGAGACAGTTTGAAAGACAACCATAAATTCCACATAACGACTCAGATCTGTATTAGCCGTGGCCAGACTGTATATTCACATATTTACAGTAGGATGACTTGCCAGGCTACATTACCGCTGAAGGAAAGAAAAAGTTCATACCTCATTCAGCTGTTTACGAAAGGAAGGCATCTTCTTCATCAACTGAGCCAAATTGCTAATTGAGATCTGAGGAAGAAAACCACATTTTTATCTCCGGTATAAAATCTCACATCTGAAGAGAGCAGGGTGACACACACACAAACTCCAGCTCTGTACCTTTCCATCTGGCTGCTTCTTACTGGCTGATATTTCCTTTACCATCTTAGGGAGCTGTCTGTTTAATGAAAGCAAAGTAAAAGTATGAGTGAAGACAACAGGAAGACGATCCTGCCACAACCTGAATGGTACTTACTCTGAGACCTCAGCAATGTGTTTGTGCCTGAGCTTCACCCACAGCATGTCATCCTCGTTCAGCAGGGCCTGCTTCTCTGAGCCGTCTTTGGACTTGTACCTGAGTTAGGAAAAAGACCTGAAAGTGAGCTTTAACTGTCTGCTGAAGAGTACGCTGCAGCTAGGGGGTTGTGCATAAATCTGAATGCAGTAAGAGAAAAACATACGTGTAGATGTCATTCTTGATAGGATTGAGGTCGTAGGCCATGGCCTGGTAGGTGAGCTCATGGAGGATGAGGCTTACCGGGTCAAAACCTCTCTCCACTATCAGCAGCTGGGCTTGAGTCTTTTCCTGTCAACAAGAAGAAAATAAAAACAGATTTTATATAAAAACATTAATAATGCATCTAAGTCTTCGTCCACCTTTGTTACTCCCTAACTGATGATGTGTCTCTCATTTCTGATTAAATTTCCCCCTCAGGCTAAGGAAAGTTTTCTCCCCTTTTACCCAATACCCCGTGTAAATCTATAACTGCAAATAATATTGAACTCCCAAGGCTAAGATTAGGCTTATTGTGTCAGCTATCTTTGTTCAGCAGGAGTCTCACCTTCTTCTTACCGCTGTCGTCCATCTCATAGTGTCGGACCAGCCTGCTGTCAACCATCTCAGCCAGAGTTTTTGCGTTCTCCGTGTTGCCGTCTCTAGTTAAGAAACATTAAACGTGATTTCTAACATTCCTTTTCTGGTCCAACATCAACCTAAATCTTCTAAGTCACGTAGCACATTACCGATTCCTCCTCATGGACAGTTTCCTTCTGCTACAGGCAGAGGTGTGGTGTAACCTAAACCCAAACTAAATCTCGTCTGGCTCACCTCCTGTATCTGACCCCTGGGTACTCATCCAGCGTGGCGCAGAGAGTCACGAGCTGCTCCGCAAGTGTCTCCAGTGTCTTCTTTTTGTCTGAACTGTGAGGACTGTAGATGCTATAGAAAGCCTCTGGATTATCACACGTGAACACCTTGAAAGCACACAGTTTGCATATGATGATGTAATGTGTTTTAGATGAAATACACAGCTTCAAAAAGGTCATCAAAGATCAACAAAATAGGCATTTTGAACCTACAGGAAGCAGACACTTGCAGTTCTCAAACCAACTGTTACACCATAACGGAAAACAGGCACCAAGCATTTCCAATTTGTTTCTCAGAAGCAACTTGCTCAAAAACCCCAATAAACCAAGAAAATCTTTCCTCGAGTAATCACATAGCTGAAGTAAAAAGAGGAAGTGCGACAATATTACAAAAGAGAACAGCCTAAAAGCGGTGGTCGGTTACCTGCGCCTCTTGTGGCATGAAAGAGATGTTCAGTTCCTTGCAAACACGAATGTACTTTGCACAGTAAAGCTTCATCTTGTTGAACAAGTCGTCAGAGCAGTCTGTCGGACAAAAAAAATAACATTTTTTTTTTTTACTTAAAGGGATATTCCACCCCTAAGTAAAATTTACTGTGTTGCCTTATTCCCCAGAGTTAGATAAGGGGGGGAAAGTATTTTGTAACCAGTCCAGACATTTTCCTAATCTGGCAGTATTTTGTTAGCTTTAGCTTAGCATAAACAATGTAAGTGAACGTTAACTGCTAGCACTTCAATCATTCAAAAACACACCCAGTTCCGTAAACATAAATGCATGGCTACTAGGTTTATACCTGATACATTTTTCTGAAGGAACAGCATAGTACGTTGATCTAAAAATGGTAGAGTACATGACAGATGGAGCAGGTGTCTTTTGGGGCCACTGTGTCATGTCTTTGCGTCTTGCAGCGGCGGCTTACAGCGGTAATTTGTCGTAACGTAGTCTTAAGTCTAAATCAGCTCCTATAATTCCTTCATGTGACTTCTTATCATCGATGTGATTACTGATGTCACCAAGGTAAACTAGTGTCACGTTTTTACGTGAACTGCTAGCTGTTACCATTCACATACATTGTTTATGCTAAGCTAAAAGAATACTGCCAGATTAGGAGAATGACTGGGCTGTTACAAAATGATTTTCCCCACTTATCTAACTCTGGGGAATATGGCAACAGACTAATTTTCACTCAGATGTGGAATATCCTTTACCTAAAAGTTCTTCATGTTTGTTATTTTCTAACAAATTCATGGAGTGAATTATAAGTTACTTACAGTCTGTAAAATACACATATGCTGCTTTGTATTTGGCTTTAGTCTTGAAGTCATCTATAAAGGCATCTACACTCTAATGAATAAAAACAGTACAAAGTTTATTACAAATGAATTATTCTTCACATTCTGAGTGAATCAGGGTTGTGATGGCAAACCTTGGAGGTTGGCGTCATGAAATAAATGGCCTTCATTTCAGGAACAGGCTCTCTGCTTTTGTACAGGTCCTCCACAACTAAACAAAGAACATGTTACTGCTACACAAAATGCTGCACAAGAATCCATATGAAGACATCGTTTAGCTTCAAAAAACAGAACACATTTGTTTTACTGTAACAGAAACCTACTTGTTATTTTTTCTGCCATCAGATCGGACATTTTGCAGCATGATGAGAGCAGCTTGGTGGTGAAGGGGTCCAACAGTAAAATCTGTGGAAATACGTTGTAAGTGGGACGTAAATTGCATATTTTGCACTTGTCCACTTTGAGTCACAAATGAGAGAAATTGAATGTGAATGTGTCCTACCTTCCATACTCCAGATTTGTTGCAGTCTGTGATAATCGTCTCTTTTATTCCTAAAGAGACAAGAATTAGAATGAGAAGGCGTTATCGTCATTGTACAACAGCGCAAGCTGCGGGCACAACATGACAGTTCAAAGAAATAAACAATCAGGAATCACACTTAGGGTCCAGTCTCTTACTAAATGTACGGTCACTCCTGGCTACAAAAAGTGAACTAAAATCTAAGCTGAAAATTCAAAACAGACGTTAATAAAGAGTCATGATGAAAGATCTGCTTATTGCATACAGTCAAATGTTGAAGTACCACTATTAGACAAAAAAGAAGCTGGACAATCGTTTCCTTTGTGCTGCAGTCAGTCAGGCTTTATTCATAAGGTGGATTTTTATAGATAAGGAAAAACTCATATCCATGCACAAATGAAGACATCCATTTGGGTCAAATAAGATACATTTAACCTTTAATTTTTAGAAAACTTAACATCTTTGCTAAACATATAAAGCATCAAATGATTGACTTAATTCTTCTTTCAACCCCTTTGAACTGTGTGAAAGCGTTTTGTTTCTGTTTCCAGTAAGAGATTGTCTCTAAAGGGAACGGTCATCGGATGAAGGAGCAGATTTCATGCTGCTTTTAAGGCATTAAGGAATTACTAAATATGTGCATTCTTACTTTTAGGGATGCGTGTTATTCCTGCTAAGCTAATAATGGGTAAGGTAGCGTCTATACTTACCAGCATCTTTACCTTTAGCCTATTACATGCCGTTTTTGCTGATCGAATACTCAGATAACTGTATGGTCATTTTAAATGTAAGTATTACTATGATTAATGGACGTCTAAAAAATCAAAACAAACCGTG
This sequence comes from Aphyosemion australe, assembly GCA_006937985.1. Classification (NCBI taxonomy): domain Eukaryota; kingdom Metazoa; phylum Chordata; class Actinopteri; order Cyprinodontiformes; family Nothobranchiidae; genus Aphyosemion; species Aphyosemion australe. The sequence goes on from SSNS01000045.1 coordinate 1,299,836, forward strand.
TATCCGCATTAAAATTTCGGGAAGCTACGCAGCATGTTTCTTTCAGCCCATCTTTGTTTTCCTGAATGTCGGCGTGTGTCACTGAAGATGTAGGAATGAGGTGGGGCTCCAGGCGGCTCAGTCACCTCTAGTCGAGCAATCTTACAAAATGTGCAACAGAAGACAGTAAAAGTCTAGAGTCAAGTTTAATCCGGTGTTTTTGCTTCTATTTGAAATTACTCGACTCTGAAGTTTGCAAATGCCCGTCGCGTAAAGCAACAGAGTGAAAGTCAGTGAACGTCCGCTGTCATTACGAATGTCTGGGTTTCTACAAAAATTTAATAAAATGACACGTTGGCTGGAACCATGCGTTTAATTATTAATGATGATTAGAAGTTTTATAGGAGCTGTAAAGCAGAAAACTTACTTTTCCAAACTATTTTCTTTAGCCCGTAATCCGAGCCCGCTGCCATCTTGTTTTCTGTTTTTTTCCCCCAAAGATCCGGTGTTGCGTGCTCACGCATTTTGACGCCGTTGCGTCATAAGCGTGCGACGGGGAACCATTGTAGTTTTTCTTCAACTCTGAAAAAGAAACGCCACTTGAAGCTAAATTATTCAAGATAGCGAAAAGAAAAACCTCTAAAAAATAAAATAAAGTAGGAAAAAACAAGAGAAAAATACAAAAGAACTTTAAAGAAAGTCAGAGATGCATACACAACAGTATGATTCAAATAAGTAATCAATAAAAATGAATGGATTTATTTCGATTTTGAATTATACCAGTGTTGTCATTGTACAATTTTAGTTGTCTAAATTGGAAAGGGTTGAAGCCGAAGCTTATTTTTTCCATCGCATGATACATAAAATATTAAAAAAAATAAATGATAATAAACATAAAAATTAAAACAATACAAAATAATTAAAAATATGTAATTACAATAAAATGCAATAATAAGGGGTTAATCAAAATAAAATAATAAATATTCAATTAGGTCTTGACAAGAACAACAAAAAAAGCAGTGTCCAAAGTTTGAACCTTTAGGGATTTTTAGATCATCTAGCTGTCACTCAGATGTGATGTGGAGTGACTCCAGACTTTCACAGTACATGAAATTGATCTGAACCCTCCAGTGGAGGGGAAATCCAGCCCCTCTACCTGACATGCATGTCACAAGTGGTGGCTTCATCCTTTAATATAGAATAACATGCCCATAGCTACATGTTGCTCATCTGTCTTCAGTAAGCTTTTGCATGATTGGACATTTGCTCCAAAGCAGGAGGAGCTAGACTTGTATTTTAACTAGAATAGACACCACATGTTTTAGGAAAAGGTGAAATGAGAGTGTTTTTGGGAATCAAAACTAATTGTTGAGAAAGTAAAACACTGCGAGAGAGGGTTTGATAAACGTATCGAGAATGGGCGGCATGAAGTGGTTGATGATTTTTGTCTCTCTGAGCTTCTGCTCACAGGTAGGGGCCTACAGTTAGCCTATGTAATGTTACTAAGATGCTAAACTTCTCTTAAAATTTGTCAAAACATTTTTGTTAAAAGTTTAATGTTTCTTCTCTAAATTTTTACAGACTGAGGCACAATCAGGTAGTGTTCATTTTTAATCTTGCAGTGGATTAATCTTGTGAAAATGCAATAGCACGTTAATTGCGACTGATTATTTCAGAATGATAAAGACTTGCTGTAATAATCTTGCATCTCCTGTGCAGCTATCCAAGTTTCCAAGTTCTCTGCAACATCCAAGACTGTGATTCTTAGATGGACCAAGTACACTGGAGCCACCTCGTACCGGATCGTTGCTGCCCTCAAAAGCTCACCAAGCGTTCCTGTTGCTTTTTCTGCATTTGGTGCAAACACAGTGATGGGCTCCATCAGCTCTCTGTCCCAAAGTGTCACATATATCTTTACCATAGAAGCTTTGGATGGCAGCCAGGCAGTCCTGAGCACCGCTTCGATCGAGGCATTAACACGTGAGTTGAGCTGTCTGTACTTGTGTTGTTTAACCTCTTAATGTCCAACAACAAACAAAAAAAGTAGATATGGAGGGACCACATGTGATTAAGTCAATATTACATTGTTGATCATTTAAAAGTTCCTTCTTTTAGGTCTGTACTGTATATTTAACTGTCTTGATCTCGCTTCATTTTACAAAAATGTAACATTTTCGTTAAGTTTTCCATTTCACCAAGTTGTGGAAAGAAAGAAAGCAGATTTAATTAAATTTAGAAGAATAAAACACTTTTTATAAATTAGCCAGAGGGGGACTAAGTAGACAGAAGAACAATTAATCAATGCTAATTTTCAAGTTATATTTTTTAGCTGTGAAATTTTTTTTTTTTTTTTGCAGATTTTCTAAAAACATACTTTCAGTTCATTCCTTGTGAAGGACAATGACATACTGAAGAGCAATTTCAATTTTTGTGGTTCTTCATCACACACAGAGCTAACAGAGCTTGTTTTCACCTTGTGTCGGCATTCACTTCCGCCTTTGTGAGAGCAACCGCCGGATGTTGGTGGCGTCACCTCCATTTATCTGTGCATAGTGAAGAACCACAAAAAATGAAATTGGATAGAAAACAGAACGAACATAACAAAGATATTGAAGAGCATGTTCTTAAATGGGCCATTTGTTAAACTGCAAACAAACACTGGTTCATCCCTTGATTTTAGGAGCATTTTAATGCCTAAATGTCAAAGATAAGTGGCTTAAAAACAAAAACATTCATTTGAAGTGGTGACAAACTGGACTGAAAGTGTAAAGATGAGTGAAAAAACAGTCAGTTTTGCTTAAAATCACAAGATTCCAACTTTGGCTTCTGGAAGGTAAAGTGTAGATAATCTAGATTATGGAATGACTCAAAACTTTAGCAGTTTTGAACTAATTGAGAACACTAACATTTGTGTCTTCTTAGCTCCTGATATGATGGATCCCATCAGTGGCGTTAAGTCCAAGGATAGCAGGACCTTGGTGGCAGAGTTTAACGTGAAGACAGGGGCGACTTATTACATCGTACGAGTTGAGAACACCAATGGCTTCTTCAGAGAAGATACAGAGCTTTCCTCTCCTGCTGAGATCAAGAATCTGACACCGTACACCGAGTATTCGCTCAGCATCATGGCTGCCAACGATGGAGGCCGCAGCCAGCCATCACTTCCTGTGACTGCAAAGACAGGTACCCAGATTTCAGGGAATTTCACAGATGGGGAAACAAAGCCCACAGGATCACAACACACCCAGAGGCTGGTCTGTTAGGACGAGAGTTTCATATTTATACTCAGGTTTTCCCATCAGATCCATTTGCCCTGAAGAAGTTAATTGATCCACCAGAGTGTGTCATAGCAGAGCCTCTCGGTGTTGGTGATGACTCAGTAAATGTGTCAGCATCCCTGAGGGGATTTCGGGTATCAGTGGTAACTTAATCTCAACTATTCCTTAAAAAACACGCACAACAACATCTTCAGGACATTTATTCTGGATATTTAGCTTCATTCTCACCTCAAGGTAACATTTGATCCACATGTGACAAATTCCAAAATCATACAACAATAAGTTTCACGTCATGAATATGATATTTTCAGGAGATCCAATACTCAGAACATCTCAGATCTGGCTCTTGCTGTGGTTGTTAAGATCTGAATTAACGTCAAACTTTGGAATCCATCTTTTAAAGACAGATTTTCATGTGATTTTACCTAACCCTTTCAATTGTTATCAGATTATTTTCTTGACAAATAGCGATGCTTTCCTCTGCAGTGCTACCTCCTCCTCAGCTCTCCACCTCGTCTCCCAGCAACAACAGCATCGTTGTGACATGGCCTCCTGTTGCCCATGCTGTTCAGTACACTGTGTCAATATCCATGTTTGACTTCAGCTCTGAGATGAGTTCCAACACGTCCAACACCAGTCTGACCTTCTCTGGCCTGGATGCTGGAGCTCTCTACATCATCACAGGATCGGCTTGGGACCCCGAGGGCCGAAACGGAGAAAGCAGTTTGAATATCAGCCAAAAAACACGTAAAGAAACATTTACTTTTAATTCATAATTTTTAAAAATTGGCATCGTTAATTTTCAAATAACATGCAAAAATCTGACATTTCTGCATAAACAAAAAGCCGTACACAGATAAATAATATTTACGCAATGAGGTTGAATTTTTGAAAGAATATTAACAAAACAGTTTTTACTTGATATTTAATAATGAAAACAATTTTGTGCAGCATAATAATCTCACATGCAGGGAAATATATTTAATCTAAGATAATTAAAGGCCAAGTTCATTGAGGAAACGTTTTTACTTGTAATTTTCGTTTAACGTGCAGGCTAAATGTGAAAATAGTCTTCTACCCCTATTTCCTTCATTAGTCACTGATAGAAAATAGACGGGGAAATGACCGGATTAGAAAAGCCAGTCAGATCTACGTCACACTGAAAGTTAGCATTCATGGACTCACCCATCTTGGCTCATTATGCGGAAGGCTGATGTTGGTTTAGCATCTAGTAAAAGTTAATCATTAGCATTGGTAAGTAGAAGCTAACCATTAGCATCAGCAACTCCACAACATGGCAGAACTCAGGCTTGTGTTATTTGGAGAGATGAAACATCAATGTTGCAATGCCAACGGAGTTGCGTTGCTGTTAGCCAATCAGAGGAGAGATGTCCGAATATCAGGAACTAAGACTCCAAATCCTGCAGTGTTCTGCTCACCACTCCTCTGGCTAACTTCTAGCTCCTGAAGCAGGGGTGAAAGAGCCTTTTCCCCACAGAGATTGACCCACAAGGCATTCATTTATACTAGAAACCACGGCAAATGTGATGAAAAAAGAGTGAACTTGGTCTTTAACAGATGAAGGAAAATCGTGGAGGAAACAGCAACATGTTATTTACAGTATGTTGAAATATTCTTCTGGGTTTGTCTTCATGGCATCACCATCTTTCACCAGGACCTCCCACGCCATCTTCTGTAAATGTCTCAGTGGTGAGGAGTAACAAAGCGGCTGGACTCTTGGTGTCCTGGGAGCTCAGCCTGAAGGTTTATGGAACCATTGAGTATCAGGTGACGAGTGACCAAAACAAAACCTGTAACAGCAATTCCACTTCCTGCACACTGTCTCCGGTGGGCTGTGGAGAAGTTTACACCATCCAGGTCACGGCATTCAACGAGGCTGGACCCAGCTACCCATCCACCCCAGTGGTATTCATCACCTGTGAGTAGCAGTGATATCAGCTCACAGCTTATAAAAATCAGTTAAGGCAAAACATAACTAATCTCTTCTTCCTTGTGCCATCAGTCCCCTGCCCGCCAGAGTCTCTGGCTCTTGTGCAGTCACCAGGAGGAAACTGCACACTGATGTGGAACACGGTACCATATGCAGACAGTTATGGGGCCTTCATCACTACAGGTGACGGTAGTGACGAGACCTGCAAAACCACCGGCAGCAACTGCACCTACAACTGCCAATGTGGCTACACCTACCTGATGTCTGTGCTGGCGTACAATCACGCTGGCAGTAGTCCTCCAGGGAAAGTCCTCAAGCACACCACCCGTGAGTGGCAGCAGACGTTGGATCTGAACGAGACTTTACGCTTGTATTTCATGTCTGTTTATCTGTGTTTTAGTCCCCTGCTGTCCCGATAGCGTTTCTGTCTCTGCGGTGAGTACTGACACCCTGGAGATCACGTGGGCAGCTTCACGAGGGGCCATTCTGTATCAGACTCAGGCTGCAGACAGTTCAGGGGTCGTCCTCTGTAATGACACATCACCGGTGTGCGCCCTCTCCGATCTAACCTGTGACAGCTCCTACAGCGTGGTTGTGACGCCTTGTAGTGAAATCAGTGGATGCAATTATGCATGTGACTCTCACACCAAAGACACGGGTAAACATTGCATTTTGCACTTCTGCATTACTCTTAAATGAAAATCGATTGCACGATGGTCCATTTTAATAACTTAAAACATGCAAAAATCTCAACAAGACACCAAAAATGGAATTTATGCTTTTCTTCTTTTGTTCCTACCAGCTCCATGCATGCCAACACATCTTAGTCTAAATCCCCAAAACGCCACCTCGGTCAGTGTCAGCTGGACAGGCAACAACAGGGCTGCTACTTACACAGCGAGTACAGACAGAGATTCCAGCAGACACACCTGCACCACCCCTGGAAACAGCTGTGACATCACAGACCTTTCCTGTGGCTCCACCTACAAGTTCAGTGTATCAGCGGCCAGCAGCGCCGGCCAGAGTTTACCCAGCTACTCCGTCTCACTGGAAACAGGTGAGAGGTCATGGGCATTTCGTAGCTTAAGTATATCCAAACAGCTTGAAAATGCACATGATCTTGATAAATCAATCTAAATGAGTGAAGTAAATCAATAGAAATGTTAAAGATGACGTCCTTTAACGAAGAAGAGGACACATGAAGGATTCACATGTATGATCTTCTGCAGAGCCATGTTGTCCAGCGTCTTTAACGGTGGAACAGGTGACTGAGGCGATGACCAACGTCTCGTGGTCTCAAGCCAACGGCGCACACTCGTTCATCACTTCTCTGACATCACCGCGTGGTCACGCCCGCTGCCACACCCAGGACTCCCACTGCCTCATGGGATGCATCACCTGTGGCACAAACTACACCGTCACCATGGAGGTGTTCAGCCTCAGTGGACTCATGTCCAACTGCACCTATCAGGGCTTCTCATCCAGTAAGGGAGGACTCTGAGATTAGTGGCTGAATCTATTAATGTCCCTAAAAAACCTAAAGCACATCACTCGATCTCTTGCAGGTATCTGCTGCCCGTCAGGTGTCAGGTTGTATGCGTTGTCTGGTAACTCTCTGCGGGTTTACTGGCGCAGCACAGGCAGCAGCCACAGCTCCGTCACTGAGCTCGTGGGCAGCAGCAGCAACTACACCTGCACTGCATCTCCTGGTGAGAACAGCTGTGATGTTGAAAACGTCCAGTGTGGGGACGTGTATCATGTGGTGGTAGCTCCACTCACACCAGAGGGCAGCAAAGTCCTGTTCTGCCCTCAGAGACTGTACTCAGGTACGTTTATCACAGCTAAGCTGTCATAATTCCTTTTTAGAGCTTTAGGTTAAGTTAAATACTCTGAAAATGTTCTGAGTGGATTTCTGTCTCTGCTCTTCTAGTCACGTGTTCAGGAAGTAACGTCGGCACAGGTGAGAGTGAGATTTAATCATTTAAACTAGTTTTCACTCCTTTTAAATGTCCTATTCTTGCAGAATATTGAAAAAAAAACACTTTGAATCCCGTGTGACTGTTTTGTTTCACTGTAATCTCTTTTCCACCAGTGCTTTACCGAGGAAAGAGAAGTGTCGACTAGCAAACGGTAAGTTCAACTTTTATTTAAACTCAAAACATCAAGGAATCAAGCAATTTGTGTCTGTCGAGATGAGAATCAATCAAATTTTATTTATATAGCGCCTTCCACTGCCTTTACAGCAGAACAGTACATAAACAAAATGACGTGTCAAAAGGAGATAATTAAATGATTAAAACAGGATTAAAAGTCATAAAAATAAATCAGAAAATCACAAATTTATATGAAAAAAGTACATTTGTGAAAAATTCTAAAGGATTGCTTTTTATAAACACAAAAGTTTTGCTGACAAAACATAAAAAATTATTAAAAAAATAAATGATACCAAGATCTATTTTATTCAAACATGATAATTCTGTTGGTCATTATTACACTTTAAAGGTTCTTTTCAATTAAATGATCTAAAATTACTTTTACTCTGATTTTACTTATGTCAAAAAATTTCTGACGTTTTTGCAGATTTGATTTTTCTCTTCCTCACAGATGCAACTCAACTCCTCTTCCTCCTGCACAAGCCCTTCTCTACTGGAATGAAGCACGTTTGTGGTTTAGCTAAATCAAATACATGTCCATGATGCATATTTAAGACCTATCCTACTTTGAAGCTGCATTAGTATTTCAGGTCTCAGCAAAAGCATCACTGTGGATTTATGGTTTATTAAATCATTAAATAAGAAAAAGATGTTCAAAAGTTTTCCTCAAATTGTCTATGAGACAAAATCATGATAAAACGTTTGATTTAAAAACAGAGACTTGTGTCTAACCGGGAAAAAAATGTACAAAACCTGACATATTAGGGGAAAATTAATGCAAAAATAAATGTAACTAGTAAAAACAAAACTGGAAAGAAAAGTTAAAAAGTAAACATGCTCCAATGTGCATTTTAAATCATGCTTTCAACATAAATGTAGTTGTGTCATCCCCAAGTACGAGGCCTCCTGATGAAACGGCGACCTCAGGATGAAGTGTGTGAAATGTGTCGCTGAATACACCCGATGCATTTTTCATATTAATAAACAATCCAAGCATCACTTTTGAGTTCTGTGGTTTATGTGTCACCAGTTATTGACTCGATAAAGAGATCAGAGTTAAGTGTTTACCTCTGATTTACTTATAAAAGAAGTTTATAAGTATTATGGAATTTTACACCTCCACAGTCCAACACAGGGCCTCATATAAACAAACCCAAGAGACAATTTACAGTCTCCAGTCCACCTAACATGCATGTTTTTGGTCTGTAGGACAAAACTGGGGTACCCGGAGAAAAACCACTCATGCATGGGGAAAACATTCAAACAGTACACAGAAAGGTCATGCAACCAGGACTCAAACCAGTGAAATTCCTGCTGCAAAGCAACAGTGCTACCAACTGCATCACCGTGCAACATGCATTTCTTTTCCTTTAGCAAAACTAAAGCAGCAAATAAAGCCAAAACAGCCCTCTAATTCCAAGTTACCCCTATTTGCGTAGACCCAAAAGCTTGTTCGGTATTATTTATTTTCCTTTGTTTTATGGTGAGCCACCACTGCCCTTTTCATTTCCACAGCCCAAGTTTCTGTTGGCTAAAATCCCTGAATAACTGAAAGGAGGATTTTCGGTGTCACCCACGGTGAACGGTGCAGGTCACAACAACAATACTGAGACATTCTTGTGGGAATAGTTTCCATTCATGGCTGATACGTGCAACATGTCTGAGCCAAAGAGATGATATTTCGGTGAGATAAGCATCTCAGAGGACTGATGTAACTTATGGGAAACCAGACGAGCATCAGAGAGCTTTGATCATGCAAAGGTCAAAAGTTCAGTTTTAAAGTTATTTTATTGCATGTTTTCTTGTGAATTTTACTTTAAATTCTTTATTTCTAACATTGTCCAAACATTCTAGGAATAGGAGGACCAATGAAAGACAACCCAAAACACGAGATGACAGGTATTTAAGTGTGTTATGAAAATTAATAATTTCTTAACATTTTACGCTTCAATATTTCTTAGTTGAATAATCTCTTGTAGCAAACAACATTCAATCTAGTTTTGTGCCTTGTTATTCTCCTCGTGTAAAGTTAAGGGACTAATTAGTAACACCATAATAATGCATAGGACAAATTTATTGACATGGTATTATGTAACAGAAATCAAAGCTTTTTGAACGGAGTCGGTTGAAATCGGGCCGTAGAAACTCCCTGACGGGTTTTACTGGAAGGCCCTTCCTCATTGGCTTTGTATGAATTGAGCAAACACTCACATTTCACTCTGAATGATTTTCTTTGTTATGAAACTGGTCAGAATTTTACCAGAGTGACTCAGCTGTAAAATATAGACACGTTCAGGATTATACAATCATTGTTTTAGTGCAGAAGCCTTTAACAGCACCCTAATAGGGATTCTGCTCGCGTCTCACCCCAGACTGGATTTGATCGATGGTTCCAGACCTTCTCACCAGGATTAGACCCCCTCATCCAACCCTGCAGTGGCTCCACCTCCCCTGCTTCCTCCACACAAACACAACCATATTAAATACGGTGGAAATGTACAACAAACATAGGGGTTTCCACAGCTTATTTACAACTTGACACACACACACACACACACACACATAGTCGGAAAACCTAATCAGTGAGGCATCCAGGAGGCATCCTAACCAGATGCCCGAGCCACCTCAACTGGCTCCTCTCGATGTGGAGGAGCAGCAGATCTACTCTAAGCCCCTTCCGGATGACCGAGCTTCTCACCCTATCTCTAAGGGAGAGCCCAGACACCCTGCGGAGAAAACTCATTTTGACCGCTTGTATCCGTGATCTCGTTCTTTCGGTCACTACCCAAAGCTCGTGACCATAGGTGAGGGTAGGAACGTAGATCGACTTCCGGCTCAGCTCACTCTTCACCACGACAGACCGGTACAACGCCCGCATAACTAGAGACGCAGCACCAATCCACCTATCGATCTCACAAAGTGGTGAGCATCCATCTTTCCCTCACAAGACCCCGAGATACTTAAACTCCTCCACTTGGGGCAGGACCTCGTCCAGTATTAATGACTGTATATATAATAAATAAATAACCCTCCGTGCCATCACCCGTAGGTTTCTGAAGAGTTGTATTGAAGCCCAGTGGGTCGTTCCCACCACCGCCAACTTGGCCGCGTCACGCGTCTCGTCACACCCGGAAAATACAAAAATGGAGCTGAGAGACTGGGAGCAGATGATTGACACCCAACAAACTCAGAGTTGATGTAGCTACAAGCTAACCGAAGCCAACAGAGGTTGGCAGGCACTTTGCCAGAAAACCACAGTTGTGCAACTCTGCTACCCTCTCCCTTCAAGGCTGTAATAACTTTTAAGTGACGGCTGAGGCTGAGGCCTTAGTGCTGACGGCTCATCTGCTATCTGTCAATGAAAAGGACACGCCCCTCAATATTCATAATTTCAAGATTTAATTACATCTAAATGGATGAGTTACAAAAAATTCAGACCCTTCAGAGTTGTCATGATGGTAAACTTGACCTTTTAAACCTAAAAGGGTTTTTTGAACCAGGCTGTAAACATGTTTATTTCTGCTGTGAAGTTGGCTTTTTTAACATGGGAGTCAATGGGAACATGCTCCTTTCTGGATCCAGCCCCTAGTGGATGAGGGGGGAACAGCAATTTTAAAAAAAATCACTTTCGTGTCGTCTTCATTTTAGGCAGACGGAGTTCCCCCCTTGCTAAGTATGTCCTGATTTATAATCTGATCTTTGTACTCAACATTTAGAGCTGCTGCTAAAGAACTGAAAAATAGAAATGAATAAATAGAAGAACATATTCTTTGTTTGACACCACTGATTCTGAACAAACAAAATAACTTTTTGACTCTTAACCTGGTTATTTTTTAACCTGTTTTTTTCCTGATACAGGGTTTATCAACACAATCTGTAGTTCACTCCCGACTGTTGCACTGTTGCTAATGTAACACATCTTTTGCACAAACATGTTCCTAGCCAATAACCTGCATAGTTTACACTTCTTTACAGTTGATATTTTGATTGCTTTATTGAATTTTTAGATTCTTCTTTTAATCTTATATGTTTTAAACCTAAATGTATACTTTTGGCATCCAGTGTAAACAGCAAAGTAAGAATTTCATTGGGGAAATACATTTCCTTACTGTGCATATGACAATAAAACTTTGGATTTTGAGCACCATTTGGGCTTCACACAGCTTAAACTGCAGTGACGTGTATTTTATCAGTAGTAAATTTAATAAAATCAGTTTTTTTACATGTATATTCTTAAGGGCTAGTATCTAAGTGATGAAATTTGCATCTTGAACTGATTTATTGTTCTTTATGGGCACTTGTGCACGTGATCGATTCAACACCTGGTAACTCTGCTTTCTCAAATATACATTAAACTGAGACATAATTCATTTTTTAATAATGATCAGCAAAAAGGAACCTAACTGCATTGCATGCAACAATGAAAACTATCTTCTAGAATGGTTAAAATTACTTAAAAATTCAAGGGAAGTTGCATCACAAGATGCTGAATATGACCCGTAACAGGGTATTTTTCATAACAATATAATAGTTGCTCGAAAATAAAAAGAAATATCAGTTCACTTTGCTTGTCCTTATTCAGAGTGCATAAAAACTGTTCTTTTGTTTGTGTGGGACAGCTAAGGTTCCCTCTGCGGTTTACAGCCCATATCCACTTTCATGTTGACTTCCTTTATTTTCTAACGATGATCTAGAATGATAGTTCTTTATTCTGCAGTAATAAAAGATCCTTTTTAGCCAAGCATGCAGCTTAAAAAACACCAGCACGAAGACGAATCTATCTTGAAGAAAACGGACTACTGTTGATCAAACATTTATTTATTTTTAAGTCAGTTCAACTGATGATGTGTTTTGTATCTGAAATGCCAATTCCCAAGATGACATTCCTGTCTAATGTTTCAGTGGCACTTGTCTACTTTCTTTCATGGACCCTCCTAAGCCTTTGTCTCGCGGAATCAGATCACTCACTGTTCCCACGTACTGTTACTAGGATGACAAAAACACTTTAAACCCAGAAATATGTGTTGCACCATTCCTTTAGGTTCCTGGTATTTACAGTAAGTTGGTTGTGGAGCGGCATTTCTGAATCAGAGGACTCCAAAGCGCTTTACACTGCAGTCAGACATTCATCCGTTCACTCACACTGTACACAGGTGTCACTGGTCCCTCCACCAGCAGGCAACTGGCGTGTTTTTATTGTCGGAAATTTAGGGGAATTTTACCACAGTCGAATGGCTGTTTTCCAGGCCATTTTCAGGAACTTTCAGAGTACCTGAACAGGGGTAGGTACTTGAAATAACTCGGCGGAGTAGCTAAGCAGAACTTTAAGTTAACTCACGCTGACTGGTTGTAACTCAGTAGGAAATTACATCAGCAGATGCCGTTCAAGACAACCAGCATTAGTAAAATTAGAATAGTTCTTTGTGAAGCAGAATGGAAGCACAAGAAAATAATCAATCATGCTGCTTTAAAATCACTTTTACTAAACTCCCAACACCAAAAAACTGCGTAATTCCCCCACAACAATGTAATTCACAGGGCTTTGTTGTCTCACAGAGCGCCATAAAAAAACAGAGCTTCTGGTCAATGAACGCCACATTTTACATCACGCAGCTTCTCTCATCCTTCAAATGGATTAAATTATGCTGTACCTCGACAGAATAAAACTTTTAATGTTATTAATGTTGCTGTGGATGCTTTTTGGTGCTGATCAGCTGCGATCACAGACATTCAGTGAAGGAAATAATTATTTGACCCCTCGCTGATTTTGTAAGTTTGTCCAATGACAAAGAAATGAAAAGTCTCAGAACAATATCATTTTAATGGTAGGTTTATTTTAACAGTGACAGACAGCACATCAAAAGGAAATTTCATAAAATAACTTTAAATTAAAGATAGAAACTGATTTGCATTTCACTGAGTGAAATAAGTATTTGAACCCCTACAAACCATTAAGAGTTCTGGCTCCCACAGAGTGGTTATACACTACTACTCAATTAATCACCCTCATTAAAGACACCTGTCTTAACCAGTCACCTGTATAAAAGACACCTGTCCACAGAATCAATCAACCAAGCAGACTCCAAACTCTCCAACATGGGAAAGACCAAAGAGCTGTCCAAGGATGTCAGAGACAAGATTGTAGACCTGCACAAGGCTGGAATGGGCTACAAAACCATTAGCAAGACTCTGGGAGAGAAGGTGACAACTGTTGGTGCAATTGTTCCAAAATGGATGGAGCACAAAATGACCATCAATTGATCTCGGTCTGGGGCTCCTCGCAACTTCTCACCTGGTGGAGTGTCAATGATTCTGAGAAAGGTGAGAACTCATCCTAGAACTACACGGGAGGAGTTAGTTAATGACCTCAAATTCACACAGTCACCAAGAAAACCATTGGAAACACATTACACTGCAATGGATTAAAATCCTGCAGTGCTCGCAAGGTCCCCCTACTTAAGAAGGCGCATGTGCAGGCCCGTCTGAAGTTTGCCAGTGAACACCTGAATGAGTTCAGAAAAACCATAAATCTGGGAAACGTCATCGGTGGGGCGATCTGACCCGGAAGCATCCGGTCAACTGGTCTGGACAAGGGCGTCGTAGTCAAATGACGCTCCCGGGGCAGAGGGCCCCCTAGAGGAAACACTGGATGAAAGTAATAAAAATAAATAAATAAAATACAAATTAATAATGGTAATCGAGTAGTAATAATTAAGAAAGATAAAAAATTAATGAATAATATTAAATAAATAGTAAAACAACTGTAATGTAAAATATGTTGTAAAATTAAAAGATGTAGTCAAACTAAAACATGCTAACAATTTAACAATAATAATAATAATAATAATCAATTAAAAGCTAAGCTAAAAAGGTGAGCCTTAAGCCTGCTCTTAAAATACTGAATGTCCCCTGTGGCCCTGAGGTCCTCCGGCAGCGCGTTCCAGAGACGAGGGCCATAATACTTGAAAGACGCCTCGCCATGGGTACGTGTCCTGACCTTAGGAATAACGAGGAGGTGGCTGCCGGAGGAGCGCAGAGGTCACGAGGCTTCATAAGGTAAAAGACGTTCTGCAAGATAAGAAGGTCCCAACCCATTGAGACACTTAAAAACCATTAAGAGAATCTTAAAATCAATCCTGAAACATACGGGGAGCCAATGCAATGATTGTAAGACCGGTGTAATGTGCTCCCGCCTCCTGGTCTTCGTCAGGACACGTGCTGCCGAATTCTGTAGTAGTTGTAAACTTGAAATGCTCTTTTTGGGAAGACCAGAAAGCAGGGCGTTACAATAATCCATTCTACTGGTGATAAAAGCATGCATCAGCGTCTCCGTATTGGCCCGAGAGAGAATGGGGCGGACTCTGGCGATGTTCTTTAGATGGTAAAAACCTATTTTTGTCACGTTTTTAATGTGAGGGATAAAAGACAGGACCGAATCAAAAATCACGCCCAGGTTCTTCACTTGTTGTGAAGGATTAAAAGACAGTGATTGTAATTTTGGTAAAAGTTTTTCTCTCTGAGCCTCAGGACCAATAACTAAAACTTCAGTTTTGTCCTGGTTGAGCTGGAGAAAGTTTTCTGCCATCCAGGATTTGATGTCTAAAATGCAGTTAAAAAGTGCATCCATTGGCTGTGTGTCATCAGGAGACACGGAGATGTACAACTGTGTATCATCAGCATAACTGTGAAAGTTCACTCCATGTCTCCTGATGACACCACCAAGCGGGAGCATGTAAAGGCTAAAAAGCACTGGGCCTAAAATTGAACCCTGGGGCACACCACATGTGATCCCATGGACCCTAGAGGAACAGGTATCTAAACTCACCATAAAAGTCCTGTCTGTGAGATAAGTGGTGAACCATCGCCGAGTCGGCGTGACTCTGAAGATGGCAACAGTGAGTCGCCGAAACCGTCAGTGATTTAAGGTAAATAAAACATCGTAATACTGTGTTAAAGCAAGAAAAACCAATAGAGATAGAAAATAAACACAGGAAGAACATAACAAGAAGCTGAGAGGATTCTTATCTCCTGCTCAATCTCCCCCTCCCAGAATTTACCCTGAAGTTCTGACAATGGAAACATGCCTAATGAAGGTGAAGCATCTTGCACAATGACACAATGACTAACGGAGCATGAAGTCTAACCAGCAACCCACCCATAGGGCAAACACCCCTTCAATTGTGTAGATGGAGTTGAAATTTGGTTTAAATCTTCAGACTATAACAAGCAAAGATTCTTCTGAAATAACCATTTCAATTTTCAAAAATTATAACAGTTCTATAAGTATAAAACTTATAGACAGTAAAAAGAGAAAGCATTCCCATCCTGATGGAATGTTCTGAAATTAGAAATAGAACTATCAGTTATGTCAGTTATGAAAAAATAAATAGCTTAATGGAGGTTTCACAATTTGTTATAAGTGTTTTTAATAAACTCATCAAACTCTCATCCCTCCAGCCATCCTTCCTGCTCTTCATCCCTCCCACCTGTTGTGTTCTCAGGGCAGCTCTGACTACCTGAGGCTGAACCGCCTGTTCCCATTTTAGGATACTGATTGGTCCCCACCCAAACTGACGTAAAGTAAAAAAAAAATCCAGCACTGCTTTTGTATTTGACTCCCTTGTATATACACTAAACTAATTTTAACCACACGGTCAGAGTGAAAGATGGGATTGCTGGGAGCCATAGGCTTTTCTTTTGCTTTGTTGTCTCTCACACAGGTAAATCTTTCATTTTTCATTTTAATTTTGTAATACAGATGAAATATATGGTTTCAAATAATCAGTAAAATATTTTAATCATTTTATGTATTATTTTGCTTATTACAGATACATGAGTGCAATGCACAAGGTAAGAAAATAACATTTATAATGCACAGTAGTAAGAAATAAACAAATAAAATCACTAAAGCTGAATGTGTCAAAGATTGAAATCCACGTGTAACATTTAGATGGCACAAAAGAATAAATAATGAATTTCATTGTTTTTCTAAAATTTTTGTTTCTGCTCTAGACTCAATTCACTACCATGTTTTATGTCTTTCAGCATGCAAAATCACATCAGCAGTTTCCATCACCGCTTCTTCAATTCAAGTAAAATGGCAACAATATTCTGGAGCAACAAGCTACCTTTTGGACACCCGACAGATAAACTCCACAGACACCGCACCAATTGTTCTTGTGGTGTCATCAGGGCAAGGGACTGACAAAACTGTCCAGGGTCTGAAACCTGGAACTCAGTATAATGTAACACTCAAAGCCATCAATTTTTTTTATGTCGAATGTGTGACGTCAGTGTTGGTGATCACAGGCAAGTTCATTTGGCAACATTGGACGATTTTGTGGGTACATAATCTTTGAAGAGGTAATGAAAGATTGTGATTATTTATTTTGTTTCTTTACTCTTTCCTAACAGTCCCTGACACATCCCAGATCTTAGATGGGTCATCACCTACAAGTACTTCAATTACTTTAAGATGGAGTGTGGTACCATCTGCACAATACTACATCCTGGAGGTATACTCTCAGACCACCGGGAAAATGCTGAACTTTAGCCTCACCAACACCTCAACGGTGGTGCAAAATCTGCAGCCATCCACCAACTATGACTGCTATGTCACCACGGTTAACCAGGCAGGCAAGGGAGACAGAAGCAAAGTCAGGACCATTACCACCTGTGAGTAACAACTTGTTTTCAGCCTGGACCTCTAGAAACAAAGGAAGATTTTGTACATTTAATGCCTTCCCAACACTAAAAAACTATGCTTAAATAATTTGCACTAACATGGGAATTAATGTCCACTGAGATATTGTCGACCATTAAAAGATTGCATATTGTGACCAAATGTGCGCACTAAAATTTGACAATGTAATCATCAATCAACCAAAACACAACAAATTCTTGCTAAATGTTATGATACAAGTGAAATTATCTCTGACAGTGCATTTTTGCAGATGATGTGATGTTTTATGTGACAGATAAGTCATAATTTGAAGATTCAGAGGTAGCTGTTTCAACAGTTATGTGTTCTCAGACTGAATGGTGTTTGTGTTTTTAGTGGTGCAGCCTCCAGTGAACATTACAGCAACGCGAATTGATGACTTAACTACAAGAATCACATGGCAACCGGTGGCGACTGTCCTGATGTACCAGGTCACCGTTCGGAACCTTGATGACCCCACCATCAATCCTTCAGTGTACAATGTCTCAGACACCAAGCTGACGGCAGCTACTCGCCCATGTACCAACTATATGATATCAGTGTCCTCATTTAGCAAGTTCCTGGCGCTGAGCGAGCCCACAAACTATGCGTACACTACCAATGGTGAGTTTCCAGCCAAATCAATATCAATAACTGGTGGATAAAGATCTAGGTCAGCTATTCTCTCTCAGGGCTTCCTTTCAGACAAGCAGAAAGTGATCCTCAGGTTAAAAAGAATTTAGACTCTCTGATGACTTAGTCGTTGTTCAGAGTGTCGTGTAAACATGTATCTGAGAGAAATGAATTCCATCAGGATTAATCTGATGATAACATGAAAAATCAGATATCAAATATGAAACATAATTGCAATATTCAATCAGTGTTTCTCACTTAAAACACAATGTTCTTACATACAAAATAAATATATTTACAATTTTTATGTTGTTTGCAGCGCTTTCACCAGTGTCATCAGTATCGGTGGTCTACACCTGCCCCAGTAACTCCGTCATGGTGTCTTGGTTGTCTGTTTCTGGGGCCAAGTCCTACATGGCCACAGCAATGGACGGAAACGGAACAACGATATTGTGCACGAGCCAGAGTACCAGCTGTCAACTCACAGGACTGAAATGTAACCAGTCGTACGTGGTGAGCGTAATACCAGCGTCAGACAACTGCAAGAACTTGGTCAACACAACTTCAGCCATTTTTCAAACCGGTGAGACACAAATTACAAAAACGTTTGCAAAAGTCAGCTGGTTGTTTGTGACCTCATCATAAACTACCAGCCTAGTTACCATTTATATGTAGTTTTAATGTTGATCTATCAATACTAATAATTATTAGCCTAGAAATCTAGACAAACCACAAAAGTAGCAAAATATTTTGCTCTGCAGGTTGGTCTAGCTATGCTATATTGTAGCATCAGCAAGTCTACCATTGGCTTGGCTTAGGGTAGGCTGGGTCAATCACAGCGTTCTATGTTTGTAGAAAGACGTTCAACGGGTTTAACACTATTACGGCAGCGCTTCATTTTTTTCATTGTCGGCAGAGCTGCGACAGTGCAAAACAACAAATATGGCGGCAGCTCAGGAATGGTGCTCATTTGAAACGGCTCCTACTTCTTTTTTGACGTTGTATGGCGAACTACCTCGTTGACTGATTTTTGTTGCTATGAATACGTCACATTGTTTGTTGCTCTGATTGGTCCAATAACTGTCAGATGAGGTAAAATAGCATGGTTTTATAGATAGCAGCATAAGGTAAAACAGCAGCTTATATATAGATTATATTATATATATTATATATTATTTATTTTTCCAAGAGAAATGCATATCTCCTCCAATTTCTAAAACCTCATCTATAATGCAACCTTTTCTTACGTTAAAAAAAGACTAGACAGCTATCTGTTATTGTTTACCAAGGAATTAACCAATCAGAGCTGACAAACTGAAATGAGGGGTTTCAAACTTTCAAAAACCCAAATTAACAGTAAAACAGACATAATTGTTGCTAATCACTTTAAAGCAAGTAGACAAGTTAGTAAAAAGGACAAAATCAGAGTAAATTATTTCAACCCAAAACTACTAAAAGACACAGCTGAATACACGAAAGCTGTTCTATTAAATTATTTGATAAACATTTGTACCACTCCACCCAGGCATCTTATCTTTGTGCAGGCTCTTTATACTTTCATCTCACATTTCACACCATTTTGTATTCAGGGCCTAGTTGATACATGATGTCCTGCCCCACCTGCTTGAGTCACAGAGGGGTCTGGTGAGCTTTTGTGACTTGAATTATGCTTAAAATGATAATGTTCCAAGTCAATAAAATACACATATTTAAAACCTGAAATTAAAACCTTTAATTATAATAGAATATTAATCAGTTACTCTTCACAAGCTCTGGATTTTGATTAAAACATCGTGGATCCAGATTGTTATCATTTGTCCCCTTTTATTTTATTATTACAGAATGAAAATCCATCAATAAAAAAATTCTTTTAAAAATCTCTTCAGGGACTTTTTAGTTTCTCATTAGCCTGCAGTCATTGAGGAATACTTGTATAAAAGTTTTATTTTTCAAGTTTTGTTTGCTGTCCCAAGCTCACATCTATGTTTGAATCATCTCTAGGTGTCTCCTTTTGAAACTGGGTCTCCCATTGAGCTTCACTGTGTATACCGTATTGTGCCGTTTTCACTCCGTAAATAATAGTCAGGTCTTTTATGAAACCTGACTGCAGTAAAAAACAAAACACCTATCTTCAGTATCAGGGCGTTTTGACCTGAAAAGAGATTTGAGACATAGCCTTTGATGGTGACATTTAACTTCAATCATTTTTATTTCTACTTCCTCCTTTATCCGTTTTTCCAAGTATCCATTTTCTCTCTCCTAATAAAAGTACATAGTACAATGTGTCTCAGATGGTTTTAATATCTGCATGCATATCTCCTCTCCAAGCTCCGTGCCCTGCGAGCAACCTGAAGTTGGTGCGAGAATGTAACAGTGATGTCATCAAGTTTTTGTGGGGCCAAACAAGCAACACAAACTACTACAAGGCCCAGGCAATCGACTCAAAGGTGCTCCATTTCAGATTCTATCTAAATGCTTCCTGCAATCCTTTCTTTTTATGTAAAGTTTGTTTTAAATGAATTATGATGGTTGAAATTGTCTGTGGAGTTAGCATAAAAGATTTATCACATGTCTCTGTGCTCAGGGAGGGGTCTACAACTGCCTGACCCAGGATGCGTCTTGTGATTTTACTAGTATGCCGTGTGGACGATACTACAACTTCACAGTTTTATCAACCGTCACATCCTCCACAGGGGAGTGCAATAGTGTTCCAAGCACAAGTGTTGGTATTCAAACAGGTAAGCAAACACACACATCTGAAGCATGTTTATTGCTCTTGAACAACAATGAATTACTACAAATCCAACACATATCCCGGCTCTCAATTCAAATTCTCGCCCCTCAAGGGCCTTTATCAGAACACACATAACTATGGAGGTTGTGTCATTTATATAAAAACTACCAGGTAATTGGCTTAAAATACCTCATTGTGAAAAATAAAAATCGGACATTATTGATGTTTTTTTCCTTTAATCTTAGTTTGATGTTTTCAATTGCAAGCAATAGCTGCATTGATACTAGGGGTGAACAGTATTCATATTCAGATTTTTGGTACGGAACGTATGGTACAGTACAGGGGTGTACCGAGTTCCTACACAGAAATGTAACTGCACTGCACTTTTGCCAGCAACCCAAATGTCTGTGTCCAAATTCAGGGACAAAAGACCTGACCTACTCAGTCTACATAGGCTGGTGTAGGTACCAGACAGAGTCCTTTGTTGACCGGGCATACTGGAATTGAACCTTTGTGAAATAAGACCGTCAAGCCTTCAGATTTATTAACTCCCTTACCTCGGCATATGTCCTGTCATCTAGCAACCATGATGGTATTAAACAAGTTAAACCTAAACAAATGGGTCAGCGCAGTAAAAAGATAGTTGTTTACCTTCAAGCTGACATGTTTCGGCTAGCAAGTCTAGCCTTCATAAGAGCTCGCCGGTGTTGGTGGCATTACTTCCGTCTATCTGCGGGCAGCAGAGGACAATGTCGGTCTCTGCTGCCCGCGCTCGCCTCGCCGATGACACTGTCCCATGGGTAATCCAATGAGTAAACTCCATCGTCTCTGTTCATGGTTTTGTGTCTATGTCTCCGTAATTCTATGGCTCTTTTGATCCATCTTTTGTATTTTTGTTCTGTGTTTATGATCCGTGTACTGTCTCAGTCCATGATATGATTTTCTCTTGTGCAGTGGTCTGTTACGGCTGATTTCTTTATTGTACTTTCTGCCTCTTGTTTCACTGCTCTTGTGTGTCTTCGACTTGTTTCCTTCTCGCACTCCTTTTGATGTTCTATTTTTCGTGTGTTGAGTTGGCGCCCAGTTTCTCCTATGTATGTTTTATTGCAGAGTTTGCATGGTATTTCGTATATGACCCCACATTTTTTATCTGCGGGTATCTTGTCTTTTGGTTGTACCAATCTTTTTCTGACTGTCATGTATGGTTTTGTTGGTGCGTTGATGTTATGTTTTTTCATCCTTGTTATTATTTTTCTGTTATGCCTTTGATATATGGAAGGGTTATTACTGGTTTTGGTTCTATTCTTTCTGTATTCCTGGTTCTTCTTATTGGTTCGTTTGACTTTTCTATTGTTGTTAATAGTTTTCCTTTTTTTATTGCCCATGTTGGGTTCTGCAGGTTTTTAAATGCGCTCTGTATGTGTTGGTCCTCTAGTTTGTAATCCTGTTCTTCTGTTATTATATTTGCTCTGTGGTATGATGTTCTGATAACTGACATTTTATGTATGGTGGGATGTTCTGACGTACTTAATGAATATTGGTCTGTGTGTGTTGATTTTCTGTATGTGTATATTTTCATGTCCATGAATGTTATGCTGTTGTCGTTTTCTTTTTCATATGTAAATTTTATGTTGTTTGTGACATCAATGCTGCTCAGGTGTTTTGTTAGTGTCTCCGTTTGTTCTTTGGGAATGATTTCTAATATGTCATTTATGTAGTGTTTCCATAGTTTTATTTTGCAGTTTGGGGGAGCAGTAGCTATGGCTTTTTGTTCCAGGTCTTCCATTTAAAACTCGCAAAGGGTGGCTGATAGTGGGTTTCCCATGGCAAACCCTTCTAGTCGTTTGTATATGGTTCCATTGTGAATGAAGAAAGTGGAGATCGCTACCAGTTCTATCAATCATGCTATGTCATCTGCTGTGAGGTTTGTCCTTATGTGTAAAGTTTTGTCTCGTCTAATTCTGTTGACTACTATGTCGATGGTTTATTGGTTGGTGTTTTTGTGAACAAAGATATGACGTCATGCAAGATCAGTGAGTCATTGTCTTCTATTGTAATCATTTTCAGGTTATGAAGTTACACACAGAACGAACGTACAAAAGACTAAACATATGGGTTTTTTCCAACGGCACTACTCAGCCAAAATCAGCTGGGTACAACGTGGGTTAACACAGCTCACCTCAGAGTAGTTGGTTTTCCCTGCCAGCTCTGTGATAAAAAGTGGGTGCACCCTTCATAGCGTGCAGGTGGAGGTGTGTGTGTGGGGGGTACAAAATTTTTGTCTCGTGCCATTTTTGTCACAAAAATACAATGAGGTGATGTTATCGGTATGCTACACAGAAAAAACTCAGCACAAAAATGATGATGTTGAACATTCTGCTCAGTTTTATGGCTTTTTATCAGAGTCTGGAACAATCTGTGACTCCACCCCCTAGCCAATCAGCAGCCGACAGTCACGAGGCTGGCCCGGGTCAGAGGAACTACAACAAAGCAGGAGCTGAAAAGTAGAGGAAAAGTAGGGGGAAAATACCGACTGAGTAGTGCCGTTGGAAAAGGGCTATTAATGGCAATAGGGGACCTGCCATACCTTGTCCCTAGTGAGAGGATATTTTCTACAACCATAGACATGTTGTATTTAAGGAAATGCACAGAGTTACTTTCCTTAAGATAGAAAATATTTTTCAATAGTTTAGCCTGTTATTTCAGTTGCAGTTGAGAAACCTGAAGTATTGATATTTCAGTTTCCTAAACAGAAAATATGTTTACTGTTACATATTATTTAATTTTTTTTTTATTTTTGTTTCATTGTATACATCTTTATGTTATCTGACCTTAATGTTAAAACAATTTTTTTTACTTTGTTTCCTCCCCGTACCAAAAATGAACCTAACAGTGAAATTAAAACCAATAGATACTCTTTCAAACCAAATGATACCCTTCAAGAAATGTTAGAAAATCTTCTCTATCCATGCATCCACCCATCCATCTATCTTCTGTTACTGGAACAATAGCTAATTAGAAATCCATAGACCTCCTTCTCTCTATCTGCCTCCTCCACCTCACGCAGAGGGACTCTGAGGTGTTAATAGACCAATTGTGAGACCCTGGACTATCCCGGCGTAACTTTGGAGATTCAGTAACATACCTTTGTATGTTTATTTTTTCAAACTGTGTACAGCACCCTGCATGCCCCAGAATCTACAAACATCAGCCAGCTGCAACAGTGATGTTTTAGTCACCACGTGGGACCTTGCTGAAGGGGCACTGTGGTACAACGTTACAGCTGTAGGCAACCTTAAAAACAGCAACTACACCTGCAGCTCACAGATCAACAGTTGTGCTATGAATGGTGTCAACTGTGGAGAGAGCCTGACAATCACCATCACAGCCTTAGACAATCAATGTGCCAGTCCAGCGCTGCTAGGGTATCCTGCTGAGACAGGTGAGGAAAGCACAGTAAATGTGTCACCTATTAAAATACAGTGAAGGGAACAGCAATACAAAAATGTTACTTCTTAAATGTGATTTCTTCCCTCTCCTCCATTGACAGTCCCATGCACACCCCAGAATGTAACAGCAGTGAAGGAGTGTGGGTCCAGTTCCATCACAGTGACTTGGGTCATGGACAATGGAGCTATTTTTTATGTTGCCATGGCAAAAGGCAGTGACAATGTGATTCACAGCTGCAACTCTCTTGATATGTCCTGTAAAATTACTGACCTGAAGTGTGGCACCAACTATCAAATCTATGTGATTGCCTCCAACTTCTTGTGCAACAGCACTGCGAGTGATGCAATCATCTTAGACACAGGTGAGGTGGCTTCCATCTTTTTTATTTTTAGGTTGTAGTCAGGTTATAGTTGAATTTGTCTTAACAAGTTATAAACTTGAAAAATACAGAATTAAACATTTGAATGTCCTCACAAGGTTGTAATGTTTTGTTATTCCAGCTGCCTGCCCATCAGACAACCTCACCGCCACCTTGAACTGTTCCACCAACCAGGCTCTGATCTCCTGGAGTGGAGGGCCATCAGTGAATTCCTACACTGCTGTTATGACAGATGAAAGTCAAGGAATCCTTAGCTGCAACTCAGCTACAACCAGCTGCACAGTGTCCAACCTGAAATGTGGTCAACATTACACTGTTGTTGTGTCTTACCATGTTGAGAACTGCTCCGGCGTACCTTCTCAGCCCATCTACTTAGATTCTGGTAGGAGAGATCTCTATTTCAATGACAAGACAGTAATTCATTTTAGCCTGAATTCATCAACTAATAATCAAAAGTTCTTAAAATGCCAGTGAAATCAAAATTTATAACACGGATGACTCAGAAATGTGGGCATTGCCTGATTAGACCATTAGAGCTGTCCGATCACACTAAGTTTTAAGGGACTTTTCTTGGCCATTTTAAAATGTTAAAGGTTCAATATCATGCTATTGTAAAAATGTAAGCGTAGATTGTCTTTTATATAATATTTAACAGTTTGTTTCCCCTTCCTCGTCAGTTCCTTGTGGTCCAGCTGGAGTTCAAGCTAATGTTGACTGTGCATCGGGTACTGTGAACATCAGCTGGAGTGCGTTCAAATATGCAACAGGCTACATCGCTGTGATCTCAGACAGCAACAATCAGATGACTCGCTACAACACTACAGGGACTAAGTTGATAGTTACCCCCAATGTTTGTGGGGAGGTGTACACGCTGAATGTCATGTCCGTCAATCAGAGTTGTGTCAGTTTTCCCACACAAACAACCTTCAAAGAAGGTAAGAGAAGTATTTTTCCTCCTCTTCTGACACTAGTGTGTTTACTGTATGACAGATGGTATTTAGAATTTCTATTTTAAGATTTTTTTTAATTGAAATTTGCCCTTTTTGGGGGGCTCAAATACACAACTTTTAGATAAATTGAGAATTTAAGGTATGTCAAATAAAAGATTTGGAATTGATTATAAATCAAGTATATTTTAAATGTCTTCATTCAGTTTATTTTGTGCTGCAATCTTATATTTTACATCCAGTTTCTTTATGATATTTCTATTTATGTTAAATGATCTGAGCTGATCTGAAGTGTTCCACTCCCCCAGCCCCCTGCATGCCCACTAACGTGGTGGCAAAGAGAGCCTGCGGACAGAAGCGTGTAGAAGTGACATGGCAGGCAAGCCGTGGAGCCAAAAACTACACAGTTGTTGCTCTGGATGACTATGGAAATAATTTCACATGTGTATCCAACATGCCATCATGCTGGTTGGATGGCGTAATGTGTGGCCATGTTTACAATATTGGTGTGATTGCCATGGATGACTGGTGTACAAGCATGAGGAGCGCTTCAGTGAAACTAATAATAGGTATAGAATTAGTTTTGCATTGCTTCAATACATCCATTTGAACATGCACTCACTTTTATTTCGAACCCTTCCCTGCAGAACCTTGTCCTCCCTCTCATCTAATCGTATCACTGAACTGTACCAACAACTCTGCCAAGTTAACCTGGGACAGCAGCCCTAATGCAGTGTCCTACACTGGGAAGGCAATAAGCACAGATGGCGATAACATCAACTGTACAACAGGACTCACACCTGGGTGTGATATGTTTGGTTTACGCTGTGGAAGTGTGTACACCTTCACTGTGTCGGCGTCGGATGGTTATTGTCAAACTGTGGACAGCCAGCCAGTCATTAAAACAACTGGTGAGCAGCAATTATCTAAAACTGTTACATCTGTGTTTTCAAATTCATTTTCAAAGACAATAAAAAAAAAACGTTTTAGCATTAATTTTTTATAGTCTAATGAAACTAGATCTTATTTGACCGCGTCCTCTTGTTTCAGCCCCATGTACAGTTCAGAATGTGTTGACCAGCCTGAACTGCAACACCAGTGTGCTGACCGTCAGCTGGGTGCCTGGATCCATCCCGGTGAACTACAGCGCCACCGCTGTGGACACAAACGGCACCACGCTCCAGTGCAGCACAGAGAATTCCAGCTGCTCAATAACAGGCTTGAGATGTGGTCAGCAGTACACAGTGAAAGTGAAACCCATCAGCAGCACATGTCAAGGCTACCCTAGTACCCCTGTGACTGTAAATTCAGGTGTGAATAAGTCAGTTATCTATTATAGTCACACAAAGCCATTCTATCTTTTTACTTACACTTTCTTTTCTTTTCTAGTTCCTTGTGTTACCATGAATGTCCAAGGCACAGTGGACTGTTCCACTAACACACTGCAAGCATCCTGGGATGCAGCTGCAGGTGCCGTTTCTTACATCTCCACAGTGAAAGGAGCCGGAGGTTCCACTGCCTCCTGCTCAACAACTAACCAAAGCTGCTCGTTTCCTCATCTGCAATGTGCTCAGACTTATTCTTTCAGTGTGGTGGCTGTCAACGACAGGTGTAACAGCTCAAAGAGCACCATGGTTGCAGCAACAACAGGTATGTTTAGGCTCACGTCAGACACGCACTACATCTATCCTAACCTAGTTTGTGTTTTTAGGGATTTACACCATTTAAAAAAACAGGATAATCTCTGAAAGATATCCTAAAAACCTAAATCGAATGACTTCACTTAAAAATGTTTGATATTATTATTTCATTTTTTATTTGGTATACTTTTCTCACTATCTTATTGTATAATGAATACAAGTATTTCTATAAAAAAAACCAACTACTTCATAATTTCCACATCCCATTTGTAACAAATCCTTTAAATAGTAAAATAATTCATCCAAACTCTTGTTCTCTTTCTTTATTGATTTCCAGCTCCCTGTGACCCCACAAATATTACTGCTTCTCTAAACTGCCTCACTGGTGTGGTAACTGTGGCCTGGTTTGCTAGTGCTGGAGCAAATCAGTACACAGTCCTCGCTGATGCCAACGGAAAAAGTGACTCTTGCAGCTCCACTGGTACCTCCTGTAAGCTGTCCAACATGCAGTGTGGAGCGAACTACACAGTGACTGTACTGGCAGGGGATGCAAAATGCAACAGCTCTGTTTTTGCTAAAACCAGCATAATAACAGGTAAAATGTCAGTTTTGAGTTTTGCCTTGAAGCACATCTGCAGACATATTTTAGAGAGATATAGGCAAAACACATCCATTAATTTATTCAGAGCAAAATCCTACATTCATTGGTATAAATTTCGTTACGTAAATTATTGCATGTCTTGTATCCAGCCCCCTGTGCTCCAGTGATCCAGAACTACAATCGCTACTGTGTTAATAACTACACCCTGGTCAACTGGGTGGAGGATGGGAATGCTTCGAGTGTGACGGTCAATGCCACCTCTGACTGGGGAGACTCAGTGTCCTGCAGCTCTTCCACCAACAACAGCTGTTTCCTGAAGAACCTGCTTTGTGGACAAACCTACACAGCTCAGATTGTCGCAAAAGGAGTCCAGTGCTCAAGCAAACCCAGCTCTACTTTCCAGATTGTCACAGGTATATCATGTCAAAGAAAAATACATTTTTGAGAAGTAGCATGTGAGACATGTTTATGTACATTAAATCTATTTCAATGGCAGTTGTCTGTTTTGTTTAGTGAGGATACAGGATTGTGCTAAAAGAAGCCTTAGGCAGGAGTAAAGCATTTAAACGAACTGTTTTCTCTCACCCAGCACCCTGTACTCCTGGGAACGTGGACTACCAGTACTCCTGTGATACTGGGATTGCTCTTGTGAGCTGGGACGAGACTTTGGGCAGGATCAGTTTCTACATTCGCGCCCAATCTGGAAACACTACGGTCACCAGCAGCTCCAGCCAAGGGACTGATTGCTCACTGTTTGGTTTACAGTGCAGTAACACATACGTAATAGAAGTCATAGCAGTGGGTAATAACTGCAATAGCACCGTGCCTGGTGTGACACAACTACAGACCGGTAAGAGCTGGAGGGTCAACAGAACTTTAAAGTTGTTATGGCAAATCTGCAGAACAAGCTAGGTTTTGAGCACAAACACGGTCACGGAACCCTCACCCCCCTCCCCTCGGGTATCTTCCCTGAGACGCTACTGTTGAAACCGAAAACCCACAATGCCAGAGTAAACGAGATATTGCTAAACACCAGTCGCTATTTTCTAGGGCCAAACGTCTTTTGTTGTCCGTGACTTCAAATGGTGTTTTTCTTTTAGGGACTCTGGTAGTTTGTCCTAATGTTGAAGTGGTAGCAGCCGGCTGTTTCTCCTTCTCTGATATTATTGAGTGGAGAACCTCTCACACCAGTGGTGTTCTGGTGCTAAATACGCTAGTGCGTAATGAGTGGAGGACCCAGGAAAATGCAGAAAGTGTGGGGAGACCGACAACTGGATGGTCCAATAGTAGCTTTTGGTCCGAAACGGGTTATTGGCAGAGGTTTTTAGACAAATGCGAGAGAAACACTTTATTAATTTATTTTCTTTATTTTTATCTCTATAATACATTTATAGCTATACTATGTTAGAACGTTAAGAGGCATAAAAATTTTTTTAAGCTAATTTGTTTTCAAATATTCGCCATTGCAGCTGAAGTGCAAGAAGTGCTTGTACTTCTAAATCTGAAAGGTTCTATAAAGTCTGCCACCTTTTGTGGAAAAGAAAAACAGGTTCTGATCATATCATGTCTTTAAAAACACTGTTTCTGGCCAACTAAAAAAACATTATCCTTTCCCTTTCCCATCAGCCCCTTGTGCTCCAACAAATGTCAGTGCTTCCCTGTTGTGTGACAACAACACAGCAAGTGTGAGCTGGATGTTCAGCCCTGGTGCAATAAGCTACGTAGTGACGGCATCTGGAAGAAATGGAGACCAGAAAAGCTGCAGCACAAACACTTCAAGTTGTCTGCTTCCCAACATGTCATGTGCTGTGACCTACATCATCACTGTCACCCCGTTCTCTAAACAATGCCAGGGCATCGACAGCCGCCCATACAACTATCTCGCAGGTGAGAGGGAACAAGGGAAAATATGGTTTTAATAGCTTTTGATTAAATATTCAATGTTCTACTTGTTCAAATAATGCTTAAGGGGTCCTAGAATTAAAAACTACATTTACCTTGTTGTTAAATATAGGCAGCTTGGGTTATCTAATTTACCAAAACGTTTGTGCTGTCTTTGTCCTGCTTTTCTACAATTAGTAATGCCAAAACAGCCACGGAGAAATGGTTCTTTCTGAGCAAAGCTGGTGAAACACATTATAGGCGTAAACACACGTAACACACACGTAACATTCCAGAATGTTCTGGGAATATCCAGACTTTGAATGAATGCCAGATAGATCTGATCTATTGAGGTATCCAGATACTGAACACGGCTCTACAGAGTTTCTAGCTTCTTGCAGCATCATAGAGCCATTAGGGGAAAACCAATATATTAGAACGTAGCTCATTTAATATTCATGTCTTGACTGACTGGTGGGGTTAACCAGTCTTTCCGTTGTAGGGCTTTATTATGGTATTGTGTTTGGCCATTTATCAGGGCTCCTGGGCCATTTTGAGCTCCAACAAAGTTTCATAGAGGCTAAAGAACAGATACCAATTGTAAAAAAGTTGTTCTCGAAACCATTTAACAAATAATATTAATTAGAAAAATGACTAAGCTACCGCTATTTTTTTTTTACAGACAACACCTTTACATTTACAAAACAGTAACACAATCATTTGTTTTTGCTTCTTTATGACAACTACCCTGCAGGTCCCTGTCCTCCCACACACGTTCAAGCATCTTTGCAGTGCGCAGGTAACGTTGGTCAAGTGACCTGGGACGCTGCTCTGAAGGCCGATCTGTATTCTATCTCGACTTTGCCTTCAATTTCTGATCCACGTATCCACAACTGCTCCTCCAATGGAACAAGCTGCTCCCTCACGGACCTGTCTTGTGGTGTGACGGTTGCCATCACTGCGGTCACCATAGAAAGAGGCTGCCGAAGTCAACCCAGTGACCTGTTCTTGCTCAAAACCGGTAAGAGATTCAAAGTGTGGACTCTAAAGGAATAGTTTAACCCTTTTGCACTCTTTCCAATGACAGGTGACATAAATCAAATTTAAAATAGAATATAATTTTTCTCACACTGCAATGCAAATTTGAAAAAGCAGGAGAATATAAAACCCAAAACGTGAATATATTTGTTTAAAGTTTCTTTTTTAGATTTTTTGACAACAATTTTCAAATTTACATCTATACAGTATATAGATACATTTTATGTAATGTCTACTCCGAGCCCCATTCAGATGACCGAGCTTCACCCTATCTCTAAGGGAGAGCCCAGACAAAAAATTTTTAATAAAAATGGGGAAAATGGAAAAATGTAAGTTAAAGAATGAGAAGGAAGAAAGAAAATGAATAAGAAAAGGTAATACGGGATCCTGAGAAAGGCAGAATTGGTAGAAACAGCAGCATGAAAATAAGAAGAGTCAACCAAAGGTCACACCAAAGCCAGCCTGAACAGATTAGTTTTTAGCTGGTTTTTAAAGGAGACCAATGAGTCCACTGATCTCAGGCTCAGGGGGAGAGAGTTCTAGAGTCTGGGGGCCACAGCAGCAAATGATCTGTCACCTTTGGTCTTTAGCCTGGTGCGCTGCACAACCAGTAGGTGGCGCTTACACACTAGCACTGGGTTCTCTGAGCATGTGGGCGGGTCAAAGGAGCGCGGAGAAGTCTGCGCGGTGTCTTCCTTATTAAACAAAGGCTGTGTGGCAGCACTGTGTGTGTGTGCACGCGCTGTGCTGCGCTCCGCACAGCCGACGGGAACTGAGAAATGGCTGGGTGGGTCAAAGGAGCACGGAGAAGTCCGCGGTCTCTTCCTTAATAAACAAAGGTTGTGTGGCAGCACTGTGTGTGTGTGCGCGCACGCTGATCACAGCAGAGGGAAACAGATAAAACAGCTTCAGTCAGAGGCTTGTTAACTCCTCCGCATTCAGAGTGATACTGAAGCGCGCATGCGGGAAGCCCCCGCTGGCAGATTCTATCTGCTAATCGGAGGTTCCCCCTAAAGGTATGCATGAATTTGAGCCGACCAATGAGTTGGCAGTGGGTGTGTCGGCCCGGTTTCAGCGTGAGTCAGACCGGCTTGGAGAGAGGGCTGAAAAAGCGTCCGGTTTGGCGCTGGAAATTTTCGGGCTCCCCGAATGTGAAACCAAATCTTTTAGCCCGGCCGTACTGACCTGGTGCTAGTGTGTAAGCGCCATTTGATCACTGGACCTCAGGGACCTGCTGGGGGTGTAGGGACTGAGAAGATCACCAATATATGATGGTGCTTGTCCATGTAAGGCTCTAAAAATCATAACCAGGATTTTGATATGAGCTGGAAGAACAGCGGGGTGACGTGAGTGTACTTTGACGATTTGGTCAGAAGTCGAGCACAGGCATTCTGAACCACCTGTAAAGGTTTTGCTCAGACAAGTGAAAAGCCAGTAGCAGTAGTCTAAGCATGAGGAGATGAAGGTGTGTATTACAATCTCAAGTTCAGAGTGGGACAGAATGGGACACAGTTTAGCAATGTTCCTAAGATGAAAGAAAGACGAACAAACAAGAGAACTGACTTGTAAATCTGGGGTGAGAGCTGGGTCAAAGGTCACACCAAGATTCCTGACAGAGGGTTTGGTGTGAGAAGCAAGCTGACTAAGAGAGTTTCTGAATTTGGGAACCAGCTTGTCTGGGGCACAGATGAGGATCTCAGTCCTGTCATCATGTAGCTGTAGAAAGTTCCCAGCCATCCAGTTTTTAGTCTAAGCAGGTTTGCAACAGCTGCCGCTTAGACATCTCATGGGGCTTCAAGGAGATGTACTGTACAGTTGGCTATCATCTGCGTAAGGGTGGAAGGAGATTCTTTTAAAAGAGCTCAGGATGTGCTGGAGAGGAAGCATGGTCAATTGGTAAATCAACCATGTCGCTCCAGACCGGTACAACGCCCACATTTATTTTTATTTTATTTAACCTTTATTTAACCAGATGAGTCGATTGAGAACTCATTCTCATTTACGACGACGATCTGGCCAAGAGGTAGCAGCAACAGATACATAGTTAGCTTTACACAAACAGATGAGATAAACAGATCAGATAAAAAAAATACAAGATAAAAATAAGATAAAACAGCTAGATATAAAGACAAAGGACTGTTCTCATATATAATATGTGCAAGCCATCAAAACAGACTTAAAACAATCTTTAAGAACTCAGAAGCACGCACATTGATCAGAAATTATTGAATGCAACGAATTATTGAAGGTAGATAATGGAACGTAGGTAGTGAGCTTTAATGATTTTTGCAGTTGATTCCAGTCATTGGGAGCAGCAAACTGGAATGAGGAGCGGCCAAAGGAGGTGTGAGCTTTGGGAATAACCATAGAGATTAGGTTACTGGAACGTAAAATGCGCTGGTTGTTGGAAGTGATGAGTAATGAGCGAAGATATGACGGTGTTCTACCGATGATTGTTTTGTATATAAATTGATACCAATGTAACAACCTGCGGGAATGGAGTGATGGCCAGTTAACGAGTGAGTACAGATCACAATGATGAGTAGTGAAAGGGGCATCACTGCAGATGCAGCACCAATCCAGCTGCTCCATCATTCCCTCATTTGTGAACAAGACCTCGAGATACTGTAACTCCTCCACTTGAGGCAGGACCACATTCCTGACCTGGAGAAGGTATTCTATCCTTTTCTGACTCAAGACCATGGTCTTGGATTTAGAAGCAATATTGGATGCACTGAAAAAATAAAAACATTTATAAAAGAAAACTTTTTATTCATATTTTTACATACATTGATCTGTAATTTTATAATTACTATAATTATATACATTTTGATGTTGCAGTGACTCCTCCATTCCTGACTAGTTTGTGGAAAAGCTGCCTTGTATGGAACTGGTTCTTTTTGCAAGGAATGTTGGTGACACAAATCATTTCATATGTAACCTTGTTTCATTTTCATCTTGTTCACAGTCATCTGTCCGCCCACTGGTGTCACTGGAGTGACCACCTGCAGCAACAGCAACATCACAGTGAGCTGGAACCTGAGTCCAGACAAGGGAGCAAACTATTTTATCTACTCCCAGGAAAGCAATGGGATTTCTGCAAACTACACCACATCTGCAGCATCTCGAGTGTTCTCTGGATTGCAGTGTGGAGACTTGTTTACGTTTCAGGTCGCTGCCAGAAACTCTGACTGCGCCAGTGTCTTCAGCAGCCCCATCCAAACTAAAACAGGTTCGTAGCTGGATTTGTTCCGACACAAACTAAGAAATGTTAATAGTCAGTCAGGTAGTGGTTCACTTTGTGACTTAATCAAAAGTCCAATGAATCAACAATGATTTAAAATAGTGATAATCATAAACAATTCACACGTAAGAAGGTTAAATATATTTTTAAATGTATGTTTTTATAGTAAAGACAGTGTGTTCATGTTTTCATTTTCACCCAGCTGTTTAAGTAAATATTTAGTCTGTTCAGCAATATTTGAGAATTCCAGATCATCCTCAATAGTCCTAATTTGTGTAGCTCAGTTATAAAACTCCCCACCGCCATTTCTTTTTAATGAACAGTGATTTTTCACAACTTATGTGTTTTTCTCATCTTTCTCAGCTCCCTGCCCTCCAACCAGCCTAACAGTAATAACTGAATGTGGTACCAACAGGGCAATTCTGTCCTGGGCTCCTAGTAAATACGCCCTCTCGTATACGGCCACATTCACTGGTATCAACGGCCAAGTCGTTTCCTGTTCCACAAACACAACAACCTGCTCAGTGAAGCTGGACTGTGGAAATCAGTTCTCAGCCGTCGTGGTTGCTTCCACTGAAACATGCAACAGCAGCGCCTCAGCCGCTTTAGGTTTCCGCTCAGGTAAAATTAACCCTGCTCTCACGATTTGTTTTACTTTTTTCACCATTTCAAAGCCAATGACTTCATCAATCTTTGTTTTCTACAGCGCCGTGTCTGCCTGACCAGGTGCAAGCAGTTTTGAACTGCAGCACCAACTCCTTTGCAGTGCAATGGAGAGGCGACAGTAGTGTAGTCATGTACAAAGCAATCGCCATCGGCAGTGACAACTCAAGTGCAACTTGTGACACTAGTAGCACCAAGTGCACTATCAAGAACCTTAAATGCGGCCTCCTGTACAGCATCGTCGTCACCACATCATCTGTCAACTGTGGCACCATTCAAGGCTCTGACTACTTCATGTACTCAGGTAGCAAAAGTATAATGTGACATGTTTCACTTGAACAGTTACTACGTAAAAATGAAGTCATAGGTCAAATAATTAGGAATGCTCAAATCCAATCAAGTGATCAGAAGTTGGGCCCGATCATGATTTTTAAAGGATCCAGAATCAGGTGGAAAAGATTAGATTTAATTAAATTAATCCTGAGATCGATTTTCAAATGGAATAACATAGGCTTAGTTTTATCAAGTTCCTCTACATCAGTATTCTTTGTTTCTTGAATGAACACACTAACGTCGCACAACTCACAGCAGGCGGGGATTCAGACACTGTAGCATGTAGTTGTTAGCTAGCAGGCTAATGCAGATCTAATGTGTTGCCTCAAGAGAGCGAAAATGTCTGCAGTTTGGACATATTTTAAATCAGACAGTGAAGGCAGTGCTGCAGCCCCTTGTAATGTGTGCATATTGGGCATTTCACATGGTGGAAAACACAAAGCTGCAAGATATGCCCCCTTAAAAACAAACTTCTATCACTTGGCTTTTCCCTTCAGGCGTCCTCACAGCGAATCAATTGTCTCCATTACGTCCTAGTTCGCCACTGATACTCCCAGTTCACAGCGGCAACTCGGACAAAAACAAAACATTTTTTTACAGATATAAAAAAAAAATCACTGACATGACTCCTGTTCCTAACATACTCACTCCCTCACTAACAACTTCTCATTTCCCAGCTCCGTGTAAGCCAAACAACGTTACTGTGGATTTGCAATGCAGCACTAACGTAGCCCTAGTCACCTGGAAAAACACGGGCCCAGACCAAAGTCAGGTAGTAACAGCTACAGACACCAGAGGACTGGTCACCGCCTGCAACTCCAGCAACTCCAACTGTACCTTCAATCAGCTAAGCTGTGGGATGACTTACATCATCAGTGTTGTTGGCTACACCAACTCATGCAGCAGTGACCCAGCTCTTGCTAAAAGTCTCACAACAGGTACTTGGACAAAGTAAAATTAGACAGCAGTGTTTCTTATGATCTTCAACTTAACCTCTTTTTCTCCTCCACAGCTCCATGTGTCCCCACCCATGTCTCAGCACAAATGGACTGTGCTAGTGGTATAATAACAGTCACATGGGACCCAGCTCTTGGTGCCACATCGTACACCGTCTATGCTGTTGGCAGCCTCGGCTACAAAACTCAATGTGTCAACACGGATACATCCTGTGACTTCATTAGCCTGGCTTGTGGGCAGGACTACAACCTCACGGTGGTGGCTCAAGGTGGCAATTGCACCAGTTTAGTCAGCAAGACCATCACCTTCAGCTCAGGTTTGAGGATACAACCATTTATCATTTACCTGGATAATACTTAGGCATACACCATATGATATAATACATTTCTTGAATTTAAAGACCTTATTTAGCTATTTCAAAGTCAAAAAAGAAGGAAAAACAATGCTTATTTTATTGCAACCCTCTCTGTCTAGGTCCTTGTCCCCTCAGTAATATGAATACATCACTGAACTGTGACACCAACACGGTGACGGTTTCTTGGACTCCCGGCAGAGGCATCCTCACCTATAATGTCAACGCCAATGCTTTTAACATAGTAGACCTGCAAACCTGCTCAACTAATGGCTCCTCCTGTAATGTAACCTCTCTGACCTGTGGGGAAAGTTACCAAGTCAGTGTGAGTGGACAGGGGAAGAACTGCCCCAGTCCCGCTCAGACCTGGAACAGAGTAAACGCAGGTGGGTTCACTCATGCAGAACTTGACTGATTGTGTTTACAAAAGTAAGAATTTGCCTGCATTAATCTCTGTCATACTGAAGGGAAATAATCGGACTCGTTTATGCTGCTTCACTCCACCAGCTCCGTGTCCTCCCACCCAGGTGCGTGTGGACTTTTCCTGTTCTTCTAACAACATCACTGTGTCATGGCAGGCCTCGAAGGGCTCGGTCTCCTACATGGCCGTAGCTGACAATGGCAAAAACCAGCTGTGGACCTGCAACACCAGCAGCACTGCCTGTCAGATCTTGAACCTGTCATGTGGGCAGGATTACCAGGTCTACACTGTTGGTATTGATGACAAATGTACCGGAGCCAAAAGTAGCATAACAAAGATTCAGACAGGTGAGAATTTAAAGCAGAGTAAAAGTTTGTCATTGTTACTGATGGTAATGGACGATGGTGGCAGAGGAGTTAAGTGCTTTCTCGTAACCGGAGGGTTGTGGGATTGAGTCCTGCTCAGTCTGTCTCAGTTGTGTTCTTGGACAAGACACTTAACCCACATTGCCTGCTGGTGGTGGTTGGAGGGAGGGTTAGGGCACCAGTGTTTGGCAGCCTCGCTTCAGTCAGTGCACCCCAGGGCAGCTGTAGTTACATTGTAGCTTATCACCACCAGTGTGTGAATGTGTGTGTGCATGGATGAATGACTAATTGTGTTTTGAAGTACCTTGCGGGGATGTAGAAGCCTAGAAGGTGCTATACAAATACCAGCCATTTACCATTTTTACCATTGTTGAGAATCCCAGCAACTCCTCTTTTGTTCTTTTTGCAGCTCCATGTGTGCCAGCAAACATACAGCCAAATCTTGACTGTCTGTCTGGTGTCCTCAATGTTACCTGGCAGTCCACAGGTAACTTCTCACAATTCTACACCTCTGTGGTGAGCAGTACGGGTCAGGTCAGCACCTGCACATCGAACAACCAATACTGCGTAGTCAGCAATTTGCAATGTGAGATGACCTACATCGTGACAGTGATGGCCCAAAGTAAAGCCTGCAACAGCTCCCTCAGCCCCATAAACAAAGTTACTACAGGTAATATATAAAGAAATAAAAGGACCATGTACATCAGTTCCTTGTAATATTTAAAACAATGCAAATATATACTCCTCTTTAGTTTGCTTTTCCTTCATTAATTTGTTTTGCTGTTTTATAACAATTGCTACATTTTTGTCTCTGAGGTTTTTATGCATTACGGAAGGAGGCCAACTTATTTATGTTAGTCATCTTTTGTAATGAAATTGTCTTGTGCTTTTCCACCCAGCTCCCTGCCCACCCTCATCTTTCCTTCCTGTTTTGAACTGTGACACCGGAAATATATTTGTCAACTGGAATAACGGCATGCCAGGGGTTGTCTACACGGTGTCTGCAGTTAATGCCAATGGTTTCAAACATAACTGTAGTGGCACGACCAGTGGCTGCTATCTTAGCTCACTTGACTGTGGAACAAATTACAACCTCACCATTACACCGGCCAGAAACGGATGTGTTGGCAAAAACAGCCCGACACAAGTTACCTCAACAGGTAAAGGGAAAGGTTCATTCTTTCCTCATCCAGGCTTTTTAACTTCAAGATATGCAAGTGATTTAACTAGCTGACTGGTTTCATATGCTACCCTGTCTCATATTACTCAGTCAGGATTTAATAAGAAGTGTTGGTCCGAGCATCAAAATCTGGATACGTCCATGAATAACTTTAAGGCAGCTATTGGATTTCATGATCTGCATCTCATTTCCTTCAGTTCCCTGCGTTCCTCACCTGTCGGCGGTAAAGATTGACTGCCTGACCGACTCAGCGTGGTTGATGTTTAATGAAACTGCCGGCGCTGAAGCATACATCATCATAACAAATAACACAAACGGAATAGCCCAGATATTTGAATGCAACACTACAGCAGATGAGACGTGCGATCTACCACCACTGATGTGCAGCCAGAATCTGACCTTCACGCTGAAGGCTCAAAACCAGCAGTGCACCAGCGCACCCAGCAACGCTATCTCCAGTGAAACACGTAAATGAAAAAAAGCTTTATATGTAAAAAAATATTTTTGATTTCTTTTAAAAAGGAGTTAATTTAACTGTTTAGTGTGAATAGATGGATTATGTTTCCTGATGGTTTTCTACAATAATTCATTGAATTGTATTTATTTTTTTTATCCTGAGTAATTTTTTGTCTTATAAATTGTTAAAATTTTCAAAAGTTGCAGAACTATGTTTGCTTTTTAACTCTAATCTGCCTGTTTGATCTATTGATTTGCAAAAAAGGATGTTAACAATTTGATTAAATATAATTTTTAAATAGGAGAAAATTGATTCTTTGAAAAAAGGCTAAATATTTAGTTCATTTATTCATGTAGAATAATAGTTACAAGAACAATTTTTGTACATACATATTCAGGCTTTAATTTTAATCAAACAATAAAATTGAATTTCTTAGTATAAAAATTTGTTTAAAAACCTAACTACTCATTTAAAGCCATTATGCATCTTTCTTCTTGCACAAAATTTGAAAAACCACTTTTACTTTGTTGTAGAAAACAGCAGAATTGTTGCTTTGTTCTGGATTTAAATTCATGATTAAAGACTTCTGATGAAGAGTTTCTCTTTCCGCAGCTCCCTGTCCTCCAGTTAATGTGAATGAAATAGTAAACTGTGACAAAGGAGCGATCACAATCAGCTGGTCAGCTGTTCCTGGAGCAGTGATGTACACGGCGACCCTGGAAGAGCTGACCTCTGGACAATCTAAGTGCTGCACCACATCTGGAACTACCTGTAACATAACCGGTCTGCCATGTGGAGAAATGTTTTCTCTGTATGTCATGACTGAGGGACGAACCTGCAACAGCTCAGAGAGCGATATCATAATCACGAGGACAGGTAGTTCACCACAGCAAAAAGTCCTTATTGGAAATGAATCCATAAAACACAAAAAACACACATCTACAATGTTCAGAAACTATTAAATAAACTCAACTTTTTTTTAGGAATAACCATAAACCTTTGCTCATTTTCAGCACCGTGTGTTCCTAATAATCTTAATGCAAAAATGAGCTGCAGCAACAATGTTGCTACCATGTCGTGGAATATCAGTAATGGAGGACAACTTTACACCGTGACAGCAGTCAGTGCTGGTGGCCAGATGGATGTGTGCAATTCTCCTGACAACCAGTGTGATCTGTCAAATCTTCAGTGTGGACTGAACTATACAGCTACAGTGACTGCAGAGGACATACAGTGCAAAAGCAAACCAAGTGACAGTGTGACACTTAAGACAGGTTTGTTTTTATTCACTGAATTCAAATTGAATGAATTCCTAAATGGTTTCCAAAAATGTGTATAAAAGCATTTATGTAACCTGCAAATTTAATCAAACTCTACGTTAAAAGTTGAAGACGTTTTCTATTCTGAGTCAAAACATTAAAAAAAAAACCTGAACATACCAATTAACCCTCCTTGTGTTTCTCTTCTCAACAGTACCGTGTACTCCTGAAAATACCTCCTCTGTGATGAGCTGTGATGCCAATTCTCTGGTTGTTTCCTGGTCTAAGAGCGCAGGAGCTGATTCCTACATCGCCACGCTTCAGGACAGTAATGGCCAGAGCACAACCTGCCAGGGAACAACCGAGGGCAGGTGCAATGTCACAGGAGTCGGCTGCGGTCTAGTCTACCATGTCTCTGTGGTCTCCTCTGATGGATACTGTCAAAGCCCACCCACACCTATTCTTAACACACCTTCAGGTAGAAAAGGGTAGAAATATCTCTGTATACATGTATGCATTGGCCACAAAAGCCTAGACAAGAGACAATGTTCAGATAAACTACAAAATACTTGATGAAATTTCCACATTTTGTGGCTGAAGTAAAGCTTTTATTGTTCTTCTTGCATTGCTATTTTTTATTAGATCTTTCCATTACGTAAAAGGATTCATTGTTTTTTCTGTTCATCTCTCAGTCCCATGTATTTCAAGACAAATCCAGGCAAGGATGGACTGCAACACAGGGAAAGCCCTGGTGTCATGGAACCCAAGTGATGGAGCGCTTTCATACTTGGTCATGGCCACTGGAGCTCCTGGCTACAATGTCACCTGTAAGACCAACATGACCTCCTGTGAGCTCGAAGGTCTTTTATGTGGTTCAAGCTATTCTGTGAGTGTGATATCACAAGGCGACACCTGCAGCAGCAAAGCCAACATGGTGGGGAATCTGGTCACAGGTGAGCAGCACAGGAAAATGCATGTAAAAGTGTGTGTGAAAGGATGAATGACTGACTGAAGTGTAAAGCGCTACGGAGTTGTCTGACTCAGAAAAGCACTATACAAAAAAGTACAGGTCATTTGTCATTCCCCGTGCATGCTTAAAGAGCAGGTTCACTGAGAAACCATTTTTACTTATTGTTTTTTAAAATAATCAGTCACTCTGAGTTTAACATGCAGGCTGAACATGAAAATAGTCTCCTACACCTACTTCCTGCATTAGCTTCTGAAAGTAGAAATAAAAATGCGTGATTCAGAAAAGTCTGACAAATCTACGTCAGGCTGTAACTTAACATTCATGGACTCAACTATCTTGACTCCCGACGGGGAAGGCTGTTGTTGGTTTAGCTTCCAGGAAACAGCAGAGAACGCCTCTGCTAGTAGAAGCTAACCGTTAGCAGAAGCAACTCCACCACACAGCAGAACTCCTCCAGGCTTGTGTTATTTGTGGAGATAAAACATCAACGTTGCTAAGCAAACAGAATCAGTGATAGACTCGTGTTGCTGTTAGCCAATCAGAGGAGAGATGTCTGAATATCAGGAAATAAGACTCCAAATCCTGCCGTGTTCTGCCACTTTCTCCTCTGGCTGACTTCTACGTCAGCATTTTTCCCCAGAGAACGACAAGGCATTCATTCCTACTAGAGACCACTGTCAATGTATTAAAAATATGAGTAAAGCTGAAATTTAATTAAATTAATCAATGGCAAGTAAGAGGCCTGTAAAAGTAGAAAGTTGGAAGGATCATACACTGTGCTTGCTGGAGGGGTAGAAGAGTATGCACAAGTTACGATCATTTGAATCTGGGTGTAGTGTATTAATAGCACACATGACCACGTCCTATACTTTGCACGTCTCTGATCTCAGCTCCAATCCAGTCCTGCAGAGTAGAGACTGGCATTCATTAAAATATTTCAAACAAGTGCATAAAAAAGGAAAGGTAAAACAGATATAAAAGACTAAAAGTACTCAACATCAAGGATGTGCATGCAAAACATAACAATAAACATGCACTGAAGCTTTCATTTTATCTGTGTATTTATATCTGTAATTCAGCCAAATATTATAAAAATAATCTTAGAAAGTCATCATTTAAAATGTATCATTTTTGAATTCCTTAGAATTCAAAGTTATGCCATAAGTTTAATAAACAATAGCAAGATTTGGGGTACTGCAAGAACATTGACTTGTTTGTAATAACACAGAGTTTAACTGCATTTGTTTCTTTTCCTGTAGGGTCGTGCCCCCCTGGACACATCACTTCTCAGTACTCCATGACAATCGGCCAGGTGCAGTGGGATGTGGCCAACGGTGCTAAATACTACACTGTGAATGGGCAAACAGAGCAGGGCCTCAGTGTCTACTGCAACACCAGTGACACCTACTGTGCATTATATAACATGATGTGTGGACAGATATACAACGTCACAGTCTCCGCAAACAACCAAGTGTGCAAAGATGTGTCCATCTCTGAAGTGGCTACAATCACGACCGGTGAGAAAACAAGATATATTCAATTTTCCTAAATGACTTTGTTCTACAGTCAATATACAGTATAAGAATATCTAGAATATTGGGAAGCACTAGCCTAGAACTCCAGGGGTTCCCAAATTGGGGGTCGTCCCCACAAGACTGCAGGGGGTCCCCACAATTTTGTCTTTGCTGAGGTTGAGTTTAGCAAGATTTTATTTGTAAAAATTACATTTATAAAATCCCAATAACACACCCTACAGTATAATCAGAACTCCATATAAAAATTATAACTCTGTATGTCTGTATAAAGTTTGTAAATGATCACATTTAACGTGTTTATGTGTGTAGGAGTTTGGGTTGGTGGTCCTGGCTTGTCTTGAACATGAGGAAGTGGGGTCCTCAAAGAAAACATTTTGGGAACCCCTGCTCTAGACAGACAGTAGCCAAAGCAAAATAATTTTGCTCTGCATGCCAGTCTAGCCACGCTTCATAGGAGCCTCAGCAGGTCTATCATTGGCCTTAGCAGTTTTATGTTATGCCAATCACAGCACTCTACCGGTTTGGTGGGTGGGATGATGCAACAGAGCAAAAAAAAAAAAACTAAGATGGCAGCAGCTTGTTTGAAATGGTTTTGGCATCAACTTTGGACTATTTAGACCTGGGCTTTTCTTTGGGTCAAAAGCAGATAGAGGTACTTAAGTTCTTTTTTTAGAAAAAGGATGTATTTGCATCTTCTTCAACAGTGTATGGTGGACCTACCCATTGACTGATATCTATAGCGATGAGTACGTCACGTTGTTCATTGTCCAATAGCATGTGGAGACGGTTTGACGAACAACCATAGATTCTGACCCACGATTGAGTTCTGTCTATTGGTCGTGGCCAGACTATATATAGGATCACATATATAGGATGGCTTGCCAGGCTAGGGAAGAGCAGAAAATCCTTAAGAGAACTTAATTTTAAACCTGCCACCAAAAGTGCAAATCATTATTGGATGGACATTTATAACTGATTATGTTTTGGAACTAATCCAAGCCAAGATGGCTGCCACAGCTAGGAAAAATTAGCCTAGTGAACTAGACCAAATTCTTGCTTTGCAGAGTTTGGTCTAGGCACGCTTCATTGGAATCCTCGCAGCCTGTGGCTGTCCAATCACAGCTCGCTATAGTTTTGGTTGGGCCAATCACAGCGCTCTATATTTCGGGCCAATCACTGAGCGGGACTAGCCGATGACGTCAGCCCTGCGGCCGCGAACCCAAGCAACATGGCGGCAACGCCGGAGCCACGTTCTTTTGAAACGGCTTTGTCATCAACATTGGATTATTTAGACTCCAACGTGCGTAAGTCTGTCAGCTATACTTAGCGGCTTCTTATTTTTATCAAACAAAGTAGTGCAATGTCCCAGTACACCTGATATTCGCATGTTTTTCATACAAAAACGACAGAAATCATTGATGTTAGACGCCATAGCTGCCGCCCGCTTTTCCGTCGCTGTGATTACGTCACGTTGTTCGTTACTCTGATTGGTCCTAGCGCTATCCAATTGCGTGCTTACATTTTGAAAGACAACCGTAGATCCCGCCTCATGACTGAGAGCCGTCAATGGTTCGTGGCCAGACTATATATTCACATATATAGGATGGCT
The DNA here is from genome assembly GCA_006937985.1 of Aphyosemion australe. NCBI lineage: Eukaryota > Metazoa > Chordata > Actinopteri > Cyprinodontiformes > Nothobranchiidae > Aphyosemion > Aphyosemion australe. Next base: position 1,343,545 of record SSNS01000045.1, read on the forward strand.
TGCCAGGCTAAGGAAAAATATAATAAAATACAAAAGCAGCAAATATGTAGCAGCTATGGAAGAATATTATTTTAGTAGCATTGTGTTGTGATGTTTATGTGCAGAGTTTAATTCAGGCAAAGGGATTAAGGCAGGGTACTGAGGGCGCATGCATTCTAAGGAGCATTTGATTTAGCACAAATGACACAGTCTGTCAGAAAAAGTCTAGTTTTAGCTATTTGGGGATAATTAGGATGATGCAAAGGCCCTAGTGTGCTTTGATTTTTTGAACAAATTATGTGAAAGAGAAATAAAGTGATCTTAAAGGTGCAATATGTAAGAATGAAGAAAGAATGACATAGTGTGGTCAAATATGGGTACTCCAGTCCATTTTTCTAAAGAACTAATACTGTTTCATGGCAGTTGCCATTTACTACTCAAAGATTCTAGATAAGTAGATACATTGTTATATCTGGTGTTAGCGGTAGTATGCCTCTGGTATTAGAGGGAGTGAAGTTTGCCGTCTTGCTGTTAGCTTACTGTTATAGTTCTTAACGACCCATTAAAGGAAGTAAAACACCACGATTGACTCATTGTTCACTTCTCACACACATTTCACTGTAATATCGAGTTGTTGGTCATTGAAAAATTAGCTTGAGATTTTTTATAGAGCTGTCTATTTGCTTCTAATTCACTTTTAGCTTAATGTTAGCTTAAAGTTAGTCTCTAGCCTGCTTCACCTGAAACAAAAAGATGTCGTTACTTCTTAGGGGTACAAGAAATAACTTCTGGGTCGCTCCTGTTTACTGGCTTCAGTTCTTTAAACAACTCTGGAGCATTTTGCCTTCTGGTGTCAAATTACAAATGCTGATGCTGCAGAGTTACTGTAGTTCAGCGCAGACTCTACAACACCGCAGATTTAAAGATTGTAAACAAAGTCTATGTCTCTCCATATTGATAGGAGAAAAACTGACAATCTCCCAAATGGCTAAAAAGGAAATCTGTTTCAGTATAACCTACCTACCAACATGATTGAGACATTATTTTACTGTAGAATTCTTACATATTGTTCTTTTATACAACTCTGGGGCTTTTTGCCTGCCTGTGTCAAAGTACAACTGCTGATGAGGTTTAGATGGTCACTCTGCTAAGAAAAATATAATAAACCAACAGAATTTATCCAAAAATTATTAGGGATCATCAAATAATTAGGAATTATTATGAAACACAGGAAAACATCTAAAATTATTTCAAAATATTGCAATGATCCGTAAGGGGTTATTGTGAGTGCTGTAGCTCTGTTCCTGTTCCTTTAAGAGATGCGCTGGTTATTACATTGAATGTTTAGAGAGTTGATGAAAGCTGCAGGGAGCTAATGCAGCTTTATCCCATCTGTTTGCGAGACTACTTCAATAAACTGCTATTAAGCAGAATGTAATTTTGTCAGATGCATTAGGGCATCACAAACGTTACAATATTAACATGCTTCCAGTGCCCAGGCCAATAGAAATGCTCTAAAGAATGCAGAGCTCAGAGACGATCTTTTATGGATCACTTAAAAATGTCTGTCCAACAGACAATCCACAGTTTGTGGTTTTCAAGAAGTTTTTCAATGGCAATATTTTTGTGAGTTTAGAGAAGCAGGTCTTAATGGCACAACACAGGTGAGAGCAGCATTGTACGCGACCTACCGGAGGGAAGTCTGGCCATTATTGCTACACAATGGGTATTATTTCAGCGTGAGAAACTGAAGGTGTGGCGGTGAGGCTGCGCAGCTGTCTGCCTGATGGGTGGGGAGTGAAAAGACCGTGTGCAGGGTGGGAGGGGTCACTGATGCAGTGAGCCCTGTCCCTGGATCTGTTGGTGTAAATCTCAGAGAGGGGATTAGGCTGCATCTGATTATCTTTTGTGCACACTAATGGCACTTACATACTAGCATCGGCTCTACTCCACTCTGCTCTGCTCCGCTGAGAGATGCGGACGTAGTTGACCGCATGGGCGGTGTCCAAAATCGGTGCAAAAAATTGGCGCGAAGATATCAGTGACATCAGCGCATCTCCGAGCATGTGGGCGGGTCAAAGGAGCGCGGAGAAATTCGCGGTGTTTTCCTTATTAAACAAAGACATTCTGAGCAGTGTTGTGCTCTAGAGACTCTCTGCCCTCTGATATTTAATCCTGCTTTGCTGTGTGTGACAGCCTGGCAGCACTGTCTGTGTGTGTGTCTGTGTACTCCTCACAGCAGAGACAGAGAAAAACGGCTTTAGTGAGACGCTCGTTAACTCCTCAGCATCCAGAATGATAATGAAGCGCGCATGCGGGAAGCCCCCACTGGCTGATTCTATCTGCTAATCGGAGGCTCTCCCTATGGTAGGCGTGAATTTGAGCCGGCCAATCAGTCGGCAGTGGGTGTGTTTTGGCCTGATTTCGGCCCGAGGTAGAATGCCTTGGGAAGAGGGCTGAAAACACGTCTGGTTCAGCGCCAGAAATTCCTGGGCTACCGGGATGCGAACACAAGATACCCACACTAGTCCGTGCGGAGCCAGTGCTAGTGGTTAAGTGCCATTAGCCATCCTCTGCAGTGCCTGCTTCTCACTGTGCAGCTCCCGTACCAAGCAGTGCTTCAGGTGGTCAGTGTGGCATCTACTGCACACCTGTAAAAGGTCCTAAGGATGTTGCTGTGCATGAACTACTTACCGGATTTTAATGAACTTTAAGAAAATAATTATCATGCATACATCCAATTCGGGTCAATCCAATTCATGCTAACTGGTTAAAAAACTGAAATGACTATAACTAAGTTTATTCATTCTGTGTGGTAGTAGCTAAAAGTAATCTACATTGCATATTCTGAGCTCTACACAATAAACTGTTATTAGCTGTTAGAATAAACCCCATTTGTCTAGATTTTTCAAAAACATTATCAAACAGTTTGATCTAGTCTACATCTACAACATTTTGGATTCATTCTAATTCATTAGCCACAGCTAATCATAGCCAATGTTTGGCCAACATAATATGGCTTTAACGCAGTCAGTTATACAGATGTGAAGTTACAATTGGATGGGGGTAACAGCTAGTAATTTACAAGACACTGCTAGCCAATCACTCAAAATCTTGAGATCCAGTGTGAGATGGCACACAATGTTATTTTACAGATTTGACCAAAATGGCTGTTTGTCCATTTCTTAACATGACATTTTTGTTTCTGTAATCAGAGCCTTGTCCGCCCAACAATGTGGAAGCCAATGTGAACAGTCAGAATTACCAAGGAACCATATCATGGGAGGCCACCTGGGGTGCTGTGAGCTATGAGGCTCAGCTCAGTGGACGTGATGGCCACTCACTGAACTGCACCACTAATAACACTTTCTGCAGTGTACAAGGCCTCCACTGTGGAGTTGTCTACTACACCAACGTCATTGCTAATGGAGGAACGCTGCCCAGTAGCCCTTCCGCCACTGTGCTGCTGGTTTCTGGTATTGTTCATTTACACTGTCTTAATCCTAATCTTTTCTATGCTATACCAATGCAGTTTTTCTATCAGCTTGCTTTTTAGTCTTTAAATTAAAACAGGCGTGGAAATATTTCACTTTCATCACATATCCCTTTTCTGTCTGCAGCTCCTTGTAAAGCTGAAAATGTTGTTGGTAAACTGGACTGCAACAACGGCTCAGCAACAGTCTCCTGGAGTTTAGGCTTAGGAGCTAGCTCCTACATGGTGTCAGCTGTATCAACAGATGGCTACTACACTTCCTGTCAGACTGATGGGAGCCAGTGCACCCTGACAGAGCTGCAGTGTGGTCAGATGTACAACGTCACCTTATCAACCATTAGTACCCAATTTCAAATTGACACAACTACTAATGTTACCTTCAGCACACGTAAGTCAAAAAACAAAAGGGCATATTTGTTAAACTAGAATTTAACAACTGGTCTTACTATTATAACTGGAATTCTTACACTATTAGTTTCTTTTTAACAAACTGAACTTGTTGGTTGCCCAGGCCCATGCAAACCAAGGAATGTTGGTGTGGACCTTCAGTGTGGGACAAGAACAGCCAACTTGTATTGGAGCAAAAAAGACTATGTGGAGCTCTACATGACCACTGCTACCTCTAGCATGGGAACGACTCTGCAGTGCAACTCCACCAACTCCACCTGCCAATTCCCCAATTTAAATTGTGGGGAATTGTATGAATTCTCTGTAACAGCTTACAGTAAAAAGTGCTTCAGTGAAAACAGCAGTACAGTGGAGATTCAAACAGGTGGGGAAAGTAAAAACATTGGTTTTAAGGCTGCTTTACACTAGGAAACCATATAATTTCATAAATCTTGATTATCAAGTATAAATGATTTTTAACGATGGCTATAATAATAACACAATTGGCACTTTCCACCTATTGTAGATTCAGTGTAGCAGGTCGCCGAGAAAAGTAACAACCCTGATAGAGCTAGGACTCTAAACTTAGAGACAATCATAACAATTTGATTTTATAACAAATTTGATATTATAGGGTATAAATATGTATGTAATAACATAACACTCACTTTACATTTCATTTACATTTCCCTCGAAAATGTTTCTATTCCAGAACCTTGCCAGCCAACTGGTTTGCTAGTCAAAGGATCATGCAACAATGATACAGTTGTGCTAAACTGGTCCAAGGCTAAAGGGGCCCTGATTTATGAGGTGACAGCCTTTGAAGACCAGGGATACATCGCAACTTTCCAAACGAACGAGACAACATTAGGAACTGATCTACCATGTGGACACCAGTTCAACTTCACTGTAAAAGCTCAAGATAATCAGTGTGAGAGCCCTCAGAGCAAGGCAACACAATACAAGACAGGTATGTTCTAATGTTTCTCCATAGCATATGTTCTGTAATGAGTAATGAAGTAACGGTTGTTATTCTCTACAGGTCCCTGCATCCCAGAGAATTTGGATAGCTACACAAACTGTGAAAACAATCTGGGCTCAGTCAGCTGGTCCATCGCTGCCAAAGCAGAGTGGTATCTGGCTGTTGCATTGGGACAGAATGGCAGCACCTATGAGTGCACCACAAACACAACCACCTGCATCTGGAATAATCTGAATTGTGGTGAAATCTACACAGTTAATGTTGTTGCATTTGACTACACGTGCACCAGCATGCCGAGCAACAAAACAATAATTCGGATGGGTAAACAAGCATTAAAATGTTCAGATTAATCAAATAAGCTTCAGTATGAATTCATTGCAACAGTAGAGTTTGTTCATTGATCATAATGTTTCACGTCTTCTCATTTTAGCACCATGTATACCAAATAATCTGAAATCATCTTTTAATTGCACTTCAAAGGTGACTGTTATTTTATTTTGCAAAACAAGACATTTAATTAAAGTTCAAACTATTTTAAATTACTGTGAACTTGACAAGACATTTTTCCATAATAAGTGTTTGACATAGTCTCTCTTTTTAAAAGGTGGGATCACTGACTTGGAATGCAAGTAAAACTGCAGAATTTTACATCGTAACTGCAGAAACAATCAGTGGCCACAAAGTACAGCTCAGCACCAACACCACAAAGGCTTATATTTCTGAGTTTGTATGTGGTCAGCAGTACTTCATGTCTGTTCAGGCAGCAGACTCCGTTTGTACAAGTCTTTCCAGTCCATCTTCAACAGTTTTTTCAGGTAAAATCTTATTGCATACTCAGAAACAACCATTTTTCACCAAAATTTTCCCCACTGGGGGACAATAAAGGGATTTTCTATTGAATGTTAAAAATGCATTCAAGTTTCACTGTTCTTAATTTGGAAGTTGTTCTGTTTAAGACCTGGCTAATGTTTCAGTAACATCTTTCTCCTCGTTTCCCTCAGAGCCCTGTCCACCCACAGGTGTTGCCAGCCTTATGAACTGCATCTCCAGCATAGCTATGGTGTCGTGGGTCAATTCAACTGGGGCGCAGTTCTACATCGCTAAGGTAACAGCAGCGGATGGCAGTTCAAATATCTGTGCCTCTGATGGCAACCAGTGCGCCATGCCGAATGTCCCCTGTGGACAGAACCACACAGTGACTGTCATCGCCTCAGACAATATCTGTAATTCTGACCCTAGTGGGCCTAACATCCTGCAGTCAGGTGAGTTTGAAGAAAAATAAATAATGACTTATGCGCAGGAAAAAGAGCAAACTTGTCATGAATCATCTTTTACACTAATTTGTAAAACAAAATGCCTTGTAAGTAGATGACAGAGATGCTGCTAAAATATTAAATCTTATTTTTAAAATAATTCTCAATCACATTGATTGCATTTTATTAATGAAAACAATTAAAAGTCCCATTTGAATAACCTAACGATCTCCAATTCCCCACCTTTTATTCTATCCAGTTCCTTGTATTCCAACTAATGTCAAAATAAACATCAGCTGCTCCAACAATAAAGCAGTTGTGTCCTGGAACGCCAGCAAGGGGGCTTTGCAGTATAACGTGATAGCTCAAAGTACACTGGGAGCTATTGCCAACTGTGAAACTGCAAACCTATGGTGTACTTTGACCAACTTGACCTGTGGACAACAATACTCCGTCCAGGTGACTGCACAGGATAACATCTGCTCAAGTTTGCCCAGCCCACCTGTTGAATTCCAGTCAGGTAGGATACGTGTTACATATACATGAATAATCTTAAGATGACACAATTTACACATCTGAATGTAGGCATTTGCTTAATAAGTGTGTCTCTTAATTATGTCTCTTAGTTCCCTGCATACCTAACAATATCTCAGTGGTTTTGGACTGCTTCACCAACTCAATCCTTGTGAACTGGCTGTTTGCTGAAGGCGCCTCGCAGTACAAAGTGAAGGCTCAATTGTCCACTGGCCAAGTTTCCACCTGCAACACCAACCTCACCAATTGTGAGCTGGGGAACCTGCAGTGCGGCCAAACCTATAACGTGACTGCTGTAGCCTTAAATGATCAGTGCAGCAGTCCACCTAGTAATATGTTGCAGATGGAAACAGGTAACCACTCAAAAAACCTATGTTTAAAGTCTTGAGCTGTTGATACCTGGTTGTTTATACTTAATGGCTCTACTTAATGACCTCCTCAGTGATCCTCTTTGACATTTTCTTTCTCCAGTGCCTTGTCCTCCAAACAATGTTGTGGTTGGTCTGGACTGCTACAGTAACACAGCACTGGTACAATGGCAGGCCAGCAGGGGAGCAGAATCCTATGTTGTCCAAGCTTTTGGCATCGAAGAAAGTGAAAGTAGTTGTTCTACAAACTCACTGTCCTGCATTCTGCCAGACCTCAAGTGTGGCTTCACATACAACGTCAGTGTGATTGCCGTTGACAGTATGTGCAATGTGTCGCAGAGTGACGTTCAACTGCTGCAAGCAGGTAAGCATAAACAGCATAAGTTTTTACTTGGTCAAACTATGGAAGTCTATTTGGAAAAATTCTTCAGAAAAGTAATATTTAGATCTTTTAATTTTGAAAACTGATCCAGATATTTCTTCCCTTGTGTTTTTGTAGTACCTTGTGTACCAAACCTGGTGCAGGCTCGTGTGGTTTGTGAATCGGGTGGGGTGATGGTCTCCTGGGAGCCAAGCAAAGGGGCTTTATTTTATACCACGCTTGCCCGGAGCAGTGGTGGCAACCCTTCAAAATGCAACAGCACCGATACAACTTGCCAGTTCAATGACGTACTATGTGGCCTCAAATACTCAATTGCTGTCATTGCTCAAAATAATATGTGTAGCAGTACTGAAAGCTCTTTTATTGAGATCGACACAGGTAAGAATCAAGACCTCAAATAATATATGACTTTAAACATGCAAAAAGAAAATAAAACGGTAATTGTCTTTCTTCTTAAATGTCTTTCCTCTTTCTGCTTTAAGTGAAATGTGTACCACAGAATGTAAAAGCAGAAATGGTGTGCAAGAACAACACAGGCGTGGTGTCATGGCAACAAGATCCGGCAGTGTCTTCCTACAATGTGCAAGCTTTTGGGCCCGATGGTGACAAAATACAGTGTAACACCAGTGATATCAATTGCAAGCTGCCTGGCATGCACTGTGGCCAGCTCTACAACCTGACAGTTACAGCTTTGGATGGACGCTGTGATAACAGCAATGCCTACCTCACCCTAGAGTCTGGTAAATATGAACGCTTGGTTTAGTAACCCACTTTTTAATTTGAACAACATTTCTTGGGCCATGATTGCTGTGAGCTTCCAGATGATTGTTTTGATTGAAAAAAATTTGTTTTTCTTACAATTTGAGAGCAAATTAAACCAGATGCATTTGGCTCTAAGTGTTTGTTTAAATTAAATTAAGTTTTTTATATAGTGCCAAATCACAAGAGTCGTCTCAAGGCACTTTACAAAGTAAACATTCCAATTGAACCTACTTGTCAGTGCATTGAGTTCAGTGTTTTTGCCAATTAGTTAAACGTTTCCGATGTAAGGAAGAGGGGTGTGCTGATTCACAATTTATTTTATGCATCGCGATGTGACACGTGCCAATTTAATTGATTTGTAAACATTCAAAAACAATTATAAATAAATGCCGAAAACATCTGCAAAGCGTGGGAGGAACACAAAAGTTGTGCGTGCTGCCCGGACACTTTAGGGAACAGACCAGAGGAAGAACATAAAACAGCAATGGCAGCAGTTTGTTTCTAAGCTTCAGTCACTGAATGTGAGATTTACTCATCAGGATTAAATGAAAGACACTAAAGAGGTACACGAGAGAAAGACAGATGAATAAACCAGTTCTTCTCGACCAAACCAGCTAAAGTGTACTCTCAGTGGCAGGGTAATAACAGCAGAGCAGACCTACTAAGGCTGGAGACTGAACAGTACTGGAAGGGCATATGGGAAAAGGAGGCATCACACAACAGCGATGCACAGTGACTAGTCTCTGTAAGACCACAGCAACCTCCCTAAAATTAAAATATAAGTACAACAGCACCGTATACGTTTCCATCTTGTATTAGATGAAGAGAAGAAGCCGGTTGTTCCTCCTCCTAACAACAATCGAGGAAGGATTAATAAAACTTGCCCGCAACTGCAGCCTGTTTCATAAAACAACGGCGTCACTTTGCTGCAAAGCTGAGGCGGCATCAGACAGCCTTTGGTCATTTATAAGTGGTCAGACTGTGACGGTAATGTGACGCGATCATGTGTTTTCACAAAAAGATTATGGGATTGGTGGTATAAAGTGTGTTTTGAGGGCCATCTATGATATGATATTTTTAATCATTTTTTAATTTTTATTTTACTTTTTGTTTTTGTGAAGTGCCTCGAGATTTTTATTTTGAGAGGCGCAGTATAAAAGATTTTCTTCTTCTTCTTCCATCTCTGCGCTGTCACAGACTTCCCATTAGCTTGAATGTGACTTGTTTTTTAATGCAAATTGAAGCAACGCTCCTTAAGTTTTTTCATGAGCCACTCCAAAAGGTGTCTGTCCTTCACAGTCCATGTGAACTGTCTGGTGATCTGTGCTTCAGATCTACATCCAGAAGCTCCCGCATCTCTGCAATGCTCTAGCTGATTCTGTTTACAAAAGCAAAACTGACTACCCTGGTTCACTTTTATTTTTGTTATTCACATTTTCCTGTAGATTTCATGCAAAAGTATTTTGGGTATGTGTTCAGTTAAGATAAAGGGGTCAAATATATTGGTATCAAGCTCAACATGCAAATTGAATTCCTTCACAATTAAGCCAAAACTTAAATATGGTAGTATTTTTTATTAAAATTTATATTTGAACATCACACATCCAGGATTTTTGTGTAATGCATCTATTACCTTATTTCTCTACCAGTTCCTTGTAACCCGACGAACATCAAAGCTTCTCTACAGTGCAACACAAACTCTGCTGCAGTGACATGGGAGAAAGCCAGCGGAGCGCTTTCTTATGTTGCGATGGGAGATTCAGAGGATGGAAGTCAACACTTACAGTGTAATAACACTATGACATACTGTAGCCTGAACGGCATGATGTGTGGACATACCTACAACGTGAGTGCGTACAGCCAGGATAAGTCCTGCTCCAGTGTTAAAAGCGACATAGCGCGCGTGAGATCAGGTACTGTGAACATGTCACATTTAAAACTCCCCCCAACTGCTGGACTGTCTGTAAGTAAACATATCTCTTCCATTTCATCTTTCAGCCCCTTGTTCGCCCCAAAATGTGTCTGCTAAAGTAAGATGCGCCGATGGTGCCATTGTAATCTCCTGGTCTCCCAACCCTGATGCCCAGTATTTTTATGCTTCGGTTGTGAGCAATACTGGAGCGAGATTCTACTGTAACTCCACTGTCAACAGCTGTACGGTCTCTATTTCTTCCCCACCACCTTGTGGACAAAACTACAGCATCACTGTACAGTCTGTCCGAGACAGTTGTGTGAGCAAACCTAGCGCTGTAGCAACGACTGGTTCAGGTAAACTTCAGTCAACAGTGGATTCTAAAATGAAAGATTCATTTTTATATACATTTATGTTATAGAACTGAATGAGAGCTGTTCTCAAAGGGTCTGATTATTGTTCTTCAGGTATATTAGTGTTGTGCGTTGTATTAAAGATTCACCAGATCAACATGAACAATATCAATATCAGCGTTAGAAAGGCTTCACAGACTCGGGAAAAGTAGATGCATGATGACAGAATATGTGGGTTTATTGCAACCGATATTTGCATTGCAATATTCAATAATGTCTCAGTTGCATGTTTTCCAAATATCATGCAGGCCTAATGTGTATGAACAAACAATACGTCTTTGCCTGAGTTCTACCAGGATTTAGTTTTATGAACCGACAAATCATAATCTACGTTATCTCAAGTCGTGTAACGCAGTAAAATCCAAACCTTACAAAAGGACACTCTCCAAATTAACTTTTTTAAAAATCTTTTTGTCAATTGTGTAACCGGGATTAAAGCTGTAACAGTTCATTAGATGTCCTGTTAAGCTGCAAACTCATTCTCTTTCCTTACACCCCTCAACAGCTCCATGTGTGCCCAAGAATGTTAAAGGCTCTCTGGATTGCCTCTCGAATGCTGCCTGGGTGCTGTGGGACCAATCAGTGGGGGCAACTAGCTACTTTGCGTTGGCTCAGTCAGCTGACGGTCTCAGCTTCAACTGCACCTCCTCCTCCACAACCTGTGAAATTACAGATCTGAAATGTGGAACACTTTACACTTTCTATGTCACAGCGATGAACGATTACTGCAGCAGTAATCAGAGCAACACCTTTGAACTTGAGACAGGTAGAGCTGCTTATTGGAGCCCTTTTCGTAGATAGTAGCAGCTTGTCTCGTAAAGCTGGGATTTTCTAAAAGCCTGTTTTGCTATCTTTTTTTAAGGTCCTTGTGCTCTACAGGCCATCAGTGCATTTACTGACTGCAACAGTGACATCATCCTGGTTGAATGGGAGCAAACGCTGGACATTCCCCTCTACCTGGTTACAGCTCAGGCTGATGATAAATCTATGATTTCTTGCAACAGCTCATCCAATTCATGCCTCCTCTACAATGCCCAGTGTGACACACAATACACCATCATAGTGGCAGCTTCTTCTGACAAGTGCAGCAGCCTGAGAAGTCCTCCAACAAAGATTAAAACTGGTATTCAATCTGGCAGATTTGTTTAGTCACACAGAGTTTTGATGCATTCTGCTTTGAAGATGTCTAAGGATTATATGTTCTTCTTTAGCACCATGTGTTCCAAGCAATGTGATAGTGGTGCCATTGTGTGACCAGAATGGGGCCGTAGTGTCATGGGCAAACTCAGCTGTGGCCACATCCTACTATCTGACAGCCACGGGGCCGAATGGAGATGTTGTAACCTGCAACAGCTCAATAAACAGCTGCACCCTGGTTAAGCTTCACTGTGGCCAGACGTATGGCTTAAGCATCACGGCCAAAGGAGACAACTGTACCAGCTACCCCAGCTACATGCCATACAAAACAAGTATGAAAAATATGGTTCAGTTAGTTATTTTTAAATGAAGGAGGGTATTATTTATGACTTATGACTTGTCTGACTGCCCTCGTCTCTTTCATCTCAGTGCCCTGCCCACCCACCAATCTTGCTGTGGATACGGACTGTTCCACCAAGTCTGCTGTCCTGTCTTGGAATAAAACTGAGAATGCTATTAAATATTTTGGCCTGACACAGTCTGGGAACCAGGCTCCCCTCTACTGTGCCAGCAGTACCACTTCTTGCACGTTCCAACCCCTGCAGTGTGGTACCATTTACAATTTCACTGTTAAAGCCTTTGATGGCACCTGCAACACCTCATATAGCTTACCTTTTGAGATGGGAGCAGGTAATTGATTTCATTTAAAGTAAACAGGGTGACATAATATTGCTGAGCGCCTAAGTTTTCATAAGTTACCTGAACACTCTCTCCTTTCTCCCTAGCGCCATGTCCTCCATCTAATGTGAGCATTCGCATGCAGAGAATAAAGCAAATGTACTGGGCCATGAACTCATGGAACCTGGTCAACTGTTCTGACGAGTACATGGCAAAAATACAAGGCCAAATTGGAAACAACCCTCAAACTCTGATGAATGTCACCTCTTACTGGCTGCAAAGACCGTACTTTGAGCTACCGATACCTTGCAGCACAGCTTTTAATGTGACAATATTCTCCGGAAACTCAGGTGGAGTCAGCAAGCCCTCCAGCATCTACTCTGGGATCTCAGGTAACTTTGTGTGTAAAATATACACCATCTTTCAAAATGTCTAAAGCAAAATAATGTATATGTACTGCTCTTCTTAGCTTCAAAATGTGACATGTTTTAAATAAAACGTCCTTCAGTTCTTTTGTTAACAGCACAGTCACTATTTGTTTTGCAGCGCCCTGTCCTCCACAGGGGGTGAAATATTCAGGTACCACGAAGTCTGGTGTGCTGTCCTGGAATGCGTCAGTGTTAGCCACGAGCTACACAGTCTACAGTGTATCAGGGAGAAGCCGAGTGAAACTCTGCAACACCACCGGGCTCTCCTGCGTGTTGACCAACCTTGATCTTAATACCACTGAAGTGACAGCATGCAATAAAGTTGGGGAAAGCAACCCTAGCCAAAATATTACAGGTGAGTATTTAATCTAAACTGGTTGATTTTATATGTTGGTAATCTGCATGGCATTATGTTTTCATCTCATTTAGTGCCATTTCTGTTCTTTATAACATCCAATGACATCGTTGGATCTATGTATTTTTGCTCAGTCAACATTTATCATAAAACGGTTTGCTCATTGAAGAATCAGAAATGTTTATTGGATTCAGAACAGCTACCACAATCATGAGTTCTCTTTTGTGTTTTTCAGGACCAACGAGTGTGCGCAGAAGACGAGATCTGCATGCCACACAGGAAATGTATTTAGAGTACGATTATTCACAGGAAGGTAAGTGTAATGGCAATATTGTGTTTTACGAATTATTCGCACAGTGATAGGCGCGACCGTTCAGCTGTTGTGTTTCTTCTCTCGCTGTCTCTTAGATGATGACTTCACAGATCTTAAAAGCCCAGAGGTGGTGAGTGTAACCATAAGTGGAAGGTCTTTGCATGTGAAATGGAAGACGGTGGAAAACGCGAAGGAGTACACACTCGTCTTAGAGGATGAGCAGGGGAACCTGCCACTGAGAGTGAGACACGTGAAGGGCGATTTTCACAAAGAGACTGGGATCCAACCTGGAACCAACTACTGCGTCAGAGTGGCAGCCAAGAACAACAACAACGCTATCAGCCAAAGCGACTACTCTAAGCCAAAGTGCACAAACATTGAGGCCTTGTAAAAGAACAAACACACACAGGATTCACTTACATAGAGACTGGATTAAAGACAAGATCACTTGGGTTACATCAGTGTTTCTCAATTTCGGTCCTACATGTTTTCCATGTCTCTGCTTCAGCACATTTGATTTACATATTTGCATCGCCTCCTCAGGAGGACATCAAGTGCTACAGAAGCCTGTTAATCACTGGTTCATTTAAGTCAGGTGTGTGGCAGCAGGGAAACACTGGTGTTTGAAAGGGCAACATGGAAAACACGCAGAGCAGGGAACCCTGAGGACTGGAATTGAGGAACACTGTGTTACATGCTTGTCTTCTCTACACATTAGAATTTATCACATGATCGTTTCTGCTTTGATTTAAATAAAAACAATTAGAAATATAACTAAATATAATGTGATTGCAAATGTAAAACCATAACAAAAGGATTCTCTTTGGGGTAAGAACTTTTAGATCTGAACTTTTAGCCATTATAGCTAACGAGATACCGCTGGATCTATATTTATCAACGATGGGTATGTTTTTGAGATAGGTCATTAGACTCTTTGGATGATTGTCAAACCAAAACAAATATTAATAAACTGAAAACATTCTGTATATGTTCTTTTTATTGTACTACATGACTTCTCTTTTGTGAACTGTTTGTAACTGTTCCATAAATGATAAGAAAAACCTATGAAACATTAAAACACCTGTGAAGTTTTTTAAAATGCATTATGTTGTATCTAGTCAATAAATGATAAATGACATTCACTTGCCTAGCACATTTCTGAGTCAGAGGACTTCAAAGCACTTTACTACTACACTATATATTTATAGATTACAAGACAGCAGGTAATAAACACATCTGAAGCATAAAGTATGAATAACAGTAGTATTGTTTAGTAATGTGGCTTCAGCTGTAACATACTATTACAGTACTCACCTTCTTCAAGCTGACTTTCAGATGTGCTGTCATGTGCTGCTGCATGCATACAGTACATCCACACCATTATACCACTGCATTAGGCTTGTGTCATTCTACTTCACTTTATTAATTAAGTTTACTAATAAAGTTGCACTGTACAATTAAAGGTGAAAAATGGAACATTTTAATAAAAAGCTATATTTTTAAAAAAATAATATCTCCACGGGGCGTTTAGAGGTGCGCAGGATTAATGTACAGTTTTCCTTTAAAATCTATATTTAAAAAAAATAAAATAATCAAAATTTTATTTTGACGGGCACGACACTGGGTTTATGTTTACATCTACCAGCCACTAGAGGGCACCGCTGCGGTAAAAGGTCCGCTCGGCAAGGCGAGGCTGGGACTCGACAAGTCAAGCAGCTGATTCTGAGCCCAGAAGATATTCTAACGGTAAATACTTTTGTAAAATAAACTTATTAGTAGAAATTAGTACTGTACGATTCATTACTGGACATGGTGCTGGCTGGTCACTTCACATATCAGCAGTGAACCAACATCCCGACAGCTGGAAAATGTGTTGTTGCAATATCACCTTTGAACGCTAGATGTCGCTATAGTGTCAGTGTTCCATATTCAACCTAAACATTATTTTATTTGCCTAATGATACCTACATTTACTACAACAAGGTTGTACCATTCAGTAACAACAATGACAACATAGCAGTGTGTGAGACCACAAACATCTGGCTAAACTTACCTGCGTCAGGGTGGTGATGGTGTGGATGCTGCATCAGAAGAACCCGCTCTGTCAGCTGTTAGGGGCGTCTGTAAATCTTTTCTGGGTGCATCTAGACACCCGTATATATATGTAGATGATCTAGACAGATAGAGATATACATATTATTGTACAACATTAAACATACTAGTGAATAAGTAAAACATTATTTCTAGAGCACCTTTCACAGTGTACATGACAACAAGCAAACAAAAATAAATAACAGAAAAAAGCATAACACATAATGAATAAATTGAAAGCAGTTTTAAAAATATAGATTTCAAGTTTGTGTTTAAAAATGTTTACTGAGGCTGCAGACTACAAAATGTCCTGAATGCCATTCTATAAAGCAGGAGCAAATGCAGAAAAGGCCTGTTTATCCTTTGTTTTTAGTCTTGCTCAGGGTCCAGCCAGCAGGCCCTGACTGATCCACCTAAGCTGTCTGCTCTGGAGGTTCTGGTGCAGAAGCTCTGATATATCATTTGGTGCTTGATTGGTCAAGCCTTATAAGCTAAAAGGAGAATTTTGAATTAATCTCTTACATGATTGGGGAGCCCATGGAGCTGAATTAGTAAAAGGGTGATTTGGTAAGCAGTCTGGCACTTTTCACAACCTGATGTCTGTCCTGCAAACATGAGGAGGAGAACTAAGCAGCAGCACCAGTGTCACTGACTCTACCAGTCATAATGATGTGATGAAACTGGAATAAAACACCATATCAGAGCAGACATGCAGATGAGGATGAGAACCGTGTGGAACCTATCCTATCTTATAGCTGTATTAAAGCAGCAATCCGGAGTTTTCCCCTTTCAGGAATTATGTATGATTTTTTAGAAATCCGTAAAAGTGATTGTCTTATCATGTAGTGTGATATAATGTAAGCAATATGTCTTTTTTTTGCTAAGCCCGCCCCCTGCCCATAAAATCTGTGCAATAGGAAACTGAGCACCGAGTAAAACTAACCAATAGCGTTAGACTACCGCTTACGTGCTTCAAATTTAAGGAAGTACCTCGGCTGAAGCAGAGTTGATGAACTTTTCACGGACAAGTCAGTCTTTAAAATATAAATAAATGAAAACACAACATGACATGAGAATAATACTTGTAAAACAACGTGTTTTAGCTCTGTTTGTTGGCTACAGAAGCACATTCATAAACAAGAAACGTGCAGTCGCCATCTTAAATTATCGAGTTGACGACTATTGGTGTGATACGCTTGTCAGCCACTAGATGGTGCCATCAGATAAAAGAAATACTCCAGAGAGCTACTTTAATGTTCTTATATCAGAAGATAATCATCACATAAACAACATTAAACAGTGCAGCAGTGTCAGTAGAAAGATGTTTAATAATTAAACACCTTATATTTTAACAAAGAAAACAAGCCCAATAAAACAGCTTATTTTTCTGCCCAAATTGACGCTGCAGGACAATTGAACCTCTAATTTTATTCATCTCATGATTTAGTAGCCATCATCATGGTTAGCATTATTTAGCTTGTTAAAGGAGCTAGGGGCAGGAAAAAAGAAACGATGCTCACGAGCGACGCGCCCGGCTCTGCGAGTAACTGCAGCCCAGCACGGGAGCGTGCACAGACGGCTATGTTACACAAACACAAAAATACCATTACCTGACCCTCTTCACACGCTCTCACGCCACACCTCCATTATCTCACGCTGAAAAGGCAACTCCCCGCGGCGAAGCAATCCACGCTGCAGCCCTGATCACAGCTAATGCTACTACTGTAGCATGATCACAGCTAATGCTACTGCACGCTAGCTCTCTCTGAGTCATCGGTGAGGTCAGATCATTGTCATCATCTCTAAACACAACCTATAATGTTTCTTACCTGCTCACTAGGAAATGAGCCATGGCAGCATCCTTTTTGAGTCCCAGATATAGTTGAATCAGCCTCCATTCGTCAATCACGTATCCGATATAGATTCGGGTCCCTGCCTGTCTTTTACCATATTTGGTTTTTGACTCACGAGATGCCGCTGAATAAACTTCCTTTGTGCCACGCTTGGTCGTTTGCTGGTTGCAGTAGAATCCATTCCCACAGTTCTTCTTTTGGAGTTTGGCGGTTGGCAAGCAACTTAATGTGCATTAGCTCCACCTACCGATCTGCAGTGTCGAACACATTTTCTTTCTGTTTTGAAGCTGTCGTGAACGCGCAAGCAGTGTCAATTGACGCCACATCCGTAGGGCAGCGCGGGAAATTCGTGACCGAACTGCAGCGCATTTTGCAGCAAACAGCCTGTTCAAGAAAATGGAACGATACATGGGTGGCCTCATTCTTTTTGGTTTATAACGCTTCATCACCCATTAGCTTTGAAAAAATTAACATACATGTTTAATTTTTTACAGATTTTTAAAAGATCCTGCTCCATGTTCCTTTAAGCCACTGTTACCTTGTTTGAACTGTAGCTGCTGGCTAGCTTAGCTACTGAGCTAAATGAAGTATCTACACACAAAACGTCATTTAAAAAGATGACATAAAGTTATGTACCTTTATTGAGACTTCTTCTCATCTTCCTCTTGTCCTCTTCTTAGACACTGCACACCCGAGAGTTTTGATAGTCTTTTCATTTCTAAATTACAACAGATCTGTCTGTGACGTGTATTCTGGAAGCTCAGCGCGTAAAAATAGACTCGAAATGTAAGCAATGTGTCCTTGTGCTTCTGGAACGTGTCCAAAAACATGTCGCTTCACGGCTGGTATGAGGGAACCCGTCCACTACAACAGCAGCTAATTGCTGCAAAGTATGTTTCACAACGCTTTTGCTTCTGGTGGAAAGGAGGGGTTATGCTCAGACAGTTACTCATCACTCACAGTGTTCAAGTAACATTTTCTCAAAGTACTTTATGTACTCTTAAGTAATTTTTTGTGTCACTAACTTTTATATACCACCCACCTCTGGTCAACAGCTTTTTTCGTCCACATTTGGATGGGCAAGTTGTTTGGCCGAGATCACTGCCTCCTGGGTAACTCCACATTTGTGAGCGTTGTAGGATCTTTCCCACTGGCAAAATATATGGAATAAATATACATGCTCCCCTTTATCTGCTCTACACTGTGAAAATACGCTCTTCCAAATAACTACTGGCACTTTGCTTTGTGTCCTTAGCTTGGCTTATTGTTCCCTTTCCAGCTGTGTCACTTTGTAGCAGACCTTACCCGGCTTCGAAAACGGGGTTAAAAAAATGTCCCCTATGAATTTCAATATGGGTATCTAGAGTCGGATTTGCAACCCCCAGCAGCAGTTCTTTAGTTCCATCCTGTTTGAACATCTTTAGGAGACGAAACTACAACTTTGTGACGAGCGGAGTGACTCGGACCCGTAGACACCCAGGCAAAATGCATGCTTGTTTGTCTAGGGCTACCTCCCAGAATGCACTGCGACATTACGTCACAATGCACATTTAGTTCATGTAAAGTACGCTATTCAGCTCTTCAGAAACACATGGGTGACGCGACGGAGGCTCCATCCGTGTTATATGTACAATCAATGCAAAAGATTTAAATTATATTAAAAGCGTGGAACACTGAAAAATTTATTTTTTCTGATTATAATCGCTCACTGAGTTTTTCATGCAGACTGAACATGAAAATAATCATCTACCCCTATTTCCTGCATTAGCTTCTGATAGAAAATAAACTGTGAAACAGCAGAGAACGTCTGGGCTAGTAGAAGCTAACCGTTAGCATTAGCAACTCCACCACACAGCAGAACTCCTCCAGGCTTGTGTTATTTGTGGAGATAAAAAATCAACGTTGCAGAGCAAACAGAGTCAGTGGTAGAGTCGTGCTGCTGTTAGCCAATCAGAGGAGAGATGTCCACATATCAGGAAGACTCCAAATCCTGTCGTCTTAAGCTACTTTCTCCTCCGACTGAATTAAAAACATTCCAGAGTACACAAAAACAATTTCCAAACAACAAATGGACACATTTCAGTCAGTTTCAATCTAGACCAGTGGTTTTCAATCTTGGTCCTGGAGGGCCAGTATCGTTTTAGTTTTAACCCTGTTTCAACACACCTGATTTCAATTAGCAGGTAATTAACAGGCTTCTGCAGAGCTTGATGCACAGGTGATTCAACCACTAAATCAAGTGTGTTGGAGCAGAGAAACAACTTCAATGTGCTGGATACCGGCCTTCCTGGACCAGGATTGAGAACCACTGACCTAGACTGTTATTCCTAGGTCTAAACCTGGTTTTGACACACTTAAAAAAGTCTATAAAACAGTTGAAAAATGTCACATAGTCTTTGTTTATAAGGACTCATAATAATGAGCAAATATTTAGTGTTTTATTGAAGTAAAAAAAAGTCTCAGTTCTGTAGGTAAGTATTCCCGCAAACAGCTTCTCATCTATGCTGATAAGAGAAATAAATCTTTCAAGGATGAGTAAAATCAAAGCAAGATTACGTATAAATGTTTAAATATTTCTATAAGCAAACAATGAACTGATTATGAACTTTTAAATATAATTTCATGTGAAAACCATACGATGCTGGAATTTACCCACACTGCTTCTACTTGATACTATTTTAATCTATTAAATCAAAAGACATTTTAAAGTCTGTAAACAAACATATATGTTAACAATCCAACCCTGATCTAATTTAATCCACAATAATTTTGAGGATTATGTCTTGCTTAAGGCTGATATACATATAGTATCACACTGCCACCGATTCAACAAATTAAAGACATAAAGTAGCAAAAAAAAAAAAGCTCTACGAAAAAAGATAAATAAAAATATCTACCACTATTTAGTCAACGTCAGCTAAGTATCAATTACAAATGCGCAATTTAAAGTCAAACCATCTTTATCTATGCCGAAAAACCTCAAACACAAGTAAATAAATATCGTTACCTGAGCAGGTGAGCTGGCAGAAGCACCTTCAACAGCATCCAACGAAGCGACACTTTAACAACAGCGCCTTCTAGCGGCTGGCGGGGTTATTACAAACAGCAACGTCAGCCGAAGATGAATCCTGTTTTCAGCCCAGCGCTTCACCGGCAAAGACACCAATTTGTCATCAATTTTGTGAAGAAGAAGAAACCTAAAATGGTACTTAACGTTTTACTGAACTATGATTGTATTTACTTCAAAGAGTTTAGCTTCGAAACCAACAAGATCAATGCTTGCTTAGCGGCTAATAAGCTAACCACCGTTACAGGTCTCTGCTAGCTAAATTCGCTTCGTGTTTTTAAAATAAATTAATCAGTTTCTCACCACCACGGTTTTGTTTTTTTCGGTGCTACTTTTAAAATAAACTCCGTAGATTACAGTCGAGTTCATTTCCAGGTGGCTGACTTGGGCTGCAGTGAATGCAGACTCCTGAAGCAGCTGAAGTTTTACCGTGAGATCGAGCTGCTGGTTGGAGTGGACATCAATGGCGACGTGGTCAAGAAAAACATGTACGTAGAAAACAAAATATATTATGTCTATGATGTAGATCACTGCTGCTGCTTTGGATGACGGATTAAAAATAAAACAATCACATCACTTTCAATAATTTAGTGTTCTATAACTTTAGATTAAAGTTACACTAATACTTTCCCCTTTTTATTGAAGAATCTGCAGATTATGCTTCCAAAAAGACGAAGTTGGTTTCCATTTCTGGTTCTCGTTTTGGAAAGGGCAATTCCACCCAAATTTCCCGTTCTAAGCATCTTTAATCTACTCCTATTATAAAACTACAAAACCCAGATCTTCAAACCTGGACTTGATTATCTAGACTAATAGCAGTTTCCATAAAACATAGTTTGTGAAACCTTTATCTGATTTGTGAAATCTCAAAAAAGGCCCATTTCTGCATTTTTTTAGCATCTAGACCACATAGGAACTGGTCCTGCACAAAAACTACAACACATGTGTGATGTTGCGTTGTGTGGATGAGAGCTAGCTGAATGGTAATTAGCTTCCACACACTCGAGTCAGCACAAACTTGAGTTCCACTTTCTTTTATTTTCCAAACTCACAGAAGCCTTGCGAAGACAGAGCCTCAGGTGAAGTAACCGTATTTCTTCCTTTCATACATGAAAAACCAGATAATAACGGAGGGTCGACATCAGGAGGACTAGTAACAGAACACACGCTTATGGGCTCTATGCACACTCCAACTTCCGCATTCCACATAAGACCGCACTCCTATGTCCGGTTGTCATAAGTCGTCGGCGAAGCTGTGACATGGCTGAGAGTTTGTAGTTCACCCGGTGCTTACTGGAGTTACCAAAAGTTACAATCAATGATGTAAGGCAAATTTTCCTCTTTGTTTAGATGAAAAAAAAGAATAAAGTGGTTTTCTCGAATTTTTTTAAAAAACCTCTACCAATAACACGTCCGACCAAAAATCCATAAGCAACTAACCTCCAGGAAGCACCGGGTGAACTCCAAACTCTCAGCCATGTCACAGCTTTGCTGACCACTATGACAACCGGACATAGGAGTGCGGTCTTATGTGGAATGCGGAAGTTGGAGCGTGCATAGAGCCCATTACTTAAGCTGAGGCTAACAAAACGTATAGAAAGAGTAAGGGTGCTCCCTAGTGGTGCTATCTAATATGAACCCAGCACATCAGTGACTGTTACGCCTGGCATAAACCTGGTAGATTTTTCTAGACTAATAACAGATTCCTTTTTTGTGCTGGACCAGTTCCTATGTGGTATAGATGCAAAAAAAATGCAGAAATCCATCTTTTTTGAAGTTTCACGAATCAGATAAAGGTTTCACAAATCACAAACTATGTCTTAAGGAATCTGCTTCTAGTCCAGAATAATCTAGTCCAGGTTTGAAGAGTCTGGGTGTTGTAGATTTATAATAGGAGTAGATGAGCTGAAAATTTGGTTGGAATTGCCCTTTTCAAAAATGGGAACCAACTTCAGCTTAGTTCCAAAAAGCCACATTTTATAATGTTTTACAGCATATGTTAGCATTCAGGCTATTAGAAAATCCTTTTTTGGACATTGGTGATTTCCATTGATCACTTCCCATTTAGCCCCTTATAATCATCACTTTTGTATGGTTTAAGACATTTCTTTAGCTTTTACTGAAACTGTTCATCCCTTCAGGCGTGAATTAGCTCCTTTATCAACCAACTATCTACAGCCTACTTATGATCAGCTGCGCGTTGAGCTTTACCAAGGCTCAGTGACACAGAGGGATGCTCGACTGAGAGGATTTGACCTGGTTACCTGCATTGAGCTGTAAGAAGCTGTTTGACCTTTGCTATACAGCGTTCTTGTCCCGTCGTCTCGTTACTTATGTGTGTTTCTTCTTTGCAGCGTAGAACATCTGACTCCTACTGATTTAGATCACTTCACGGCAGTGGTTTTTGGGTACATGACCCCACTGA
The DNA here is from genome assembly GCA_006937985.1 of Aphyosemion australe. NCBI lineage: Eukaryota > Metazoa > Chordata > Actinopteri > Cyprinodontiformes > Nothobranchiidae > Aphyosemion > Aphyosemion australe. Next base: position 1,366,357 of record SSNS01000045.1, read on the forward strand.
GTGTTATCGTCAGCACCCCAAACTCTGAATACAACGCCCTTCTGCCTGGACTGTCAGGTTTCAGGCACATAGACCACAAGTTTGAGTGGAACAGAGCAGAGTTCAGATCCTGGTACAGTACAATGTTTCACTAACAAAACCACCTGAGGACAGAGTGTAGATTTATTACATGCTGTAAGGTTTTTATCAAACCCCTCAGGGCCTTAAAGGTGTGTCTGAAGTACGGCTATAAGGTGGAGCTCACTGGTGTTGGAGAAGCGCCGCCGGGGCTGCAGGACAGCGTGGGATTCTGCTCCCAGATCGGTGTGTTTTACCGACTGGAAGGCTGCACCTGCTGTAACGTGTTACCTGGCAGTGATGAGGAGGATGCTTCTTCTTACACTTTGGTGAGTCGTTTCCACAATTTTAAACATCTTCGAAAACAAACAGAAGTGCTTTTGTTTAAAAAAAACTAGGCTCACGTGGAAGGTGTGTGTGTGTTTCAGTTATATTCTGTAAACTACCCCAGCCTGCGCGACAACAACACTTTGCGCCGAGTCCTGGTGAGTGAGGTGGTATACTGGGCAGAACAACTGAAGAATAGATGGATGGAGAAGAGCAGGGAGAGAAACGGTAATTCTACCGAGGAAAGAGTGGATGAATTCAACTCAGAAACACACGCGGACACGGAGGGATGTCTGGCAGGTAGATCCGTTTGTACAAATGTTTGCTTTTCACAAAATTGCAGCCGTGAGGTATACGTTTAAATTGAAATGAGCAACAATTGGTTTTATTTGTGTAAAATGTTCTCATCAGCATGTGCAGAAGGCATGGACGGTCCGGTGGGCTGTTGTGGGAGAGGTGAGGTGGATACGTGTGAAGAGATGCTCTGGAGAAACGGCGCAAAACAACAGGAAGCTGGTACAGGAAGTAGGTGTGTTTGTTTTCTTGGAATGCCAGGAGGATGGAACACATCATTTCATTATCCTCTGTGATATTTAAACACATTGATCCTGACCCAGAGTTTTCTTCTGTTGCATCTTTGTGTTTAGATACGTTTCCGTCCCTCTGGCTGTGCTGTGGTCCTGCTGCCCCAAAGTCAGAGAACTGGGCGGAAGTGTGAGGAATCTCAGACATCTGCTGATGGATGAGCCTCACGTGAACATGAGTCAGGATGGAGCTGCTGTGCTCGTAAAATATCAAGAACAAGGTGCTCGTTTGTTATTTTGATTACATTTCATATTGTGTGAAGGTGAAAAACACAAAGACAAGAACTAGAATCCCTCTAGTCAGTTCTAATGTGTCTCATTCATATTCCTGACTTTAATCTTTTTATTGATTTAATCTTTTCTTTAATTAGGAAAGTGATTTATAATTAGACTATTTAATAGACAATTGAGTTGCTTAGTGCTTGGTGTGCACGTTTATATGCAGGAACACTAACCCAAGCATTAGTTTACATCAGTATGGTGTTTTTAATTTTATATCTATATTTAGCAACAAGCAGAGTTTAGGATTGTCTTAAAGAAGCCCCCCCCCATTCCAAATAACAAATACACTGAATCATTTTCACCATAATCTAAATGCAATAACAAAGATTGTCCACTAGATGTCATCATTTTGACTAAATTAGCTGCCGTAAGGAACCAAGAGCAACAACTAAAACACTCTAACCACAGCTTCCTGTCAACTAGTTTGTCAAATTACTTTTTTTTATTGTCGCTTTCTGAAAATCTAAACACGCTCTTTTTGCAAAACTATAACTAATTGTTTTGGAGGGGAGTGTGCTTTGGGTTAAAGGGACACTTTGCAACTTTTTCATGTTTTTAAGTCATGTTCTTGAGCTAAAATGACCCTTTAGGGTTAATAAAAGGCCACCCAGCCTCCACCGCCCTCAGTGGCCAGAATATTCCACTTTCAAATTCAGAGTTGCCGATCCGGTCTGTTGGGACAAAAAAAAAAGAAGCTGACATGCCTGGTGCTGCAGTCTGCTTCCAGCATGTTTTAGATCATGAACACAGCTGATGTGTTTGATTTAGTGATGAACCGCTCCTGTAGACACTAATGAAGGCTGAGGAGACATTTCAGCTGTTAGATTAAGGTGTTAAAAAGACGAACGCACAGCGAGGAGATAAGTTTCACTTTTGCTTTAAATCAGTGAATTAATAATGGACACTAGGGGGTGCTAAAAGCAAGCAAAACGGCCAGGTGTCCCTTTAAATCCAGATAAATTAAAATAATATTTCCCCAGTAAGTGGATCGAATCTCGCTTAAACCGCAAATGATGTGATATTTTTATTATTTGGGGATTTATTGAAGCACTTTAATGCAAGTAAATCACTACTTTTTATTTTTAACAAAGTTCCATTTGCTGTTTATATCAGGGTTGTTTTCCTGACAGTGAAGCGCTTGGCTATGTGGTCCCAGCATAAACAAACAGATTTATTGGTTCTGTTCTTGACTCATCCTTTGTTGTTTTCAGATGAAGAAGAGGACGACTCTTACTTGGAGGACGGCGAGTATTCAGAGGCCAGCTGTTCTCACAGCGTTGAGCCAGAGGAAAACTGGGAGACAGATGTTTGATAAACAGGAAGTTGTTTTGTTGTCGGTTCATAGATAACATGTTGGAATCTTATGTTCAAAAGAAACTTGACTGAATTACTGCTGGACAGTAGTAGTTCCTGTTCAGCCTGTGATGTCAAAATAAGAAACTGTCATTTTTGTTTTGGATCATTCCTAAAGGAACAGCTTTAGCCTTTAAAATAAGGTACTGAGTAAAGAAGGTATAAAAATAAACCTGTGAAAACGTATTTAGTCATTTTGTTTAAACTTAAAAAAAAAGGAGAATTAAGCATTTTTGATGTTTTATTCAATTGTGCCGAGTTGATATTTTAGGCAACAATACAGTTAATAAGGAAAACAAACGTTGGTCAAAGGAACAGGTCTGTAACAGAACACTGGAGCGTGTCGGAACATCACAGAACATCTTTACAGTTTTTATTAAGACAACAGCTTCACAGAAGAGAAAAAGCAACCATGTTTGGAACATGTTCGGTACCAAGATGAGCACACCTGTGTCACACAGGTAAAACAACAGATTCTAAACAAAAGGCCCCAAAAATAAACACTTCTTTGACTTCAGTAGCCAGAATTTATACACTTAATACTAAACAGTTCATCAAAAAGACACTTTTTCCAGACGGGAACATTTAACAACAATAATATCACATAATCAACATAAAATACACAGACAGGTATTTTTAAATATGGGTTTTGAAACCGGAACCCCAAATGAACACAGTTACTTTATACCACGACACTTGTGCAGATATCTGCTTTATATGAATTCCTACAGAATAACCCGGCAAACAAAGACGTTCCTTCAGTGAGTTAAAATGATTTTAAAAAATGGCACAACATAAAATTCTGGGGTAAAAAATAAAAGTCTATTTCAAATGGGACACCACAACCATGCATAGATTACAAACGTAAAACAGACCATGTTTAAACACAGAACACTGATTTGTGTAGATATGGCTGTAATGTGCTTAAAGTTGATCCAGATGAGGTGTTTGACATCTACAGTGACTCCTGACAGGAGAAAAGACATCACTGATGCTTTAGTTAAGCTTTGTTCTGATGGTAAACCGACTAGATGATGAACTTAAGACACCAAAGGGACTAGAAATGCAGATTTGTGCATGGCCCACAGGTTCTGACTTTTAGAAATGCTGATGCCAATGAGGATCCCACTGAGCCCCTAAAGGAACACTGGCTAAAAAAAAGGGTTCTCATGCACACAGGACACTGTCTGGTGCACATGAGATAATCTGGTGCCAACAACCGTACTGTCTGGTGAGGATGTGCATGAGAAACCCAACTTTTTTCATCCACTTCCCCTTAAAGGGATATTCCACCCAAAATTGAAATTTTGTCTGTTGACATATTTCCCAGAGTTAGATAAGTGGGGGAAAGCATTTTGTAACCAGCGCAGTAATTCTCCTGATCTGGCAGCAGTCTGTCTGCTTTAGCTTAGCATAAACAATGGAAGTGAATGGCAAGTACTAGCATGCTAGTACCTGCCATTTTTTATGCTAAGCTAAAGCAGACAGACTGCTACCAGATCAGGAGAATTACTGCACTGGTTACAGAATGCTTTCCCCCACTTATCTAACTCTGGGAAATATGTCAACAGACAAAATTTAAATTTTGGGTGGAATATCCCTTTAATGGACTCCGTATATTTAATTCTTAACAGAGATCATTTCATTTTTTGCGTTCTAGCCTTAACGTAACAAACTAATTTTAAAAAAGGATCTTATTTGTTGAGTGATGTCATTTTCCTCATCAACGAGCCAGCATGGAGCGATGCTGCACAAAAACACCCCACATATAAAAACAATAAAGGTGGAACATCCAGATTCTGGCTTGGTTTCAGCGTTTCTTCACTCTTGTTTTTAGGGTCAAACAAATATTAAATAAACCGACATTTACCCACGGCGAAAAAATATATATAAATCAGTGTGATAAACAAGAACAGAGACTAAAATTTACAGTTTTACGACATGTTTTCCTAGTTTCTCATTGCCGGTGTTGTGCTGAAAAGAGCATGCCTGCAGACATTCGCATCCCATTGTGGGAAGGTGCATGACTAACTAGCAGATTTTTAATTAATTTGTTCTATTAACATGTTTGTTATCTGCTTGCTTCCTTTCTAAACGATGGTTTATGGGCAGATAAATGAAAGAAATGACTGTTTATAACATGTTTTATTTGAAGTAATAATAAATTTAGAAAAGGTTCGGAATTTTGAGTCACGTTGCTGATTTTTGTAAACCAACAACAAAACCGTTTAAGCACATAAAAATACTAAAATATTAGTCTCCGACGTCTTCAAAAACAGAAATTATTTAATCATTATTTCATATTTCTAGTCAAAAACTAAACTCTTTCAGGAGAAACACAAACGTAATAGCCTCATCGCTCATAATTCTAATCGTTCTGCAATGATGCACACGGGGGATGCACATTTCGGCAGGCGTGCTCTTTTCGGCACAACACCGGGAACAGTGTGAATTCATTTAACATCTTCATTCATCAGAAAACGAGAGCTACTATAAATAAAAAAAGTGGTGTTATTATTCAGTGAATTCATTAGCACACCCACAGTCCACGTTCACACAATAAATGGCTTTAGTCAAATGCTTTGTATTAAAATATTCTCACCTTGAAAACACAGTCGCCCGTGCCAACGACGGCGTCGGACAGCAAAAACAATCAGGCTAAAGGAATGTATTGAAAACACTGTTTTCAGTGTCGATTCTAGCTTGTTTTGCTAATGCACGCGCAGGTTTCATCCTCCAGTCATCAGCAGGAAAAGAAACAATCATATTCTTCCAGTTCCTGTTAAACGCTTAGACGCCGGATGACGATTAGGATTTCCTGCTCCCAGACGGATCAAATGGTTTCAGCTCAGGAAGCCAAAAAAAACCTCCAAGAAAGCATTTTTGAGTTATCTGATTTCTAAATCAGTCTAGTTTTCCAATCTACAGCTGCGTGTGTTTGTATTGAGATTATATCTGATTATCAAGTGGTACAGGAGGGCACTGCTAGCGCTACAGAGCGATCAGGCGTGTGCTGATCAAACACGGTGTGTGCAGTCGGAATGGAGATAGAATTAGGAACACATTTGTAATTTCAGTCCATTAATGAGCGGCTTCAGGGCTAACGCTTAATCACCACCTGCTCGTACGCTCCGGCACCGACCCTGAGAGAGGACACGACAAGATTAAATTAATAATCATAGAATAAAGTCAGATATAATAGGATACAGTCTGGAAATGCCTGGATTTTCTGGTTATGCTCCACCTTAGCTGTTCTTGTCTGGTTTAAGTCGGTGACTCTTACCTGGTGGGAAGATGATGGCTTCCAAGGGCCGTACTTCCTCCTGGCCCAACAAACAGACGCAAGCCTTCCTCTGAAGCAGACACAGTTGTGTTAAAATGCGGTCGCTAACACAGCCAGCTGGAATATTCTCGTCATAAGGAGCAGCCAGTTGCTAGGCGACCTAAAAATAATCATGTTTTGACAGTAGCTCTTTTTTCTAAGCTTTGAGCTGAATGAGACCTTGAAGAGAAACAACGCTCTCCTCACGGACTCGTGTGTAACAGAGTAGCATCAGCTGAATAATTATGTAAACCGGCAGATTCATTTAACATTTTACCTCTAAACCAATCACTAAAGGACGTTTCTCACCTTCGGCGCTGGAGTCCAGCAGGCTGGGCGTGAAGTCTTGACTCTGTAAGATCTTTTCCACGACATCGTCTGCGTCCACCCTCGTGTCGTCCATCCTCTTGAGCTGAGACTCCATGGAGTCCTGTTTGATCGGGTGTCTTAAGGAGAGGAAAACACAAGCAGTTATTTAACCTTTGACTTACACGAAAATGCTGTTTTTCTTGTGCTGACGGAGTGTGTTCAGCCACTGGGATTATAGTCAAACAAACGTGGTTTTGGCGGCGTCTTTGGCTCATGGAACGATGCTCTGGGGCATTTCTCAGTAGCTTTTGTCTTGATGACACACTGGAGCAGATTTTCAGGTCCTTCCTTAAGTGGAGGAGTTTAAGTGTCTCAGGGTCTTGTTCACAAGCGTGGGAAGGAGGGTGGGGATCGACAGGCAGACTGGTTCAGCGTCTGCAGTGATCCACACACTAAACTGGTCCGCTGTGGTGAAGATGAAGCTAAGCAAGAAAGCTAAGCTTTCAATTTACAGATCAACCTTTGTTCCAATTCTCCGCTATGGTCACGAGCTGTAGTAATAACCAAAAGAACAAGGTCACGAATACTTGAGGCTGAAATGATTTTCCTCCATAGAGTGGCCAGGATGGGCCTTAGAGATGGTGTAAGGAGCTTGGAAACTCAGGAGAGACTCGGAGTAGAGCTGCTGCTCCTCCAGGGAGGTGTTTCAGGCAACTCCTGTTGGTAAGAGACTCCCGGGTCATAACAGGACTTGCTGGATGGTTTGTATCTCCATGTTGGCCTTGGGATCCTACAGGTGGAGCTGGTGGAGGCTGCTGGGGAGAGGATGGTTTGGTCCTCTCTGCTTAGCCCTGCAACCCGGACGGGGATAAATGGAGGAAAACGAACGAATGGAACAGATTAGGGCTGGGCAATTAATCGAAAATTTATCGTTATTGATATTTCTGACTCTTATTGACAGATTTTTCCCATGTCAGTAAATTTGGTAATTAAAAAATGAAAAGATGTGTGCAGGTTGGCGATGTTCATGTCCCTTTAAGAAGCTGTAACGCCTCAAGTCACATGATAACGTGATTCAATGTAATACACTTCACAGCCACATCCAGTGGACAACTTTTGTTTTTGCTCATACATGTAGTTATCGTCCATTTATCGTTATCGAGGTGAACTCAATACGCTATATGCACGCTCCACTTCCACATTAGACCGCGCTTCTTCTTCCGGTTGTTAGTCGTCAGCGAAGCTGAGTGAAATGTCTGAGAGTTTGGAGTTCACCTGGAGCTTACTGGAGTTACCAAAAGTTACAATTAATGATGTACGGCAAATTGTCTAAAGCCTCTTTTATAAAACAATGCCACCAATTTGCCGAGGTGGCATCTGGGAGCTTAAGGTCGTTTATAAGAGCTCAGACCGTGGCGGTAATGTGGCGCAGTTGTGTCCTTTTTATAAAAGATTACGCGATGGCGGCATAAAGGAGGTATGGGGGCGGTCTCTGCGATGTCACGGACTTACGTGTATCTTGCTTATAACTTGCTTTTAATTGCGATCAAAGCCACGCTTGTTAAATTTTTTTCACAAGCAGCTACAGGTGTGTGTCCTCCACAGTCCCTGTGAGCTGTCAGATGATCTGAGCTGCAGATCTAACGGAGAGAAGCTCCTGGCGTGCTGCATTGCTCCAGTTTATCATCTCAGCTGATTCTGTTCACAAAACGAAACTTATGCCCATGTTTACTTTCATTTTCAATATAGTTCCTGACCGGAGCTCGGCATTAATTCATCATGACACCACCCTCTGTTGCGCCAAGGCTTAATGTGCGTTTATAAGACCGGCGAAGCCGCAATATTACTATCAAGCGTGGCGGCACGAATGCTGCAAAATTCCCATAACGTCATGCCGCCAAGGCGCGTTCATAAGACACACCGTTGCGGTAATATTACGCTGATTTGCTGGCATGATGTGTCTTATAAAAGGGCTTTTGTTTAGCTCTACACCATGAAGCAAGATGGAAAAGGGATTTCCTCTTGGATGTCATCTTGTATACACACACACGCGTGCTTGTACAATTTAAAGTTAAAAAAACAATGAAAAACAACATAACAGAACTAGTTGTAATAATTTTCAAACTCAAAGACCACAGGCTAGCGTTCGCAGGGACCGGAAGTAGGCGTGCCGTCTGAGATTCTTCCAGACATACGTCCCGCGGCTCCGTGCATAGAGCCCAAATACCGTGATATTGATTTTAGGCCATATCGCCCAGCCCTAGAACAGATGAATCCACGTTTGAGTCAGACCAGTTAACTGCTCTGCAGCTTGTGTCTCACTCACAATATAGAAGAGAAATCTAAAAGAAGTCCAGCATGTCCAACATTCTGGAACAACAATCATCATAAATAAATCCCACATAAGATTTATTTGCTTTCACAATGCTTTTCTACTTCTTCTCACACTGCGTGCCAGTAAATGCAAACCAAAATCTATTTCTATACATCCAACCCTCTGATTTGACTCCCTCAGCAGCAGATTTATATGTTGGGCGCTTCTGAAACGCTTGAATGCACCAACAGCAGAGCGCACTCTGCTCTGTGGTCGTGAACACGTGTGTGAAACGGTGAATATTTTATTCTCACTGGCTCAGATGTAAAGCCTCCATCTTCAGCCAGGTGAACTCAGAGCAGACTTTTAGATGGTTGGTAAATAGAAACTAAATAAAAGAGGACGTGTGTTGTTGTTAGCAGGCTGAGGTCCTCGTTGCTTTGGCCTCACAGGAATTCTTGCTCCCTGCTCATTTTATCATTCTGCAAACACACAAAATTAATTTTCATGTGATTTTGGGTGTGATCTGCGTATTTCAATCTGAAGTATGCACTGATAAAAGGCAAAAGTGCACGCACGATTTTTGCAAAATTTAAATTTTTTAAATATGGTGGTTTGCATAAATGACTTCCTCAGCGCTTTTAGTTGCTTTTTGCACGCGCAGCTAATCAGAACCACAGTTTTGGCAAGTTTCATAGAAACCCGGCTACTTCCTGTCGCACTTTCTTGTTGAGCCTCATCGCTGAGGTTTCACAGCCACCAGTGGTGCAGTTATATTTACAGATGAATATAAAAAATAGCATGCATGTTTTGGTTTTGAGGTTTAGAAAATGCTCAACTAATTGAAATGAATAAAATGTGATCATCTTTTAAGTAAACAGGGTAAAACATGACAAAATGTCTCACCGTCTCACTTATTGGATGGTTTGTAGATCCTGCAAATAGTCTTGAATAATAGTTTTTTTTAGTGACACAATAAAACCACAAATGCGCTTCAGCTCATTGCCTCACAGGTTTTAGGGCTGCTTCCTGGAACATCTCGTGTCAGATTGTGTACATTTTGCTAGTCTTTTTCATGTTTTTGCTCTGTTTACTGGCAAAACCACCAGAAGACTCACCTGTTCAGTCGCTCGCACGATGATGACGCACTCCGTACTGGTGTGCCTGCTTGGCTGCTAGTGGTAGCTGTGGGAACTGGTTCTTCAGGGAGAGCTGGACGGGGTCTGGAATCTCGGTCCTCGCTGGGCTCTGGAATGCTTCCGATGCCTGTTGAGGCGCTGCCAACGGAGTGATTCCTCCGGTGGCTGAACTCTGACATGCTGGACGAGCGGGAGTGACCTGTGCTGTAGCCTGTGACAATCAACAAGGTGCTCAGTTTATGCTAACTGCTAGAGGTGCTTCTGGTGGTCAAACATACAAACCCTTGATATTATTGAAAAACAGCTTTTTACAGCATTTAAATGGTTGAAAATGATTATTATAGGGCTCAAATGCAAAACAGACATACACCTAGTATAAATGATCATTTTCATGCAGCAGCATGGTTATTTTGTTGCAAAAATGTAAATAAAATATTGAATTCAGTTTATTTATATTATAGCTCCAAATCACGACAGGAGTCGTCTAAAGGTTCTTTACAAAGTTGTCTATATAAGGAACCTCAGTCACTGACTTTACAGCAATCCTCATACTAAGCAAGCATGTAGCGATAGTGGAGAGGAAAACTCCAGCAGAACCTGGATCAGTATGAGCATCCATCCGCTGTGACTCACTGGGGTTTGAGTGCAACAAATCTGCAACATGTGATAACGAGTGGTTTAGCAGCTCTGCAACAACAAAGCTGGTGCTCCGTTCGTGTCTGCAGGAAGCCTTTTGAAGCGTCAGTTCACTGGAAGAAAATTTACCACAAACTAATGTGATGTTTGAATAAATCAAATCAAAAGTTACCCGTGGCAGGAAAACCATGTTTCAGCCTTTCATGAGCGAACCATTAGAGCTGATCTGTGTGCAGCTCCACTTCCTCTAATCATCTATTAGTGTCATCTTATCTGCTGCTGATGGAAACTCGAGCTTTGGGCTGCAGTGGTGGAGTATTTTATTACTTCTATTCTCTCAGTCATGAGTTTTTTTTCCTATTTGACCTTATGCATTTCTCTTCTTTGAATGTTACTGATGAGAATAACGGATTTATGTAGCTGAAGATGACTTATCTCTTTGTTTGAATCATTACACAGACGATAAAAGAGAATAATGATTTTTAGCATGTAGGATGGCTCTACCTGAGAGTTTGGACTGTTGGCTGGCGTAGCTGGATGTTCGGGAGTGGCCGCAGCCTCCTAGGTCTTCTGACACAACGGGACACTTCCCCTCTCGACTCTCTCCTGGAGCACAAAGACGTTCAGGTGGGTGAACAGACAAATATAGTATAATAGACCACGTAGAGGTTAGTTGTGAAAGGTGAGCAGACAATGCCACTCTGTGTGGCACATATGTGGCAAAATGGGACTTCTGTTAAAGGTGGAATAGGAGATGTTTTTCTTGCCATTTAAGGAGGCTATTTTTTGAAATGACACAATTCAAAAGGTCCAACCCCATTTTTTCAGGCGTCCTCCTATAAGTTGCACCTTCAGAATACCGTCCATCATTGTCTGCTTATCCAGGGTCGGGTCACGGGGGCAGCAGCCTAAGCAGAGAGGCCCAGACTTCCCTCTCGTGCCAGCTCCTCCTGGGGAATCCCAAGGCGTTCCCTGGCCAGCTGAGAAACATAGGCCCTCCAGCGTGTCCTGGGTCTTCCTTTAGGTCTCCTCCCAGTTGGAAAACCTCACCAGGGAGGCGTCCAGTAGGCATCCTGACCAGATGCTCGAGTCACCTCAGCTGGCTCCTCTTGATGTGGAGGAGCAGCAGATCTACTCCGAGCCCCTCCCGGATGACTAAGCTTCTCACCCTATCTCTAAGGGAGAGCCCAGACATCATGCAGAGAAAACTCATTTCAGCCGCTTGTATCCATGATCTCATTCTTTTGGTCACTACCAAAAGTTCATGACCATAGGTGAGGGTTGGAACATAGATTGACTGGTAAATTGAGAGCTTCGCCTTCCAGCTCAGCTCTCTCTTCACCACGACAAACCGATACAACGCCCGCATCACTGCAGACGCAGCACCAATCCACCTATTGAGCTCACGCTCCATCTTTCCCTCACTCGTGAACAAGACCCCGAGATACTTGAACTCCTCCATTTGAGGCAGGACCTCGTCCCTGACCTGGAGAAGGCATTCAACCTTTTTCCGACTCAAGTCCATGGTCTCGGATTTAGAGGAGCTGATTCTCATTCCAGCTGTTTCACACTCAGCTGCGAACTGCTCCAGCGAAAGCTGGAGATCACGTTCTGATGAAGCCAACAGGACCACGTCATCTGCAAAAAGCAGACACCTGATCCTCAGGCCACCAAAACGGATCCCCTCAACACCTTGGCCATGCCTAGAAATTCTGTCCATAAAAGTTATGAACAGAATCGGTGACAAAGGGCAGCCTTGGCGGAGTCCAACTCTCACCGGGAACGAGCCCGACTTACTGCCGGCAATGCGGACCAAGCTCTGACACCAATCATACAGGGACCTAACAGCCCGTATCAAAGGGCCTGGTACCCCATACTCCCCCCAAAAAAACCACAGGGCCCCTCGAGGGACGCAGTCAAACACCATCTCCAAATCCACAAAACACAAAGATTGCAGACTCTAAACAGAACATGTAAACAATTATTTAAACATCATTTGCAAACAGAGCGTAACATCCTATCCTATCACTAGGCAGCCCAGCTCTGGCTTCACTTCCTGTTCAGCTGCTCCAAGCCGAAAACATGTCATTCATACACACAGAGACGTGTGCAGAGGGGGGAGAGATGGTCAGTTTGGTGGATGGATCCTGATCCAATGATTGGATCAGGTTTTTCCAGGTTGTAAATTTCAGAGGCAATTACAGATTTTCCTTTTTTTGACAAAGCATTTAATTTATTGGCTGCCATCAGTATGTGAAGCATATTTCAAGCAATATGTCAAAAAATGCTCCAGAAAAACATCTCCTACCCCATTCTAAAGAATAAAAGCCCTGAGTTCTGTGTGAGTAAAGTCACACTGGGATGCATCACGATCACCTTGTTTCTGGCTTCTAGTTTATTTTTAATCAGTTGGCAAAAGACAGACAAGTTGTCTCCATGCCTCCAACTCACTCATCCTTCAAATCAGCACTTCAGGAGTAGATAAAAACATTTGGGAAAATGACCTAAACTCATAACTATAAAACATTGGTCTCCTGTTTCTACAGTCTCCCAAATAAAACCACAGCTGCTTCCTAAAAACCAAACCATCCAGATTAAAGCAGAACCACACCTGCACCCAAAAGGTGCTTTTAGACGAGCGCATCCTCACACTAACACATTTTATACACTTGCTGACACACAACCCCCCCAGACACAGTCCTATTTTTAACCACGTGCGAGCCCGCGGGTCAGAACAGATTGTAGTTAATCTAAAAGAGAGCGAGTTTAAATTATACATGAAAGAGCTCTTCTACTCTCAAGCATCTGAATGTGTTCACACATGAACACACACACACACACACACACACACACACACACACACACACACACACACACACACACACACACACACACACACACACACACACACACAGGGAGGGAATGCTAGCAGAAAGAGACATTTGGAGGATGAAGATCTACATAAACAGGAACAGGGGTTTTAGAAACTTGCATGGATGCATAAAACAGCAGAAAGCAAACGGCAGTCCCACTGTTTCTAATATGTAGACTTAAGTTAAAGCATAAAGAGAATTTAATTATGTAAAACACATTAAATCTTAATAAAATGATGTAAAGCAGCAGAACGAGTGAATTATTTTAGCAGCAAATTAAATTTATATAACAGGAAACTAAAAGGCTGGCGACATGTTTTTGGAGGAGCGCACTAAAGAATGAATTCTAGACATAAGAGTGGAACAAAACCTCAGTAGAACATCATCTACCAGACACCTTCAGATTCCCAGGAAAGCAACAGGAAATGGGTGAGGAGTGTGATGCAGAGAGATGATTCTCACCAGAGAAACCTTTCTGGGAGTCTCCCCCCTTCCTCTCCTCCAGCAGGTTCTCTCCATCTCCAGGGACGCCGATCACCGTGGCTGTGGAGGGGGGCCTGCTCACACAGGAAACACAAAGTTGGTCTGTTATTCTTTTGAAGATAAAAGCAGAGTCAGGAGGATGATTAAAGTTTAAAATTATGGATAAAAAAATCAGTTAAGTTCATAAAACCTTTAAAATCAGATCATTAAAGATGAGAATGAGAATAAGCAAATACACACACACACATCGGCACGCACGCGCACACACACATGCATTTAAATCTTTTTAAGTCAGATCAGACCTTTGGGTAAAGAAGCATTTCTCATTTTAACAATTCACTTTTTACTGACAGGAATAATTCCACTAGAAAACCAGAATCACCAGATTTACCCAAATGATAAAAATAGTCTCTGCTTTTGATCTGATTAGCAAACGAACACCCAAACGTCCAAAGTTTCACCACAGGAAGACAATCATATTGATCTAAAAACTCTGTCAAACGACAGAAAACAAAGTTGTTTGCAGTTTTCAAAAATGAGAATCAACGTGATTATAATGACACGTGCGTGCCGCCATTATTGCAATAATTTCACTTAAATGTGATTATATTATATTGTTTTAAATATGCAACAAGCCTGTAGTAAATCAAATCACAGAACTGAAATGATGCAGAATAAGATAACACTTTAAAAGAGATTTATTAAACTTACGTTTTGAAACATGGATCGCCTGACATCAACTGTGTACTGATGATAACCTGTTTAAAAAAAGTTTTACTTTCAGCCAGTATCAAAGTATTTAAATGAAAGGAGAAAAGAATCTAGGTTTTGATCCGATAACCTGGATTATTGTTTTTTTTTATAAAACATTTTTCTAGTGCACATTTACTCTAAAGTTATAAAGGGATTTTATCCACATCAAGGTATTTTCTGGTTGAGATGACTCAGAATCTGGGTTCTTGAATGTTACCTTGAGAATTGAATTATCCTGACGAGTGTTTTTGGTATCATAGCCTTCCAGCAGACACCTCCGAGTTGTATTTCCTGAGCCGGCAAACTCTGCTAAATTCAGATCTGCAAAACCAAGCTGAAGGAGACAGAATGACATTTCAAAACCGCTTTCTCTCAGTAGACCAGCCTTTTCCCTTTTTATTTTATTTCTCTATAAGTAAGGGTTCAGTGAACAATTAAAAACACACCGGATGAAGAGGAAAAAACTTCAGACCATGAAAATCATCTGTTAGCTCGAGTCTAACAACAACATGTCTGAGGTTGGTAGGGGAGGCTGGGGTGTGGAAATGTCAAGAATTACCTTTGCATATGCCTTTCCACCCTTGAGCTCCTGAAAAAAAGAAAATATGTTTCTTTAGATTCTGAAGTAAAGAGGAGATTTAAAGGTGAAGCAGGAGATGTTTCTCTGGAGCATTTTGCTACATTGTTTGAAATGCTCTTAACTTACCGATAGCAACCAATAAACACAAGTTTTTAAATGAAAGGATTAAGTTATGTTTCCTCTTAAACCTACAATCCTGGAAAAACCTCATCCAATCATTAGGAGTGTCCCGTTCTTAGTAATTGGATCCTGATCCATCCATCAAACTGCCCTCTAGACCAGGGGTCACCAACTCCGGTCCTCGAGGGCTACCATCCTGCACATGTTAGCTGTTTCTTTGCTCCTACACACCTGATTGAAATGAATGAGTAATTAACAGGCCTGTGCAGAGGTAAACGTGGTAAGGAGAGGATTAAATTACTCCACTCAGGTGTGGTAGAACAGGAAACACAGAAAACTAGCAGGATGGTAGCCCTCGAGGACTGGAGTTGGTGAAACCTGCGCTAGACCATTCCTACCCTCTCTGCACATAGTAATGTTTATGCATACCTGCAAACTTGTCGCTTTTCGGCGAAAATCGCCGTTTTTGAAGCCAAATATAGCGTTCATGTGAATCGTATTGATCCGAAGAGTTTTTGTTTTGAGGGGAGGGGGGAGGGGTCACCTGTCGGGTTTCAGCAGTCACTATGAGAATCAATCAGGGGAGGAGGGGATTCATCTTGTTCACAAACGATCTTTGTTTTAGCGTGTCAGTCACGTGTCGTCATTTGACCAATCGCAGTCGCGGAAAAAGACTCTTTGACAGCGCCGCTCTCGCACGGTGCTCACACAGTGAGTAATGACCACCGTTGTTTCACTTTCAACATCTTCGCAGCAGCGTTGAGCTTAAAGTTTGTCAAATGAAACAAATTCACCACTAAATAACACGGTTTTCTGTCGGATTTTAGCACATTTACCTCCTTTCAGCCTTTAGAGATCTTTCCCCGAGGCTCGTGGTTTTTTTTTGAAGTCGAGTTCAGAGTTGAGCATAACCACCGCCAGTATTTAACTCCAATAAAACCTATTATTAACATAAATCCTTTTTTCTGGTGAGAAATGGCCACCAGCATGCTACAGCCTTGCTAATCATGTAAAAGTCATCCTAATATATTGATCTGGGCACCAGAAGATTTAAGGAAGCTGGAGTACAAACACGAGATGTGATAATTTCATAATACTGTAACATTTCTGCAGCACTAAAGCAGAGTAGTAACATTTTGCCCTTAGCAGTGGTTTATTAAAGTATTCAAGCAAACAGCTGAGATAAAGCTGCATTTCCCTGCAGTTTCAACTTTTTCTAAACATTTAAACAGAACCAACTTATCAGAGAATCAGAATCAAAAGGGTTTTATTGCCATATTTTATTTTATTTATTCTTTATTTAACCAGGAAGGTCCCATTGAGATTAAAAACCTCATTTTCAAGGGAGTCCTGGCCATATGTGCAAGAAATCACAACATTAGGAAATTGCTGCGAGCAGCAATGAACACAGCAATAACTTACGGATGATTACAGTATTCTGAAATATTTTCTGGTGTTTTGTGAGTTAGTCTTACAATAATTCTTAATTATATGATGATCCCTAATAATTTCCTGATCATTTTTGTTAGGCATATTTTTTTTCTGACTGTCTAAACCTCGTGGAAAATGGTTTGCATTGTGCGGGGGGTGGGGGGGTGTCACCTTTTTCACACCTTCCGAGTTTGCAGGTATGTTTATGAATCATGTTCTTGGCTTGGAGCAGCTGAACGTGAAGTGAAGCCAGAGTCGGGCTGCCTAGCGGAACAGACGGAATGTTCTGTTTTGCTAGCTAGCATATAAAATTACTATACGGTTACGAAGATGCGTTATGTTAGGAATTATGGCAGAAAAGGTGTCAACAACAGGTCAAAAAGGTAGGATAATGTTATATTTTTATGGTTTGAAAATATCTGTTGCGATAGTTGTACTATTTTCTGCCACCATCAGGTTTTGTGAGTCTAGGTAACACTCTGAACAGATGGGGTTGGAACTTTGAACTGCAATTTTTTCAAAAAGTAACTTGCTTCAACGTCTTTTTTCTGAGAATGTACACTCTACCTTAAATTTAAGCAAGATTAGTTAAAAATGCAAATCCCATAAAAACACATTAAACAAATTAAATGACAAAGGCCTATTCGTTATGTTTTTTATTAAATGCTGCCTCTGTAAAATGAAAGTCACATTAAAAACACTTAAGTGATAAATCTACTCCACTTCTGTATTTTCTAAATGCTACTTTGGGTTTCACATGGAACTCTTATGTTTCAATTCAACCTAAATGGTACTTTGTGGTACACCAAAAACAAGAAACTCCTTTTTGATGCACAATTTTAAAGACTCAAATCAAATATATTCTCCATCTGTAGTCACAGTTTACCTTTCTGACAGACACACGACACACACAGGGGTCCAGGACACCGGTTCCTGCGTTGGCGCTCATCTTGCATGGGAAGGTGAACTGCTTCCTCCACCGAACACAGTTGGCCTGCACCGGCTCCCTGGAACGGGAAGTCACCGAGAATTAAAACCACCTTAAAGGTCAGATATTAGGAGAGGGTAGAAATGATCTGCACGAGTTGAACGCTGTGTTCTTAAAGGCCAAATCACAACTGGATGTTATACGATGATGCTCGGGGGAAAACGGTGCAGAATTTCATTATTTCTGTTGCATAACATTGTCCTTTAACTCCCAGTGATATCATAACTCCTGGTGATTAACTGTGCAACAGTAAAATTATACATCAGATTCTATCAAAGAGACGATAACATTTAGTTAAACATAACACTAAACAGTTCTTAAGCTATTCCTTCAAAGTGAGTTTAAGTGACTGTGTGAGTATAAACTTTACCTAGCCTGGCAAGCCATCCTATATATGTGAATATATAGTCTGGCCACGAACCATTGACGGCTCTCAGTCGTGAGGCGGGATCTACGGTTGTCTTTCAAAAAGTCAGCCCGCAATTGGATAGCGCTAGGACCAATCAGAGTGACGAACAACGTGACGTAATCACAGCAACGGAAAAAAGGGAGGCAGCAATGGCGTCTAACATCAATGATTTCTGTCGTTTTTGTATAAAAACGTGAATATCAGGTGTGCTGGGACATTGCTCTACTTTGATAAAAATTAGAAGCCGCTAAGTATAGCCGACAGACTTACGCACGTTGGAGTCTAAATAATCCAATGTTGATGACAAAGCTGTTTCAAACGAACGTGGTTACTGCGATGCTGCCATGTTGTTTGTGTTCGCGGCCGCAGCTCTGACGTCATCGGCTACTCCCGCTCTGTGATTGGTCCACAATATAGAGCGCTGTGATTGGCCCAACCAAAACTATAGCGAGCTGTGATTGGACAGCCACAGCAGTGGATCAGGCTGCAAGGGTTCCAGTGAAGCGTGCCTAGACCAAACTTTGCAAGGCAAGAATTTGGTCTCGTTCACTAGGCTACAACTTTACCATCTTCATCCTGAACACCATTCTGCAGCCCTCTGATGACCAGAAACCACACTTAACAGTTTTGTGGAGCAGGTAGGTGCCCTATAGGTGGAGCTCTTTACCTGCTTTACGACTGTTAGCTGTTATGCTAGCAGTTAGCTTGTTCAGTTCACCGATTGTCAATAAAAAGCACAAGAAGAAGAAAAAGAAGAAATTTGCTTTTTTGTTGGCATCTTGGCGGAGCCTGGAAGTAAAAGTAACAGAGTAATGTCTTTGGAGGTGAAGCAAAGAGCTAAAACCAGAGTGAACATCAGCACGGCCTACGCTAGTTTGAGGAGCTAAAAGAGGCTACAAAATCACGGACTGATGGTGACCTGGCTTTGTTGCTACTGGACTATTAAGTAATAATATTTTTTGTCTAACAGTGTGGATCTTTTTACTTTGTGGTTTATTTTAGAATTAGTTGGCTCATGTTAGTGTTAGCTTGTTGTTAGCACTAGCTACAGCAGGCTGTAGCAGGGTTTGTTTACAGTAGTTGTATTTCACTTTCAACAAGTAGGGCAGAGGAGAAGGATACTGCGTAGTGTTACTTTAAAATAAATAAATTTAAATATTTTGATAGGCAAATATAAAAGTACCAAAATTATGTATAGGGTGTGTACTGGCAAGAATCTGGCAATAGGATATATATCAAAATACAGAAGAGACGATCCAATGTATGATACTAAAAGCCAGATGAAATTTGCAATATAAGACTGAATTTAATTGGAAAACTCAGGTCAGACACAACCAGTGTTATCGCAAGATCTCGTTCTGTCGGAATGAAGGTGGTAAAACTGCTGCCACCTAGCTGTTCTGAGTTTGAACTGTACACATAAAGTTTTGCATTTAATTTCTCAAGTAAAAAAAATCTATCCACTGCTTTTAAATATTGACTCAATTCCATTAAAACAAAATATTGCAATATTTCAGTGCATGGATTTCTCTTATATCCCTATTTCATAGTAATTTTGAACAATTTCAAGCAAGATCTAGTAGTGTGAAACATGTAGGCAACAACTATGCAACTTTTTCATATTTTTAACTTATTGTCTTGAGCCAGTTTGTGCTAAAATGACCCTTTACAGCAGGGGTCCCCAATCCTGGTCCTCAAGGGCCGGTATCCAGCAGGTTTTAGTTGTAACTCTGCTTCAACACACCTGATTTCAATTAGCAAGTGATTAGCAGGCTTCAGCAGAGCTTGATGAGCTGCTGCACAGGTGATTCAACCACTGAATCAAGTGTGTTTGAGCAGAGAAACCACAAAACCTGCTGGATAGCGGCCCTCCAGGACCAGGATTGGGGACCCCTGCTTTACAGGGTTAATGAAATGTCACTCAGACCCCCACCTCCCTCTGTGGCCAGAATACCACACTTGCAACATCAGAGTGGCCGTCCGGTCCCTGTTGGACTTAGTAAAGTGGAGCTGACATGCCTGGTGCCTGGTTGAGAAACACTGTTTTAGATCATGAACACAGCTGATTTGTTTGATTTAGTGATGAACCGCTCCTGTAGACACTAATGAAGGCTGAGGAGACATTTCAGCTGTTAGATTAAGGTGTTAAAAAGACCAACGCACAGCGAGGAGATAAGTTTCACTTTTACTTTCACTAACGGACACTAGGGGGTGCTAAAAGCAAGCCAAAACTGCTTAGTATCCCTTTAACACAAGAAAGATTGATTTAGTGTTGTGTCCCTTTGGATTTTGTGAGCCAGATTGATTCTATTAACTTTTGAAGGACTTGGTTAAATTTCTCACACACACGGTCACCATCTTGCTTACTTAAAAAGAAGAATTATTGTTTGTGTACAGATTCATGTTTGGGAGTGTTATGCATCGATGTGACTGCTATAGAACATTCCCATTCTCCTCCATCTGGAGGTTAAACTGCACGTGAGTCGTAGCTTCCTCTCAGCCAAAATGAAAGAGAAAGACTCGTGTGCGTGGGCTGAATTACGATCCCACAGATGGCCTCACTTTCACTGGTGTCCTCTCATCTCCCACTCACGTAACCAACTCCAATCTGTTCATCCAGGCCTCCACGACATACATTAGAGCTGAATTTACGTTTGTGCTTAAAAAAGGTTTCAGCACAAATTTAAAGATGCAACGAGCGGAAAGAAACTGAGTTTAAAATAGTTGCAGACGAAACTCAAGGAAAGCAGAGTATAAAGTTAAAGGTGTTATGTGAGCATGAGAGTGGAACAATGGTCACAACAAACTTACGCTGCATCACTGCCTGGTTTAAAATGAAAAACACAGCAGATATGTAACAAAAGCTGACTTTATCTGAAGCTGAATACATTTCTGAAAGGGAACTCTGAGCCATCTGGACACTGTTTTGGTAGTTCTGGCTCTGGTTTCTGCACAATAGGCTCGCGGCATTTCACTGTAGAGCAAAACCCTGTTCGTCAAGTCACAAGCTGAGGCCATCCTCCTCATCCCGCTGCATGCTTCAGATGTCTTGTTAAACTACAGCTGTCCTCCATTTAAAGGCAGCTGCCGTAGAACGATTTCACATGAAAGCACAGCGGCAGAATTTTCACTTGAATTTTTACGCGAGGCAACACTGAAAATATCAGATCTCGTCTACTCAAGCCTGAAACTGTTTAAAAATGAATATGAATGAAGATTTTAGGGCGCAGAAACCGTGAAACAGAGCTGATGCAAGCTGCACAACAAGATAGGCAACGATGCAGACCGACGCTACGAGGACGAAATAAAGCCAAACTAAGAGGGAAGGAATCTAACTTGCAGGGTTTAAAAAACGCAAAAGTATTTATAACAAAACCTAACTCGCCCTAACGTTTATTATCAGAGCTCTAGAATACAATAGCCTCGTAGTCTTTATTTCATTTTTATTATAATGTTCCTGCAGTAAAACAAAGTCCAAACTATTACAGCTATTATAAAACAATTTATAGACTTTTTCAAAACTTCCAGCACGCAAGTTCTGCATTGCATGAACGACTTTATTTGCAGCAAACATAATAATTAAACATTCAGGCACACAGTTTCACTCAAACAATGCTTTGCCTTGTGTCCCCATGTTAAAATCAATCTGCTTTTACGAGTGACAGCAGAGAAAAGGACGGACTTTGGTCGTGTCATCCTGTCAGCAATAACAACATAAGCATGACTCAGTTACTCCAGGGTCACAATGAATAATGAGCGTAGGTCATTTGCTCTCAGCGGGGAACTTGCACGAATATCATCTTGCAATTTCTTGTAACAAGCACATTTACAGTATGTCAACAACACGGACGGGTGAGGATGCTGCTCAGCTTCAGCTGCTGCTGAGAAATCGTTTTATATCTGCTGCGTCTCATTATCTTGTCAGGAAAAGCCAAATATGCTTTTTTGCAATCACTTTACATCTTTAAAGTTAGTTTGAAATCAGTCTGTAGTTACAGCAGTTTTTTATGATAGGAAAAAAAGTGACTCGAGCAAAAAAAAGCTCAAGAAGTACTTCTAAAGCAGTGAAAGTTGCATTTTTAGCCTATGCATCCAGTTGTTTTCTACATATGTTACCAATTTATTCACTTACTTTTTGCTAGCAAGTGTCACTAATAATAGGTGTAAAGCAACTGTTAAAGAAGAAATATAAAGGTAGGATAAAGCAACAAAAATGTTTCATTTACATAACTATTAACTGTCACAAAAAATGAAAATAAAGCATTAAGGGTGCAATTTTTGTGATTAGTAATATTTGTGTCTTTGACCAACACATTGTTGTCATTTGAATTTAGTCTTGATTTCATGTATTTAAATTGACAGAAATAAAAAGGTAGGCAATAACTTAGACTGTTGGACTAATAATAATAATAATAATAATAATAATCAAACAGAAAACATTCCACGAGCCTAAAATAAGTAGTTTAGCTTCCGAATAAAGTAGAAACACAACCAGATGTTGGCTTTAATGACAGCTAACTTGTAGCACTGAGGTCATTTTGGTCATAAATAAAAATGACTGTTAATAGTTTTGTGTGAGTAATCCAAAACAGAGCTTCAAACTTTAAAATAATCATTAAAAGCTCTGATAAAAACAACGAGCTCATTTTAAAACGTTGGTTGTAGCCGTTCAGCTAGTTAGCAATTAACTAGCTGCTGGCAAACAGGTGAAACCCATAAAACTGACGTAACCAGAGGACAGAACACGGTAAATGAAGATTTTCGAGGATTCATTTAAGGTTTGTTTTACCTAGAAGACTCCTCGGAGAACCCGCCATCAAGCAACCTGACTTTACAGAAGAGGACACCGTTAACGAAAGGGACCGACGACAGCTCGTCCAGCTCAAAATCCACCCTGAACTTAAATTTCTTCTTTTTCATCATCATCAGATCCATACACGGTCTCTGTGTTCCGACGGAGAGGTTCTGGTTCCGGGCGGCGTTGACATTACAGCTCCATTGTGCGAGCTTCTGGTTCAGTGTAGTGTTCTCTGGGAGGATGGTGATGGTGAAGCTACGGATAACAACAGAGCGACAGCGACTCAAGCTAGCTGAACTCCAAACACGCCTACTTCCTGTCGAGGATTTCAAAATAAAAGCATGACTTAAACCTTTGAACGCTGCTTGATATTTTTTTCTTTTTCATTTGGTGATGCAGTTCTGTAGTACTTTTAAATAATTTGCTGTACTAAATTTGTGAAGCAGAAAAAAATAGCATTACTTGAATGTTTGTTGGCCACGACAATTCAGTATTACTAAAGGAAATCTTGAAGACTTCTAGCCTGGCAAGCCATATGAATACCGGTATATAAACTTCACATATATACCACATATATACCAAACTTTGCAAAGCAAGAATTTGGTCTAGTTCACTAGGCTAGAAGACTTCTATACTTGCATGTAATAGTTTCCATTTTTACTAGTTTAAAAATGAATGGTGTTCCTTTGAATAGAATGAAACAGACAAAATAAAATTGTCCAACATTTTCAATCAATCATCCCTTTATGAGGGATGAAAGAAGAAATGAGAAAGTTGTGGAAAATCAGAGCTCAGAGATCCTTGTCAGGCTCCCAGGAAACCAGACAAGGTAAAAGTATGTAGCATTACTGGTTTTAAGCAAAGACTGTATATAAAGGTTTTAAGACTCGTGCTTTTACTATGAAGTACTTCCTCATCACCCAGATGTGTAGCAGTGACAACTTCAAATTAGAGGCGCTTTAAATAAAGCCCGCCTCTCCTCCTAGTCGCCCCCTGGCGGCCATTTAGAAAATAACAGCACAGATTGGACAGAGGAAACTAGAGGGGTCGTGATGTGATATTTGTCGCCATCTCGTGGTTTAAATGAGGAACTTGCAATTGCGTCTTTAAATTAATTTTTACATTATTTTAATATTTAGTTGATCATAAACCAACAAAAAATTAATGATTTAAAACAAATAAATAAATAAAATTTAAAAGGCATTTTTTTTTACCAGAATAGCAGATTTAAATTCAGACCACTTAAGTCTTTAATCCAGTCAGTATAGTCAAAGTCTGACTTCCAAAGAATTTTTTTCTGAAGACAAACTTTATTTCCATCAACGCAGATTTTTTTCATTGGATCTTGGGTGGATTCAGTGTGTGTGTGTGTGTGTGTGTGTGTGTGTGTGTGTGTGTGTGTGTGTGTGTGTGTGTCGTGTCCAGCCGCATACCTTTAGGTATAACTCACTGATCCAAAAAGTAATCATGTTACACCTAGCCTACTGTGTGTATTGTCATGTGTCAGTTATTGGGGGAGTAAAAAAAACATCCATAAATTTATAGTTTTATTCGGGAGCTGATTTAATTCCAGGAGATGAAACAAGCCCACCTAAGAAGTACCTGAAAGACCGTGAGTCACACACACACACACCCTGGTCTAGTTGTAGGATGGGTGTGTCTGTGTGCGCGCAGCAAAAGAAGGAGGTCCTCCCAGGCTGCAGGAGGACCGATCCGAGTGTCTCCACCCTTCTGCCAGCCTACCTCATCCGCTTTCAGCTTTCTGTAACTTTATACCCAGTTTTCATCGCTTTACTCGAGTTTTATTCTCGATCCACGAGGATTTTCCTCCGAGCTGCACTGCGGAAATCTTTTAGCGATCGCTGTTTCCTCCAGCAGCCTGAAAGCAGAAGTCCAAGAGCAGGAGTCTGTGTGTGTGTGTGTGTGTGTGTGTGTGTGTGAGAGAGAGAGAGAGTGAATGTGTGTGGGGATCTGCAGGCCTCTTGGGTTTCTCTTTTCTGCTTAAACAAACATGTATTCAGTCGCCAGGAAGCTGTTTTTTACGGACTGTCGGTGCGCAGAAGACGATATGAAAACGTACGAGGAGCTGTTCGCCAAGCTGGACACCAACAAGGATGGGATAGTGGATGTGACCGAGCTGAAGGAGGGCCTGGAGGCCATGGGGATCAAACCCGGGAAAGGGGCAGCTCAGGTAGAGCCAAAGATGCAGTTAATATAAGAACATGTGTCCAGGTTTAATAAAATCTAATGTTTTATTCTTTTCTTAGTAATCCTCATTTTTATTATGACTTCTATGAATTGCACATCACTTAATAGAACATAAATACAAAACTTTATGTGTAATAGAAGCGTTAGACCATCAGTTCCTTCCTAAGGATGCAGAACTGCATTTCAGCTTGAGTTAAAGAGTTATGATCACATCTCCTAATCCCTGTGATCAGATGAAGTTCTGGTTGTCATGAGTTTGGTTTATAATCCAAAAATGCAGTCATGTCAACTGGACTTGTTTCCTGTTGAGTTGAAAAGCATCACCGCTCATTCTCAGTCTGAGAAAAGTTGGTTGGCGGCCAAATTTCTCCTCCGGGTTTGCTTCAGTCCTGAGTATTTACAACAAAAGACCTTCCCTCAGGGGTGTGCAGACTCACACCTAGGCCATTAACCTGCTGGAGACGTGAATGGACCTAATATGGGGCAGCAGTAGCTCAGGAGGAAGAGCAGGTTGTCCAGTAATCAGAGGGTTGCAGGTTCAATCCCAGCTCCTGGCAGAGAACTCTGCTGTTGTGTCTTTGGGCAAGACACCCAACCCTCCCTGCCTGCTGGTGGCATGCCCCAGAGGGACCAGTGGTATGTGATGAATGGCAGCCTCGCCTCTGCCAGTGCGCCCCAGGGCAGCTGTGGTTACAGTGTAGCTGCATCAGTGTGTGTGCATGGATGAATGATTCGCTATATTGTAAAGCACTTTGGAGTCCTCTGACTCAAAAACATGCTATATAATGCAGGTCATGTATCACTATTTACTGATTTTCCCAGCTGAAGATCTCATCTGCTGTTTTAAGACAGTTCCAACTTTGCACAAGTGCCCTGGAGCAAGGCAATTACTGTCAAACTGCTCGAGCATGTCTGATTGTAATTTACAAAATTTTATTCAGTCAAGTCAGCATTTTAAACTGAACACATAATCTAAACATCACTTTTGTATTTTCTTTCATTTTAAGAATTTTTCAGAACATTTTTTGTTTCGTTTCATGTCACTTTAGTGTCCTTATCGCTTCAATTCTTCAAATGTTAAGCTGCAGGGTTGTGCCTCTGATAGGAATGATGTTGCACTGCTCACACTCATTAGTGCGTTTGTTATCTTTACAGGTTTGAGCCAGGAGATAATGCTAGGTGAGGCCGTGTGTGTGTGTGTGTGTGTTAAACAGCTTTTCTTTAGCTTACAATAAATCGATAAGCAGCAATAAATCTGCTCACTGCTTCTTCTGACACAACCTCATAATTCATCTCATGTCAGTAAACCTGATTTATTTAACCTCAGCTGTTCTTTTTCTCTTTGTTTACTCAGAAAGTTCCTTTGCAAATTAAAATAATCTGCATTTGCATCATTTTAAAGAATAAAAAGTGAAAATACATCAAAAGTAGGATCATAAAGTCTGTATTGAAATCAGAAAGAGGACAGGACAGGAAACTGGGTTCAGATCTGCAGCAGAAGTAGATCTTTGTGTTATTCTGCCCCCATCTGGAGCAGTGAGCAGCTGCTGCTATAGAAGCAGCGATGGTAGAGTCACAGAGGCTCATTACAGAAGCCAGATCTCTTCCTTCAACCAGCCAGGAGGTCAGACACCCAGCAGCAAACCCGTCAGACGCTCCGTGGTGCCCGGCTGATTATGTTCTGTTTGATTTTCTTCAGGAAATCATCTCCTCCGGAGACGACAACAAGGATGACGGGCTCAACTTCAACGAGTTCTCCAAGTACCTGATGGACCACGAGAAGAAGTTACTTCTAACTTTCAAGAGCTTGGACAAAAACAACGATGGTACAAACTCACATTTGCTATCACAACTGAAAGATTGTCCCGTTATCTCGTTTACTTCAGCCCTACTTTGTTTTTATTATAACAGGTCAGATCGACTACATGGAGATAAAGCAGTCGCTCGCTGATCTTGGCATGGACGTCAGCGAGGAGGATGCAAATAGAATCCTTCAGAGGTATTCCAGCCTGGTGACCCGCTGTCAGAAAGCAGGAATAAAAACCCTCGGCTCTTTGAGAATTCCTGTTATGGATACGTGGATTTAAAAGAGACAAAAAACCAGATTAAACTAGGAGTGAAAGAATAAACGAGAGTCGTGAGCGTCAGAAGTTAAAGGTGGAGACCAGTGTGAGGGACTGATAACCCGGAGAGGAGGGGGGAGGGGAATCACATGATAGAGAAGAGCACAGACAAATAAAAACACTTTGCATGAAACATGGCCTTCATTAATAAACACAAAATCCTTTTAAAGGTCAACTTCACTATAAAAACCTATTTTTAATGGTTATTTCTGATTAGAATCAGTCACTCTGATCTCCTCCACCTATCTCCTGCATTAGCTTCTGATAGAAAATAGACGGTGAAACTCTAGGACTAGAAAATCCTGACAGATCTACGTCACAATCACTAAGTTTACATGGGCACAAGTAATCAGAATGAATGCCCTATCAGATCAAAAATTATTCATGTAAACATACCAATCAAAATATTCTGATCCAATACGGCATTCCGATTGATAGAGGTGGTTTTGTCCGATCATCATTCCGATTGACGTCCATGAACACACCTATACGGATTGTTGGAGTAAAATAATGCCCACTGCGCATGTGTGCAACTTCAGCGTGACGTCTTTCCACCTCTGCAGACGCTCAGGACAAGTCGAAAACGTGGCAGAAGGTAAACAGAAGTGGTCTGTTGCCGATAGGGATGCTCCGATCCGATCACGTGATCGGAAATTGGGTGTAAAAGATCGGAAATTTCCAAAAGACTGCAAAACGTTGGGGTTTCTAAGTCTGCTGCAGCACCTGAGCTGCCCGGTAGCTACAGGTGCTATGCAGGGAAAAGTTAGCCTGCCCAGTCACGGGAACATCGATCAATAGAGCTGCAGATTGAAGGAATAAACAACTTCAAATATGAGCAATGCCCATACTTTTAATATATTCAAAATATTTTTAATCAACGCACTTTCTAAACAAGTGAAAGTGAAACTTAAAGGACAACTTAGATGTGTTTTCTTTTTTCCTTATTTAAAGCAGCATTCCGCAACTTTGCAGTTATATGGTCTCTGTCGCCCTCTAGAGGCTTGCTGCGTAACGTCACTGTCATAACATTAAATCTCTCTCGGGCATAAGAGGCATGTTTACATTCCTAATGTCAGGCAAAACAACGAAAACAAACTTTTCCACCTCCACACATTGAATAAATAGTTTTATCAGGACTGTATAACAACTTTATTCCCGACCAAACACAATAACCCTGGTGAAATCATTTATTACTTACCTAGCCATTAGCAGCATGGCTAGGTTAGAGTCCGTAGTTCATGCCTTTCTTTCTAAAAGAGCTCTCCAGCGAGGAAAAGACGGCCCAATAATAACTCTGGTCTTTGCTCTTGTTCTATCACGTTCTTCTTTTCTTTTCCTAGATTCCTCTGATACGGAATTTCTAGCTTTCTTTGGTGAATCTGCTGCTGCTACAGCAAGTCTACGTTATACAATTATGGCAAGCCAAAGGGGTAAAAAAAATGCGCATTCTAAATTCGCATTATATCCGTCAAAACGCGCGTTCAAGACGTGCATTTTGGCAGACATAACGCGCGTTTAGAAGGCACGCTTTTTTATCCTTTTGGCTTGCCATATTCTGCCGTAAAACGACACCCAGTCAGTACTTCCGGCGCTACCCGGAGCTCAAAAACTGTATAGCGCAGTAAACAGACGTGGGACCCCCCAACACTATCACAGGTACGAAAATGAACATAATAGATGATAGTATGATGCAAAAACGTTACAAAAAAGCGTAATTTTAAGGTGTAAAAGTTGCGGAATGTTGCTTTAAATGCTTTCCTGAAAAGTATCGGATCGGGACTCAGTATCGGCAGACACTCAAAATCAAATGACCTGAAATCGGATCGGGAGCAAAAAAACGTGATCGGAACATCCCTAGTTGCGACACAATTTTTTTTACAGGAAACACTACGGGAGCTCAATATTATTGAACGTCTCGATGGCCGAAAGGCTAGAAATGCTGAGTTATACACTCAAGTGCATCTAAAGATGCAGGAAGCAGGAATTCACCGAAGCTAGAGAATAAGAAAATAAAATGCAAGGGAAAAGACGTGCGGACAAGATGGCGTTTGTTTACAATTTTTCTTCTGGGAAAGACAACTCTGCGCATGCTCAACCTATGGTGCATGCATCACGTCATGATCGGATCATTTCAGTTAGTGTCCATGTAAACAGAGATTTGGGATTTTCGATCA
Organism: Aphyosemion australe; assembly: GCA_006937985.1. NCBI lineage: Eukaryota > Metazoa > Chordata > Actinopteri > Cyprinodontiformes > Nothobranchiidae > Aphyosemion > Aphyosemion australe. The sequence goes on from SSNS01000045.1 coordinate 1,395,620, forward strand.
ACCAAGATTTGAATCGAATAGGAGAAATTTGGTGAATGTAAACGTAGCTACTGTCATTCATGGACTTACCCATCTTGACTCACGATGGGGAAGGCTGTTGTTGGTTTAACGTCCAGGAAACAGCAGAGAATGTCTCAGCTAGCAGAAGCTAACCATTAGCATTAGCAACTCCACCACACAGCAGAACTCCTCCAGGCTTGTGTTATTTGTGGAGATAAAACATCAACGTTGCAGAGCAAACAGAGTCAGTGGTAGAGTCGTGCTGCTGTTAGCCAATCAGAGGAGAGATGTCCACATATCAGGAAATAAGACCATAGCAGGCACGGGCGGGGGGGGGGGGAGTGCCCTTTTTCCTGTCTTCCATCAGTTTTTACCGTCCAAATCTGTCATACGTGGATACAGGTCAGGCACTAGGACCATGCGGAAGACAGCCGCTGTCGGTACCAGATCTGCTCGGGTGCTAGACCGGCTCGGGGTCCTGCGCCTGCCGGTGACGTCACACTAGATCAGGGTTTCTCAACCCTGGTCCTCAGGGCCCCCTGCCCTGCATGTTTTCCATGTCTCTGCTTCAGCACATGGCTGCAGAAGCCTGTTAATCACTCACTCATTTGTGTCAGGTGTGTGGCAGCAGGGAAACACTGGTGTTTGAAAGGGCAACATGGAAAACATGCAGGGCAGGGGGCCCTGAGGACCAGGGTTGAGAAACCCTGCACTAGATGATTGGCTGTAAGACCTACAGAAGTTACGATACCATGTTCATAAAAGTTACGGTAGCACGCTGACGATGAAGATTTTGATTGGTTTGAACAAAATTGCGGTTGTAGTCCTTGTGGTTATTTTATTTTATTTATTTATTCTTTATTTAACCAGGAAGGTCCCATTGAGATTAAAAACCTCATTTTCAAGGGAGTCCTGGCCAAGAGGCAGCAATAGTTATAGTTACAACATATATATATATTTTCCAGTTACACAGACATGTTATGTACAGAATTACAGAAGGCAGTTACAACACAGGGAATCTGTCTCAAGGGCTCTCAGTCTGGTTTTAAATGTATTCAAGGAGATGAGCTCGGTTAGTTTCCAGTTTTCCTGCAGCCTGTTCCATGCAGAAGGAGCAGAGTGAACAAAAGGTTGTAGTCCTGTAGTCCAAAAACAAAGACTTTTCGGGGAAAATATGTTTGTTTTGCCAAAGGAAACGTAAAATAAAAGCAAAAATATCAATTGATAAACAGAGATCCTCAGCAGCTCTTGATTTTGATGAAAAGGGGCAAAATAAAAATAAAATAACTTTATTGAACAAATAGCAAGCAACGTTTTGAATGAATGAATGGATTTAAGAACTAACAAAATATACAGAATTCCACATAAAAACAGAAATGGCTGCTAATTCTGTAAATACATTTACAATTTTTCCACATATAAAAACTGTTGTGCTTTTTGGAAGTCTGGTGTTGGTTTTATGTAGTTTCACATTCTTTACAAAACTACGACAACATGGTGTTTTATTAACAAAAACAGCTATAAAGCAAATATTTAGGCGGTAAGAAACAAGACAAAACTGCTAAACTCTTTCCAAAACTTATGTGTGAAAGCAGAGTGGATTTGCCGTAGTTTGGTACCGACACCGCCTCAAGCTGAAGTCCATCTTCCCTTAGACCCGCCCACAAACTCATTGATTGGCTCTGTCGGGTCATGTTAACGAGTGATTGGCTGTCCCCACTGTCCTTCCAAGTCACAGCAAAACAGCCCTGAAACCGGTGTTTTGCTTGTCGGCCAGCAGTTCGCTTTCATCTGCCTGTAAGTTTTTATTCTGCCTGCACACACCAGCTGGACGGATTTTAATATCAGAGTTTACTTTGCTTTAACATTTGAGTCTGTGGTGTGTGCCTGTCTGATTAGTAATTAGGTGCAGAGTCAGGTTAGCCTGGCAAGCCATCCTATATATGTGAATATATAAACTCTGCAAAGCAAGAATTGGTCTAGTTCACTAGGCTAGAGTCAGGTAGCAAGGCGGCCAACTTTTGAACTCTTCCATCCGTGTGTGTGCGCGCGCATCGTTTGTCCTCCAACCTCTCCGGGGGGGGGGGGGGGGGGGGGGGGGGGTGCGCGCGCAGTTTGTTTCTCCGATGCGTGTGTCATGCTCAATGCGTGAGAGTTGGCAGCATGACAGAAAAGCGGCGAGTGTTTACTACTAGTCTACTTTAGTGACTTGTTCTGCAGAACCTCTGGAGCTCTTTCCTCTCATCCTGCAGAAAGTCAGACTCAACAAACTCAAGTCCACCTTTTCAAACTCACACAGCCAGGATCCCAGACTTGTTCCCATTCAATAATATAATAATCATTAGTAGTGTTACCTTTATTTTGTTTAAATATTTAATTTTTTGTCAGCAGATGCATTGGAAGTTTTATTATCATATTATGTAAATGTTTTATTGCAACGTTTCTGAGTTTAATTAAAAATAATGAGCGATAAAATATATTATTACTATTAAAACTGTAGAACCTCAACAACACTGTTTTAAAAAGCTTATTGCCAAAGAGACACTTAAAGCTTTCTAAAAATTTTGCAGAATCTATTTGTTATTGAATAAAAATTCTAAAAATAAATGTGAAATTGGTGGAGTTGATTAAAAAAGTGAAACACAGAACTTAATGATAATTTGATGCATTGAAACCAGTCAGATCACCAAGGGAACATTCTGGGAATATTCTGGATCAGCACCATGAAGCAAACTTAATAGCCATAGTATATGCAGTATTCTGGAAATGGTGTGTGTGTGTGTGTGTGTGTGTGTGTGTGTGTGTGTGTGTGTGTGTGGCCTCATAAGGAGAGAAGGTGGAGGCTCTAGTGATAAATGATGTGATATCAGACTCTAGATGTGTGTTGTTTGTATTCAGCCTGATGTAAAGGATGGTGTTAGGTTGGTAGCAGAGCTCTCAGGTTTAGTGTAAAGTTCAGAGTGAGATCATGGAATTGGATCAGGAACACAGCCAGCATAGCAGCATTTATCACACTGGATAACTTTCTGTGGTTGCATCCTGTTCCATGTACTTCCTGGATGAGTGACTTTTTAAGGATGAATTAGCAAAATGACAAATAGAGAAAGGACAACTTGGATGTGTTCTCCCTTTTTTCTTCTTTTTTAATGCATTGCATCACCACCTCGTATCAGAACGGAACTCAGTATGGGAAGATAATCAAAATCAAACAACTTGAACTCAGATTGGAGCAAAAAATGTGGTCATAACATCCCTAGATATAAGTCAGCTTTAAAAACTAAAGCAATTCTTAATGAAATAATATTACCTTCAAAATAAACACAAAATCAAATATTTTTGCCTAGTCTATATTATTTTGTTTGAACCCAAGGGTCTCTCATTATCTGAATTTTCAGAAACATGTCGGATCAAGAATCTGCTTAAAAATCTTGCTCTATATGTGCCCCTTTTTTAACTTTGAGCACCCGCCCCTTCAAAGGTCTCTGCACGGCCCTGGACCATAGATATATATATTGCTAGATGCCTTACCCGCGCTGTTCGTCAATTGGACGAACGTCCCTATGCAGCTGCCATCTTACTTTGGATAGCTGCCCCCTTTCGTAACATTGGTGTCAATGGTGCATGTACTAACTAACTTGCTCAATTTACAAACGGTTTGATTTGTTATAAATGCCAGAGATGTGGCTGTAAAATATGACGGATTTGGCCCGTTAATTTAAAAATGTGCAATTATGTTGTCTCAAGCCTATGTGTCATAAGGTTTGTAATAATGCAACCCGCTTGTAAATCCATTAATATTTAATCGCGTTATAAGTGTTTTTGTTTAAGCTGTTCACTCACCTTCCATCTGCTACCATTGAAAACAGAACGCAAGCTGTCCGAAGTAAGATGGCCGCCGTGTAGGGACGCTTTTGACTCCCAGTTAAGGCATCTAGTAATATATATGATATCTATGAATAAAGACTCCAAATCCTGCCGTGTTGTGCCATTGGGCGCTGGAGAGCGTAACACCGTCGCCACCATATTGGGTGGGTTCCTCACGCTCCAAACCCAACTGGAGTCAATGCAAGGTGAGCAACTGTGCCCATTTTTTGTGCAGCCTACGTCTGCAACAACCGGAGTACCATTGAAAACAGATCACGTGTGATTACTGCTGACCTTTCTAGCCTACTGTTGGATTTTTATATTTGTGCTTTTTTGTTGTTGGGTAAGCATCTTCCTCAGTAGAAATAAATGCACTGGGGGCAAATGGGGACCCATCCAAGATGGCGGCCTGCTGCTATGCCAGCTCTAATAGGCAGCGCCAGTCCACGTTGCATCTCCTTTGTTATGACTTATACATTCTCAAACAGTTGCACCGGAGCTTTTCCCCCCCAGAAAACAACTTACAAATAATGCATTCCTACTAGAGACCAAATGTATTAAAATATGAGTAAAGTTGATCTTTAAGGGTTTTTATGCATGCAGCTTCAAACTTCCCATTGTGTTTTCTGCAGGTCTGTGCATGAAGCCACATTTGTACAAACAAAACATGAAGCAGCGCATGCAAAAGACACGCATGATCTATAAAAAGCAAGGAGGTGCACGGCAGTGAGTCAGACAGAAAGGCTTGTGCTAAAACCACAGAGTGACTGATGTGTGACTCAGTTTAACGGACACAGTTGAACAAACCTGCTGCGGTCAAACGTGATCGGTGACCTGAATGTTTGCATGTGCAGCACTTTATCTCCTAGAGTTATGGAAATAAGACTTTTCTATACTTCTTATTTAAAACTGAATTATCAGCTCTAATCCTAACTCAGTAACCCTTGTTTGGTCACATACTTTTTCAGAGGAGTTAAACAGGAAAACCGTCCACACCTGCTAGATGTTTTTCTGGTTTATTCACTATTTAGATGTTAGTTTGTTGAAGCTACTTTAATATTTGTTATCAGTGATGGTGCATATTTAAGGTTTTCCGTTTATGATCTAATTTAAGGATTTTAAATGACAGAAATATGGTTGATAAAACTACATTTCACTGAGTCAGGTCTTCATTAAAAGACAAAAACAAAACAATCAACCTCCTTTGTTGGTTTGCCAACAAAAACTCGATGATTCACGTGATTTTTTCTGACGTTGCTTCAGCAGAATGCACACCCAGGAGTTGAAATGAAATGACCACGTATGAAGTTTTATTTAATTATTCTTTTATTTTACAGAAACAGTATTTCTAAAACTTTTTTTAAAGAATTGGTTACGTTCAGATTTTTTATCATTATTTATGTAATAATTCAAATGTATAACTTAAGTCTAAAGAACACAATAACTTCCTTTCACCCACATCTTTTCTGGTGACTCTGATGTTAATTAAAGTTCAGATTTTTGATTGAAGCTCAGACGTGTCTCTATGTGATGCAGCATTGACGTGAACGGCACCATGACTGTGGACTGGAATGAATGGAGGCAGCACTTCATGTTTAACCCCGCCACCAGCCTGCAGGAGATCATTCGCTACTGGAAACACTCTACGGTAAGTCGAGAGGGACATATCTAATGAAGAAATACAGTCTCGCCAGAATATGACATTTTTTAGACTTTGAATTTATGACATTGAGTTTTTATTCGGTGAAATTATGGATTTGAATTTTTTAAAGGGATAATTTGCAGTTTTAGCTTGCTTTTAGCACCCCCTAGTGTCCAGTTAGTAAAACCAGAAGGGAAACTTATCTCCTTGCTGTGCGTTTGTCTTTATAACACCTTAATCTAACTGCTGAAATGTCTCCTCAGCCTTCATTAGTGTCTAATAGGGCTGCACGATATTAGGAAAACCTGCGATATGCGATAACAGCGCTTAATATTGCGATATCGATATTACTTGCGATAAATGAACAAATACTTAAATCTGCAGTTTTTGTATGTATACTTTAGACACACCACTCCATCCTCTATCATTAGTATTAATACAGTAACAAACTAAATCATGCAAGTTTACATTATAAAATTAGCATGATCTGTTTCAATATTTTTGTAAACAATAATCATTAAAATATGTTGGAGCGATTTAAAACAATAGGACAACGCTGTAGAACATTTACAGAGCTAAGCGAATATGTTTACTAACGTAGCAGTTACAGACTACTTCCGTTATTTCCTTGTTATTTGATAGTTTCTCATAAGGAGTTCCACCTGTTGTGCTCTTACTTGTCCTAACATGAGAGACTTTGGGTTTGCTAACGCTAGCTTTCTAGAGCCCGGTATATAGATCTTTATGGTTGCGTTGGAGGTGACAACGGATATTTGTCGTGTTTCCCCTCATGGTTGCTACGGGTGTTTGGCATGTCTTGCAAAGTACTTGTGTTTGTTGAACACAAGTACTTTGAAATAATAGCCATGCTGTTTGAATTATGAGTTCTTTCTCGCTAACATTTTCCGCACACGTCTTACCCTCAGTCATCGCGACGCTCTCTAAGCTAACTCAGGTGTTTGCTAGCCATCCAAATGAAGTGTCGTCGACCTAGGGGGCGGGTATCTAACCTATAAGAACCCACCCGAATGGCCAAATGGGTGAAGGGCTCTATTTGATTTGTCAAAAACTTCATGCTTCCATTTGATTGACAAAATGCATTATGTGTAGCAAAAATCTGAGATGACCATTTAATTGCGATATTTTTCTGTTCTTTGCGATATGCCTATTGTGCATGCTGATATTGCGATAACGATAAATTTTCGATATATTGTGCAGCCCTAGTGTCTAAGTCACTAAATCAAACAAATCAGCTGTGTTCATGATCTAAAACATGCTGGAAGCAGACTGCAGCACCAGGCATGTCAGCTCCACTTTACTAAGTTAACAGGGACCGAACTGGCACTCTGAAGTTGCAAGTGCGGTATTCTGGCCACAGAGGGCGGTGGGCGTCTGAGTGGCATTTCATTAACCCTGAAAAAGGGTCATTTTAGCACATACTGGCTCAAGAAAATGAGTTAAACATATGAAAATGTTGCATAGTATGGCTTGAACTTAAAATTCAGCAGCACAGTTTTCACCTGTAAAAACTCAACTGCAGAATTTCATTTTCAAAAATTCAACAACTGGGGTGAAATCCTGGTGACCCAAGCCAAAGGAAACGTCACTAGATTAAGTCCACACCTCACTGGTGTCACGTGATCAGACAAGCGTCGTTTGATTGGCTAAAAGCCACTTGTCTCCATCGAGTGACGATTACTTTGGCTTGGGTCACCAGGAGGTCACTTCAGTTGTTGATTATCTGCTGATGAATATTTACATTGAAATTCTGTCGTTGAATTTTTACAGATGATTTTTTGTGGGTGTATTTTAAGTAAAAAAAAAATCAAATACATAATTTTACAGAATAAAAATTCAATGTCATAAATTCAGTGTCTAAAAAAAATCATATTCTGGTGAGACTGTATTTCTTCCATACATCATCTTATTAACTGAGTCAAGGATGTCTCCCACGCAGAGATATGACACCTGGAGGTAAAAGACGTCCCTAATTCACTTGTGTCCTTTGCAGGAAAGAACTGATTGAAAAGGAGCCTAAAGAGTTGAGGAAATTAATCAAATAAAATAAAACGTTTGTTATGTAACCCTACAGCAGAAACAAAGCTGCGCCCAGCCAGTGGCTAATCTCTGACGTTTGCTGCTTCTGTTCATCGGCTCAGCCACCATGAATGAATTACCTGGAGGGTTCTAAACTCAGCACAGATGAGCTAATTTCAATCTGACCTCTGTGCGGATTAGCTCGTCTCTGGGACTTGGGAAGGATGAGATGAAAGAAAATGAGTTCAGGGGGAAGTTCGGGGAAGTGAAATGAGGAATCAGTTGTGGTTGACATTCATGGCTGGTGGAGCTCCCCGTCAGATCCGGGGTTTGAGGTTCAGGTTCCCAACCGGCTCTGGATCAGGATTGTGCGAGGATTGCCTTTTCAGTCTACGGATTGATTAAAGACTCGGGACGGTCATGGCTCTGCTGCAGCCTCAGCAGCAGCAACAGACAAACTGGTTTTTCCTCCAACTTGAAGACGATGGGGAGATCTTTGAGGTGGAGGTGGAAATGGTAGGTTCTGATTTCAGGATGCAGGAAAATCTAAATCAAGAATGGAGAAATTTGGTTTTTGGGTTTAGTTTTAGCATCATTCATTCTGTAAAAAAGGGAATTTCATACTAAATTTAACTTGAGAGTGTAAGTAACTAGACTAAACGTTCAGAAAAATCATTTTAATTATGATTTTTAAAAATATATATGTATGTGATGCATAAAATTATCACTGGACAACGTGTTTGCTGCATTTGAACAATGCACAGGAAAAGGACACCATTTTTTAAAATATTTTTTTCCTTAAATAAAAATGTTGATCTGAATAATCGAAGTGTCTGATAATTTAAAAAACTTGTTTTGATGAAGTTTTACAGTTTTTTTTTTTTTCAGACTCTGCGTTCTGTTTCAGATGAATAAAATCCACATTTTGTCATTTTTAAATCTTACTATTATTATTGGCTGCAGTGACGCTATTTGGCCACTGCGTGTCGCTGTAGTTAAATGAAGATTCCGTGTGCTCTGTCCTGTTGGGAATCACGTGTACCAACGGCGTTTTTATGAAAATATTTGTCTTTTGTAGCAGTTTATTGGTTTATAATGGCATTTAAATACGTTTTTATTATTTTGGATATAAATTAGTGTGAATACGCTTGAGAGTTAAGGCATCTGGGAAAGTTGGGACTTAATTGAAAAGAGAGAAAAAGAAAATCCGTTATGAATAAAACAACAATGAAATGTTTTAAGGTTCTGGACATCGGTGACAGCCTGACCATCCCAGATGAGTTCACAGAGGAGGAGAAGACCACTGGTTTATGGTGGAGGCAGCTGGCAGCAGGGGGCATGGCTGGGGCCGTGTCCCGCACAGGAACCGCCCCGCTGGACAGGATGAAGGTGTTCATGCAGGTGGGTCAGAACCTTTATTTATTTATTTATTTGCAGTTGAAATTGATTTTTTTCTGTTATAAGCTGAACATTGCATGTATTTTTTTAATTTTCAGGTCCATTCTTCTAAGAGCAACAAAATCAGCCTGGTGGGCGGCTTTAAGCAGATGTTAAAGGAAGGAGGAGTGACGTCTTTGTGGAGAGGAAATGGTGTGAACGTTCTCAAGATTGCTCCTGAGACGGCCATTAAATTCATGGCCTATGAGCAGGTAAACACTCAACTCTGGTTCACGGGTGAAAATATTCACTTTTTTTAGATTATTTTGAATCGTTGCTCATTCATGTTGTGTGATCGTGTCTCATCAGTATAAGAAGCTGCTGTCCAGTGAGCCAGGGAAGATCAAGACCCACGAAAGGTTCATGGCAGGATCACTGGCAGGAGCCACGGCGCAGACCGCCATCTACCCCATGGAGGTGAGCTGAGCTGCGGCTTCACCTCTGCAGACATAAATAATGGATTTGATCTTAGAGGGGGGGCTCGTCCCTGGGTTATCACAGGAGCTGCTGTTGCTCTACTGATCATCTTTTCTCTCTTCAGGTGATGAAAACCCGTCTGACGCTGAGAAAAACCGGACAGTACTCAGGAATGTTCGACTGTGCCAAGAAAATCCTGAAGAGGGAAGGCGTCAAGGCGTTTTACAAAGGCTACATTCCCAATATCCTGGGCATTATTCCCTATGCTGGGATAGATCTGGCTGTGTACGAGGTACATTCAGTCACGTTAATCTGGATAAATTCATATACATTCAAATTTAAACAAGTGTTGCATTTATTGTCTCTCAAACACTTTCCTAACCAGAGCTTGAAGAACGTCTGGTTGTCCAAATACGCCAAAGACACAGCCAACCCAGGTGTTCTGGTGCTACTGGGCTGCGGTACCATCTCCAGCACCTGTGGCCAGCTGGCCAGCTACCCTCTGGCACTGATCCGTACCCGTATGCAGGCACAAGGTAAGGGGAACAGCATCTATATTCATTTAGCAGCTCGTGGTCATGTGACCTTATCAGGTGTTATAAAGTTAAAGGCATACTATGCAACTCTTTCATATTTCAGGGTTAATGAAATGTCACTCAGACCCCCTCCGCACTCTGTGACCAGAATACCACACTTGCAACTTCAGAGTGCCGGTGCTGCACCAAATTCTGCAACCCTTCTCATTTTGTGACTCCAGGGGGCAGAGTTGAGTTCTGTTGCGTCTGTACACCCCAAATTGGTATTAAAGAAGGAGATGCTACGTTAAAACCGTAAGCTACGTAAACTGACTTTGAGGAAGTTGTGTGGCGCAGTAGACGGCAACATTCTGTGATAGCTGCTACCATATCCTGTGACCTTACTGTAACTTCTAGCTGCTATCACAGAGTGTGGCCGTCTACTGCGCCGCACAACTTCCTCAAAGTCAGTTTACGTAGCTTACGGTTTTAACGTAGCATCTCCTTCTTTAATACCAATTTGGGGTGTACAGACGCAACAGAACTCAACACTGCCCCCTGGAGTCACAAAATGTGAAGGGTCGCAGAATTTGGTGTAACACCGGTCTAGTCTCTGTTAACTTAGTAAAGTGGAGCTGACATGCCTGGATCTGCAGTCTGCTTCCAGCATGTTTCCTGCATGTTTTAGATCATGAACACAGCTGATTTGTTTGATGTAGTGATGAACCGCTCCTGTAGACACTAATGAAGGCTGAGGAGACATTTCAGCAGTTAGATGAAGGTGTTAAAAAGACGAACGCACAGCGAGGAGATAAGTTTCACTTTTGGTTTCAAAAGCAAGCCAAAACTGCCACGTGTGCCTTTAATGTGATATTCTGCAGCTTTGCACCAGGCGTGTCAGCTCCACTTTACTAAGTCCAACAGGGACCGGACCGCCACTCTGAAGTTGCAAGTGCGGTATTCTGGCCACAGAGGGTGGTGGGGGTCTGAGTGACATTTTTGATTAACCCTGTAAAGGGTCATTTTAGCACATACTGGCTCAAGAACATGATTTAAAAATATGAAAAAGTTGCATAGTATGACTTTAAGTTTTCCTTTATGAAACGACCCAAATCTCTTCTCAGCTTCTATGGAGGGCTCGGAGCAGCAGCCGATGGGCCGCATGGTGAAGAACGTCCTGGAGAAGGAGGGCTTCTTTGGACTTTACCGGGGCATCCTGCCCAATTTCATGAAAGTCATACCAGCTGTCAGCATCAGCTACGTGGTCTACGAGTACACGCGCTCCGCTTTGGGGATCCAGAAGTAGTCGACAGAGCCGTCCATTCCACGTCAACATTTGTCCTTTTCTCTAAAGTTCAGACTCACTTCCCTTTCCATCCAGCATTTCTATAAGTCGTTTACCTGGAGCTAACTAAAGTTTGGACGTGAGCTGATGCAGGCGGAGCCACGGTAGAGGTTTTAAAGTGAGTTTTTAAAATGGTGCAGCACTAACGAGGGGTTTCCAAATGCATGTTGTTTACAGGTTCAAGTGCACTGACGCGTTTAGGGTGCAATGGCTTTAAATCACGTAAAAGTGGTGGTTCAGGTAGAAATCCTATCGTTTTATGTCAGATTCTAACACAACAGGAACGTGTCACTTATTATTTAACCAAAAAAAGCACCTTATTTTATCCGTTTTGATACCGATGGAAGGTTTAAAGCCATCACCCGTTGTCTTTCTTAAAGCTAATCAGACCAAAAAGTCATGATGTCAACTTTATACAGGCACCCTGGGAGAGTAAAGGGGCGTGTCACTCAGAAATCTGAGAAAACGTCAAGTGCAATACTGAATTTACACATCAGCTGTTTTTAGAACAGATGTCACACTAATGCTTCAGAAATCACCTCCTTCTGTGGGACATTATTGCACCTTTGGTAAAGGGAGAAGACGTGTGCCTTATTTGTTTTTCTCAGATATCTGTGGACTCTGCATCCTTCCTGTTGTTTTTTGCCTTGTTTTCCAATATTTGGTTCATAGATGCTGGTGATTACAATAATAAAAATTTGGCTACAAATAAGTGTGAGCAATTATTGAAAAGTTGAAGCAATTTCACCTCGAACCTGCTGCTATGCACCCGACAAGGGTTACACAACCAGTGAACTTGCTTGTAGAGTTTAGAGTCTGTTAGCCGTGCGTGTCAGGTGATCTCGTTGGGTTGACCCCCTGGGGCTCAAGGAACAGATTACTCCAGCTAAGATGTTAGATAATAGCCTTTTACTTAGTGATTGTGTCACAGCTTCAGCTCTCTGATTCCCAACAGTGCAGGACACCAGGAACAATGCATCTCCCAATGCAACAAATAAAATAGTTTAGTTTGGGTAAATGGCTAACTGTTTAAAAATGGTGCCTATAAGTTAGTATAAAGTTGATGCTTTTCTCATTTTTGCATTTAAAAAGATAAATGTTGTGGATGTCTTGAAAGCTAGCATACGGATCCACACAGTTTATGTTCCAAAAAGAGGCTTTAACATCATGACTTTATCTGGAAAAACATTTAGACTAAAAATAAATGATCTCATTTGTATCTTGCATGAAAGAAGGGAACACGTTGAAATTGCAGCCTAAAAGATTGTTTTACTTTTGCAGCAGAATGAAGTGTGGAACTGGTTTAAAAATCATCTAGTGGACAATCAATGGGACTCTAAAACCTTTATTGTTGGATTTCACACACTTGTGGAGGAACTTGCAGAATGAATCGCATCAATCAGAAAAGATTCTTCTCTGGATAGTAACCGTTCATTAGGAGAGTGCCAAGCAGAGAAAAGAAAGCCACCACGGTCAGGACGGTCCGCAGGGCCTTGAACCAGCTGGGGTAAGTTGGCAGCAGAGACAGATCATAATGCAGAGAGATCCCCAGTCCCATGATGACCATGGTGGCTGCAGAAACTATGTTGTCGCTCATCAGCATGGCACCCCAAGCTAACAGGGAGGGAACCACACTGTTGGCCAGGTTTATCCAGTCAGGTTTGGCTGGACTGCTCTCAGGAAGTGCAAATCCCCAACGGGCTCCACCCAGGAAAGAGACGATGGCCGCGCCGTAGGCTACCTGAGCATAGGCCAGCTGTGGGTAATAGATCTCTGTTACAGCCATGAGCAGAGTTGGAGAGACGAAGGGGATCAGCCCAGCAAACCCCAGGCAGAGGGCGGGTTTGGGACCTTCCCACAAGCGTTTCATGTCATAGCGCATCAGGTCCAGTTCTCGAGGTGGGGGTTCAGGATTTACTCGCTTCTTCAGCTTCACAGCAGAGGAGTGGAAATGACTCCTCACAAGAAGACAGGCATTATGAGTTTGTGTCCTCTTGAAGAATCCAGTCAGATAAGGCGGTTTTAAGTGTCCAGAGTCTCTGTTTAAAGAGCTGGAGGAGCCAGATCCACCAGAGGCTCCTGTTAGGACAGATGTCCAGCATCTTTGAGGAAAAAGTGTCCAATGCAAAACCTACGAAAAAAAACATTTATACATTTACTTTAGCTCTAAAATGTGTTAATTATATGAGCAAAGTCACGTTTAGAGTTCTGAGAATGTACCTTTTGCGTCGCAACAGGGCTTCTCTTTAAAACAGCAAACAGCATCTGATAAAATCAGAAAAACAGACAAAATATTTAAATTCTTAACAAATGCTGCTTCAGTGAGTTAAAACTTGTTTTGATTACTTTACAAAATTAAAGAACAAAAGAAAAACAAACAGGAACGCCAAGTAGCCGATTCACAACACAAACGCTAACTGACACAAGGAAACGTTTTGACGCAAACAGAGTCGACGCAAACGTCACAGCGCGAAAGTTCGTCTCATTTCCACAAACTACAATAACATTTAAAATATCTGTACGTGTATTTACCCTTGGTTCAGCAGGAAAACAGCATATTAAGAAAAAAAATAGTTATTAAAGGCCACACTACTTCGGTGCCCTTAAATAAGACGGTACGCGGTTTATTCCTTCCGTGCTCATCGGTTGCCACAACTTCAGTTCCGCTATAAGAACAACCTCGGCTATCTTAAAAATAAAATAAAATAAATGTCCTAAAATGCTAACTAAACTGGTTTAGTGTGTAATAAAAAAACAAACATATAGTCATTCCTGAAGTAGGAATCCAAGGACAAATATAATTATTTTGAAAAGTTGTCAGAAAGCTAATGTACATGTTATTTTAGAGACTTGTGTTGTTTTACAATTGCCACTGTTGTAAATTGTTGGGCAGCAGTAGCTCAGGAGGTAGAGCGGGTTGTCCAGCAATCGGAAGGTTGCAGGTTCGATCCCGGCTCCGGCCAGAGAATGCTGCTGCCTTGCCTGCTGGTGGTGGTCGGAGGGACTGGTGGCGCCAGTGCTCAGAAGCCTCGCCTCTGTCAGTGCGTCCAAGGGCAGCTGTAGCTACATAGTAGCTCATCCCCACCAGCATGTGAATGGGTGGATGACTGATTGTGTTGTGAAGCGCCTTGGGGGGTTGTAGAACCCTAAGAAGGCGCTATACAAATACAGGCCATTTACCATAAATGAGATTTTTAATCTCAAGGGTTTTCTTTCCTGGTTAAATAAAGGTTACATACATGTTTCCAGTACCTTGTATCTATGCCACGAAGGATTAGGCAGTTCTGAAGGCAAAAGGGGGTCCAACCCGGTACTAGCAAGGTGTACACAATAAAGTGGCCGGTGAGTGTATCTACAAGAGAGGATGAGGGCAGCTGAAGCAAAAGTAGTTTCATGAAACCCTTTCATTCTGATTTTGTAATTAATACCCTTTAGAATAGTTTTTTCTGCACACATCATTACCTGATGCAAGTTATGTTAAGTATAAGTATACTTATCTGCACAAATTATATATTTCACAGTCACCCATAATGTGAAACCTAACACAAGTTTAAATAAAATGTACAAAAATGCAACTTTATGAAACAGGTGATATTTTAATTTGCACCCCAGACAAACTCCCAGATGATTTGCACTTTTGGCAACTGAACTTTGTGGCTTATATCCTTGTATTTAATAATCATCTAAATACAATTACACTGATAAGGACTGATGCTCTCCAGAAGATGCTGGTGGCTCTTAAAAGAGCCTTTGGGTTGGTGAGTGATCAGGAGCAGAGCCGTTTATTTGGAGCTGGTGTAATTGGTCACAGCCTTGGTGCCCTCAAGACATGGCGTTCTTAGCCAGCTCACCAGGCAGCAGGAGGTAGTGGTCTGCATCTCCCTGAAGGTGATGGTGGAGCGCTTGTTGTAGTGCGCCAAGCGGGAAGCCTCTGAAGCGATGCACACAAAGATGTCATTGACAAAGGTGTTTATGATGCTCATGGCCTTGGAGGAGATCCCAGTGTCAAATGGCATAGCTCTTCTTCCTGGTCTTCTTCAAGCCAACCATGGTTGGATACAGGGCTGGCCCAAGCATTTGTGGGGCCCTAATCAGGTTTTCCTTTGGGGCCCCCATACCAACCAGTAAACACCAAATAATTCATATTTCTTAGGCTTCACTGTGTGTGTAACATACCCACTATCATTAGCATCTTTTGTAATTAGCTTACATCATACTGGTTTTATAATGGCTATTAACATTACATTAGTATCAAATCAACAAAAATGCTCTAATTAATTTGCATTTTAGAATGCAGAGTTATTTAACTGTGATATATTAATTCAGTTATTTGAAAGTAACATCTGAAGAAAGCAAAAACTAATTTATAGCAAACAGGTTAAGTCTTTTGTTCTTAAAACTTTCGAACAAATGTATAAAACTTGCGATCACTAAAAAATAAAACCAAATTACACTAGAAAATAATATATCATTCATTTTCAGGTATGATATAAATGTGTTTGTATAATTTTAAATTATTTTAAAAAATTTCACAATATATCGGTGCTCTTGTTAGATGATAACAGGCTAATTTGTTTGTTGTTCCACACTGAGCAGACCCATGTGCATCAACAATGCGTAACTTTAACAGCTCTGTTGTTATTTATTATTACTGTGAAACAGAAGGGAAATCTATTAGGGAATTAGCTCCACCAAACAATTTCATAACCAGCTACTGCTGGGTTTTTCCTAATTTCCGACCGTATTCACAGTTAATCCAGGGGTTATGAAGGCTTCGTTTTATTTTCTTGTCTTGTTCTGCCGACAACCGTGACTCACCCTGTGACCTCTGTCAGCTCCAGAGCACGGAGCTGTCAGAGTTGCAGCTCTGCTGCTTTTTCTGCTGGGTTAAACCAAGGGGCAAACTCAGCTGGCCTAATGTGAAGTCAACATGGAAGTGACAAAAATTGCAGTTCCGCCCTCATCCACTAGGGGCTGGCACCAGAAGGGAGCAACGTTAAAAATGCCAATTTCACAGCAGAAATAAACATGTTTACAGCCTGGTTCAAAATATTTTAGGTTCAATAGGTCAAATCTACAGTCATGACAACTCAGGGGGGTGATTATTTTGTAACTCTTCCATTTATGTGTAATTAAATGCTTGAAATTATGAATACTTAAATTTGATTGACAGGTAGCATGAGAGTCCGAGCTAGCGCTACCTCCGGGGAAGGCCTAAAGCTTTGGTTATGCTTGACGCATGTCCATTCTACGCGGAAATGAGATGCGTGGAATCAGGCCAAGATGACTTTTGCAGCGTTTGTACCTTCTGCAGCTTGTCCCCACTGTGAGCCAATATTCTCCCAGACTGCAGGGGGCGGTATAGGGCTCTAAGGCATGCATACAACACACAACAACCAGTCCGCCATGTTTTTCCGCGTAGTCAGAAAATTTCCTAGGTGCGCGGTGCGGAAACCTTTGGCCATGCGGAGGTCGCGCGGACGAGTGTGGTTGCTAAAATGACGCAATTTGGCCACGTGGAGTCTATGTGTCAAGCATAAACCAAGCTTAAGCCTTGGCCTCATGTTAATAGATGTTCGGCCATTTCGACTCTCTGAACATTATTTGTGTCTAGTGCTGCTACAATTAGTCGATTCGTCATGATGACGTCGACAAACAAAATAGTCAACAATAAATTTAATCGTCAACGTTGTTTATTCTATGAAGAATTGTTTTTTATCTTGCCTGCTTCGACACCGCCATCCGCGTGAGCCGTCGCGTCACTGGAAAAAACAAGACACGGCGAGCCGGCTCGGTTCCCGGCCAACACAGATGTTTTTAATTCGATAAAAGCTGTTTACGTGTCGGTTTTGTGCGATATTATCTTACTCATATAAGTAGAGATGTGTAATACAAGACTAAAGCAGTGAATATTCAGTGTGAATTGATATAACAGAATATTCTGAACTACATCGTTAGCTGCCTTTATGCTAAAAACATTTTCAAAGATGCATTTGCCTTTGACATAGCGGTGGGCAATATAAACGATATAAGGTAGAAACGATATAAAATTGGGTAATGATAGTTTTTGGCTCTATCTCGATATCGCAATAACACACGACGTCACTAAGATGTGCACCCGCACCGACATTGGGACAACAGAATGGCAGTGACTGCAATCATGGGGCGGGCGGAGGACGAGGAGCATTCTACACAAGAGATTTTGGATGTCTTTATTCTTCTGTAATATATTTGCCATGTGATGATTTTTAAAAGCATGTCATTTTGACATATAAACAGAGGAAAAAATATATCGCAATATATATCGTTATTGCACATGCTTCAGATTATATCGCAATATAGATTTGAGGCCATATCGCCCAGCCCTACCTTGACACAATAAAATAAAAATAACAATTCAGTCAGAGCAGCTGAAAATAAATGATTTTTCATGTGGCTTGTTAGGATTTGTATGTAAATATAGTATGCTCTGATGTTATGTTTTCTAATGTTATGTTTTGATGTTGTGCTTTTATTTTGATATGGTGAATTTAGTGTCAACTGGAAGTAATGTCATTGTGGTGATAAAAATGCTTTACTAAACAGGTCAAATGTTGGTGAGCAACCTTTCAGTCTAAAACGCATCAAAATCACATTTTTAACACTCAATTTTTCAAAATGTTCTAAGGGAGCATAAAAATAGCTTTATTTATCATCTGTTGTTGTACAAGCAGGTTTTACAGCTTGTTTTTAGTTGGACTTTGAATTCAGGTCACCTCCCATAATTGATTAAAATAAAAAGTTTTTGAAAATATATTTTGTCATTTGTAATTTCTGAAAAAAAATCTAATTTCCTTCATTAAATCTACATTCAACTTATTTACTATAAGATACAGAAAAAGAACACTTTGAAATAGATTATATTAATATTAGCGGTGTAACAATATCCAAATCTCACGATACGATATTGTCACGATATGAACCTCACGATACAATATTTATTGCGATATTGTGGGGAGGCTCACGATAATAAGACTCACAACATAAAATACTTTGACTGGAATCCTCCGTGCTGCGTTCACCGCTGTAGCCTCCATCCTCCATGTTTGTTTTTCTTTGCTGTGTGGGCTGCACGCACTCCCATTGGCGAACTGGCCGATGACGCGGAAGCAAAGAATCATGGTCTATGTAGTTTACTTTGCTATGCTCCGGTGGAGCAGACTGAAAAGTGTTATTTTTACCTCAAGACGTGCTGTACGATATATCGTGACAAGACCACAACTATATTGTGGTCATTTTACTACGACGATATCGCGATATTGCCAATATTGTTACAGCCCTAATTAATATGCAATATTATATTAATATTGCATAAGTTAAATTAAATAAAAAATGAATAACTGAAATAAAACTAAATAGAAAAATTGCAAAAATAGAAAAAAGATTCACTTCTAGCGTCTTCTTAAGATTTCTTACATTGAAAAACAATGCAAAAGCAGTCCTTGTAGATAAAACAGCCAATATATGTCCTCTCGTTTGTGTTGGAGTCATTATTACTAAAACGTCTACATGTATTCACCTCTTTGATAGCTGTCATGTGGTTTCCTTTTCTAAATACCTTTACCTCTACTATCTCATCTGTTCCCTCTTTTCTGCACTTGACCATTTGTCCACATGACTCCGATCCAAGGACTTCCTCAACTAGATAAACATCTGATTCATCAACAATTTAAAACCCTTTCTCTAATTTTAAGGTTGTTGTTTCCATTGCATCTTCTGGTTCTGTTCGGTCTACGTCTGCCTCATTATCTTCTAATTCTGTATCGCTATCTGAGTTAGCGAGTTGGCTTGCCTATTATTTTATCTGCCTCTGTCGATGAGAGCTAGTACCAGGAACATCAGAGCTAGTACCAGGACAATGCTGCATTGTAATGAATGGGTGTTTCAAAGCATCATCTGGGTGAATTCTGTCAGTTGGATTCACTGCTAGCATCTTCTTAAGAAGGTCTATAAAGTGTAGAACTTCATTTAGTTCACTGCAACATTTTACATCTGATGCCAGTTTCATAAAATCATCCAGAGACTCTAAAAGACAATAAAACTGGTGTGCTGGTGGGATTATCTCTCCTGTATCTCTCTCGTATTCTCTTTTGGTTTTTAACCTCCAATAATGTTCAGGCCCACTCTGGCATAGAGTAAAAAAACGTCGGACGTGCTTACCATTTTCAAGTGCATTTTTGTCAGGCAGACCACAGCACTTTACAATCAACCTCATCACTTCGTAATCATGTTCTGGAAACAGATGCTTGCCTAGATACATATACGCTAATGTACAGCCAAGCCCCCATGTGTCTATACTTTCATCATATGGACGACCCAAATAAACCTCTGGCGCCCTGTACCCGTCAGCCTGCACCTTATCAAACTGAGATAGGTTAGCTGTTTCAAAAGCCATCCCAAAATCTATTAACTTCACCTCAAAGGGCTGCCAATCCTGATTTACCAGCATGACATTATCTGGTTTTATGTCTGCATGAGTAACGCCGATGCTTCTCAGACCGCGGAGGGTGACCAACATCTGCTTAGCAATGGGTCTGATCTCATGCACTCTCAGTCTTCTCTGACCCCGCCTTCTCAATAAGCCACACAAAGTTAAACATAAAAGCTCAAAAACAAGGCAAAAGCAGTCCTTGTAGATGAAACTATCAATGAATTTGACAAAGTTGTTTTCCTTGGAGTCAAGACTATTGATATGCTTATACACATTGATTTCATCCATAGCTGCCATGTAGTTTTCTTCTCTAAATACCTTTACAGCTACGACCTCACGCGTTCCCTTTTTTCTGCACTTGACAACTTGTCCATGAACCCCAGATCCAAGGACTTCCTCAATTTTGTAAATGTTTGTTCGGTCAATCAATTTAACCCCTCTCTCCAATTTTAACGTTGATGTTTCCATTTCATCTTTTGGTTCTGTCAGGTCCTGGTCTGCCTCATTATTTTCTTCCTCCAAATCACTATCTGAGTTAGTGAGTTGGTTACCTGCTATCATTATCTTTACCTCTGTCACAGGAAGTCCAAGGCTTGAACTAGGACGATGCCTCATTATAATGAAATGGTGTTTCAAAGCATCATCTGGGTGGATTCTGTCAGCTGGATTCACTGCTAGCATTCGCTTAAGAAGGTCTACAAAGCATAGTACTTCATCTAGTTCACTGTAAAATCTTACATGTAATGCCATTTTCTTCAAATCATTCAGAGACTCTATAAGATCATGGAACGGGTGTGACGGTGGAATCATCTCTCCTGTTTCTCTCTCGTATTCTCTTTTGGTTTTTAACCTCCAATAATGTTTAGGCCCACTCTGGTCTAGATTAAAAAAATGTTGGACGTGCTTACCATTATCAAGTGCATTTTTGTCAGGCAGACCACAGCGCTTTACAATCAACCTCATCACTTCGTAATCATGTTCTGGAAACAGATGCTTGCCTAGAAACATATACGCTAATGTACAGCCAAGCCCCCATGTGTCTATACTTTCATCATATGGAAGACCCAAATAAACCTCTGGCGCCCTGTACCCGTCAGCCTGCACCTTATCAAACTGAGATAGGTTAGCTGTTTCAAAAGCCATCCCAAAATCTATCAACTTCAACTCAAAGGGCTGCCAATCCTGATTTACCAGCATGACATTATCTGGTTTTATGTCTGCATGAGTAACGCCGATGCTTCTCAGACCGCGGAGGGTGACCAACATCTGCTTAGCAATGGGTCTGATCTCACGCATTCTCAGTCTTCCCTGACCCCGCCTTCTCAATAAGCCACACAAAGTTAAACATAAAAGCTCAAAAACAAGGCAAAAGCAGTCCTTGTAGATGAAACTATCAATGAATTTGACAAAGTTGTTTTCCTTGGAGTCAAGACTATTGATATGCTTATACACATTGATTTCATTCCTAGCTGCCGTGTAGTTTTCTTTTATAAATACCTTTACAGCTACGACCTCATCCGTTCCCTCTTTTCTGCACTTGACAACTTGTCCATGAACCCCAGATCCAAGGACTTCCTCAATTATGTAAATGTTTGTTCGGTCAATCAATTTAACCCCTCTCTCCAATTTTAACGTTGGTGTTTCCATTTCATCTGTTGGTTCTGTCAGGTCCTGGTCTGCCTCATTATTTTCTTCCTCCAAATCACTATCTGAGTTAGTGAGTTGGTTACCTGCTATCATCGTCTGTACCTCTGTCACAGAAGAGCTTAAACTAGTATCAGGAAGATGCTGCATTGAAAAGAATGGGTGGTTTAAAGCATCCTCTGGCAGGATTCTATCAGCTAGATTAACCATTAGCATCTTCTTGAGAAGGTCTATGAAAGATTTGAGCTCTTCAAATTCTGTAGGATTGTCTTCTTCCGATACATCTTTCAGTAAGTCATCCAGAGAGTTCATATCATCATACTGGTGTTTGATAAATGGAACCATCTCTCCTGTGTCCCGTTCAAATTCATCTTTTGTTTTAAACCTCCAAGAACTCTCAGACCCATTGTAGATACGTTTAAAGAATTGTTCCACTCTCCCACCCTTATCAAGGGAATCTTTATCAGGCATACCACAGAGTTTTATAATCATCCTCAAAGCTTCATATTCATTATGTAGTGGAAACAGATTTTCACCTCTAAGCAACGTTGCTAACGTACATCCAAGAGACCACATGTCTAGACCTTCATCATATAGAAAACCCAAGGAAAGCTCTGGCGCCCTGTAACCTTCAATCTCCATCATCTCCATCGTGGGTATATAAAATAGCTTGCGAGCCAACCGAAAATCAATCAACTTCACCTTAAAGGGGTGTGAATCATGATTTACAAGCATGATGTTATCTGGTTTTATGGCTCTATGAACAAAGCCAATGCTTCTCATAGCTCTGAGGCTGACCAACATCTGTTGAGCAATGGGTTTGATTTCAGCCACTGTCAGAGGTTTGAAATTTTGTCTTTTTAGAAACTCATACAAATTCATATCCAACAGCTCTAGAACAAGACACAAGTGTTCTTTGTAACCAAAAGATTCATTATACCTAATTATGTTGCTTTTGTCGGGGTCAAGACGATTGAGAACATGCAGTGCTAGACCCTCCTCCGCACCGTCCGACCATCGTTCACTTTTGAATATTTTTACTGCCACAACCTCATTTGATAAAAGGTTTTTACCCTTTACAACTGTTCCAAAGGCCCCAAATCCAAGTGTTTCCTTAATGTAGTAATTGCTATCATATCCTAAAAAAACACCTTTCTCTATCGTTAAAGAGTCTTTATCATCGTTAGATGAGTGACAACATTCCATATCAATACTGCTGGTGTCATCCTTAGTGATGAACCTATGTTTCAGAGCATCTGCAGGGGAGATTCTGTCTTCTGGGTTCACCTTCAGCATCCTTTTAATAAGATCAAGAAATACTAATCCTTCCTCGCTCTCATCATGACGTTCCATAATACTTTCTAAGCTTTGGAGGCGATGAATATAATTATAAAATGAGAGTGCAAAAGGAAATTTTATTCCTGTGTTCTGGAAGTATTTGTCTGGAGTTAGAAGCCTCCATTTTTTGCCCAGGGTAAAAAACTGGTTTGTGTGCCGCCCCTGAGCTAGAAGGTCCGTGTTAGGCACACCATTCACCCTCACAATTGTTCTCATATATTCATATTCAGAGAATGTTGGATATAGATGAAAACCGCCAAACAGATTCACCAGCGTAATGCCGAGACTCCAAATATCCACGCTTTCATCGAGAGGACAATCCAGGAGAATTTCTGGGGCACTATACCCACAAGTCTTAGCTATACCCATCTCTGACAATTTTGATGTTTTTCCAGCAACCCCAAATCCAGTCAACTTTGCCGTGAAGGACTGCGATTCATTATTTATTATCACAATATTTTCTGGATTTATATTCCTATGAGTGATGCCTACATTTTTCAGATCATTTAGGGCTGAAAGCATTTGTTGAGCAATCACTCTGACTTCCTCTAGGCTCAGACATTCATTAGTTCTGCTTTTCACAAAGCTGTGTAAACTTAAGCCCGATTTTTCAAGCGCAAAGCAAAAATAATCCTTAAAAGGGAACATTTCTAAAATATTTACAAAGTTGTTTTCTTCAGAACACTTTTCTTTGAGATACCGAAGCACTTTTGCTTCTTGTTTATAATTACAAAGATGTTTTTTCCTAATGCATTTCACGTCAACAAAATCCCCTGTCTCTTCAATGTGGCAAAGAGCCATGACTGCAAAATTATCATCCACAGGCGACGTTTTAAAAACAGTATATTTTGTAGACTCACTACTTAGTAAAGATCCCTCCAATATTCCTGAATATGTCGACATTTCTGAGTTTCTTGTCAAATTCCTTGTAAAAGTCCAGGTGTGTGTTGTTGTTCAGTCAAAAACCAACTGAATTGTGTCAGTCTGAGCCTTATATACCGGTATACAGTCTTTGGTCTGAGCGGGCCACCAGTCTAGAGACAGATAAGCGTTGTGTTGCTGACGTCACCTCTGTTGCTGACGTCACCAAGCAAGTTGCCTTTGATCTCATGCGGGGAGTTTGTTACGTACAGTACGTAATAACGTAGACTACGGGTGACGTCACGGCGCAAGTGCTGCTAGGCTAGCACCCAGCAAGCAGCTTGCGCCGTGATGTAAAATGTTTCCTAGTCATTGGTGCTAGCTGCTAGCATTGGTGCTAGGTGCTAGCTACACAACTTTTTTTTATTTTTTAATAGGAGGGTTTCAGTCACGTGGTTATGATGACGCGCGAATTTCGGTTGGAGGGCAGGAAGTAAACAGAGCAGAGTACAGCTATGGAGGAAACCGCAGCAGAGAGTCCTCATTTTACGTCTTTAGACCCTGTTTCGAAACAAAGGTACACGGTTTTAATAAACAAATATGTTGGACGTGATCCGTATTTAATGAAAATGAGTGAGTTTAACACAGAATTAACGGATTTGCCGAGAATAGAGTCGGTTGATATTACAAACTACCTGGTCCTTCAGACGTCGTTCTACACTAAACAACAGATGAAAGCATATAAAAGTCTGGAGGCATATAATTTTTTTGTTAGCGGGTGGGTCCACAACCTCGGTACCAAACGGCTCCGTGATGATCATCGTCTGGTATTCGCCAGGGTGAGTTTTTGTCTTTAGATTGTTTTATACGTAAATATGTTAGCAGCTAGCAGGATGCTCTAATGTCAACACAGAGTAACGACAGCCATTGATGTTTCAAGGTAAACCACTCGCAAAGATCAAGTGAAACACCTCTGAAGACGTGGATCATTTCGAAGGAAGATGGTGAAGTTATTGCAGCTCATTGCAACTGCATGGCAGGGTAAGTAATCTATGTAGGCTCAGATTCTTACTATGGGATGAGTGTTGTGCATATAATATAACGTTCTATTCACAGACTATCAGAGTCATGTTCTCATGTGGGGGCAGTCCTGTTCTCCATTGAAGCCGGGGTGAGAATGCGAGATTCTGCTTCCTGCACATCAGAGCAGTGCAAGTGGGTGATGCCATCACATGTAAAAAAGGTAACAGTAATCNTAATCATGAATGCTCATTAAGTATTTGTAGTCATTTTGATAATAGGCTAATATAGCTAATATACACTTACAACCTGTGTTGCCTTCATATAAGGCTTATATAAGGCTTTTAATTTTTTGCGGCTCCAGACAGATTTGTTTTTTGGTTTTTTGGTCCAATATGGCTCTTTTTGGGTTGCCGACCCCTGGTCTAGACAAATAACATGATTGAGGTCTGCCATCGATACATTTTCATTGCAGCAGATGGACTACTTCATTTTTGGAGTTCTATATATTGAAAAAATACAGATGACTGTATCACCTGTTTTGGAATTTACTAGTGATGTAACGATTCATTCAAGCCACAATTCGATTCAATTGCAGATTTTAAGTTCACAATTCCGATTTTTTTTTACGATTTTTCACAACAAAATGAATTTCAGTTATTTTATGGCAAAATAAATTATTTTTTACAATTGACCTTTCGCCGAGCCCTGCCCCCCTTAGTTACTGTTGCTAAGTGGGTCAAACAATGACCAACTCGGCAGATTGAGATAGAAAGAAGTAGACAGATGCGTGCCAGTGACATTTTTTGGAGCAATTCCTCTGCAATAGCATCCAGATTGAGGCAAAAAGGGTTACAGTATGCAGTGGGGGGATATATTCAAAATATAAAAATACGTGTCGGCTCTGCTGAGCGAAGCGTAGCGGGGAACAAGGAGTTGGGAGTTTGGAAGGAGGCGGCGTCTGGGAACGCGTGGATCCGAGGAACGGTGGCGGGGATGCGGTGTGACCAAGAGGAGTCAAGTGGCTGTGGAGTTATAAGCTGGCTGGTTCGTGAGTAAGGTTTACTCGGGGACTGGTAGGACGGAACGTGGACCAGGATGAGCTCATGCATGAAGAACACACGATGACTGAGCGAGTGAGAGGTGAGTGAGCCTTTTGGATAGTCTGGGAGGCGGACCTCCGCCCAACCGCGGGTGGGGAGCACTCATGCTTGGCTGTTGCTGCTTGATGAGGAGATTCTGACAATATGCAACAAAGGAGACACGACTACTCTAAAAATTAAGATTAAAGCCATCAATTTGTCACACACACTGGTGTGTGGTAAAAATTACGTCTCCGCATTTGACCCATCCCTGTGGGGAGCGGTGAGCTGCAGACATGGCCGCGCTCGGGAACTATTTGGTGGTTTAACCCCCCAATCCAACCCCTTAGTGCTGAGTGTCAAGCGAGGAGGCATTGGGTCCCATTTTTTCAAAGTCTTTGGTATGACCCGACCGGGAATCGAACCCTGATCTCCCAGTCCCAGGGCGGACACTCTACCACTAGGCCACCGGAGCTGGTAATGCGTAGCTTCACCATCTTGTTTGAAGTTGTCGGACAGTAACAGTTGCTGTGATGTGTGACTGGACAATAACCGTTTTGGGGGCGGGGCCGGCAAAAGGCTAATAGGAGGGTTTCAGTCACGTGGTTATGATGACGCGCGAATTTCGGTTGGAGGGCAGGAAGTAAACAGAGCAGAGTACAGCTATGGAGGAAACCGCAGCAGAGAGTCCTCATTTTACGTCTTTAGACCCTGTTTCGAAACAAAGGTACACGGTTTTAATAAACAAATATGTTGGACGTGATCCGTATTTAATGAAAATGAGTGAGTTTACCACAGAATTAACGGATTTGCCGAGAATAGAGTCGGTTGATATTACAAACTACCTGGTCCTTCAGACGTCGTTCTACACTAAACAACAGATGAAAGCATATAAAAGTCTGGAGGCATATAATTTTTTTGTTAGCGGGTGGGTCCACAACCTCGGTACCAAACGGCTCCGTGATGATCATCGTCTGGTATTCGCCAGGGTGAGTTTTTGTCTTTAGATTGTTTTATACGTAAATATGTTAGCAGCTAGCCTAGCCTACCAGACTCGTCCTCTGTTTATTCTACACAGAGAACTATCATTCTCTGTGTAGAATAAACAGAGGACGAGTCTGGCAGGCTAGGCTAGTTAGCAGCTAGCAGGATGCTCTAATGTCAACACAGAGTAACGACAGCCATTGATGTTTCAAGGTAAACCACTCGCAAAGATCAAGTGAAACACCTCTGAAGACGTGGATCATTTCGAAGGAAGATGGTGAAGTTATTGCAGCTCATTGCAACTGCATGGCAGGGTAAGTAATCTATGTAGGCTCAGATTCTTACTATGGGATGAGTGTTGTGCATATAATATAACGTTCTATTCACAGACTATCAGAGTCATGTTCTCATGTGGGGGCAGTCCTGTTCTCCATTGAAGCCGGGGTGAGAATGCGAGATTCTGCTTCCTGCACATCAGAGCAGTGCAAGTGGGTGATGCCATCACATGTAAAAAAGGTAACAGTAATCAGAGAATGTCATTTCTGATCAACATGGAAGGCTAGGCTAACTATGAGATGTAAATTATTATGTTGTGCCCTGTTGTTTATGTCTTTGCTCTGATTCATTTACAGGATCTAATATTTTATAGACAAGTTGATTACTTAGCCTTGTCTGCATTTTATTTTTTCCGAGGATATTAATCTTTTTTTTTTTTTATTTACTTGTAGAATCTGCTCAGAGGACTCACCCTCTGACCCCATTATGAGGAGGAGCTTAATTTTTCAACTCTGATTCTTTTATCCCCTCTGGTGGAATATTCAAAAACTTAGAGAAGCAAATACTGTGTGCATTTAATGAAATATCAAGACCTACTGCAAGTTTTCAAAAACCATTCAAGCGCGAGATAGAAATGGCTGCTAACCTGTTACTTCTTCCCCCGTGCGAGTAGCAGCAAAAGCTTTGATTTCTTCTGCTGCTTTGTAGAATCTCATGGCTCTGTCTGCAACCGGGATTTTTCCAAATTCAATCCCTGACCTCTTTTCCCCATGATCTCCCCTCTATGAAAACATTATTTTATTGTCCTATAAAGGTTATTGTGTTCTGGTTTGTATTTACTTGAAAGATGTTTAGCTTGTGACATTTTAGTAAATCACAGCTTCTTTGTTGGACAAAGAGCTATTACAACCAAAATAATATACCTGAATGCCTTTTTGTATCTCAGTTCTATAATGATGCCTTACCTGTTTTCCTCACCACCATAAGTGCCAGATTTTAAACTGCATCTAAATGTGTTACAGACCCTAGAGGTGCGTAGCTTGGCCTGCCAGACTCCTCCTCTGTTTAATTCTACACAGAGACTCTGTGTAGAATTAAACAGAGGAGGAGTCTGGCAGGCCAAGCTAAGAAATGTGGACTTGATTACCATATTTGGATAAAATTATTTTCAGATTCCTGCTGCCCCAGTTGCTATGATTGACTTCTCCTCAGCAAAGTCCAAGAAACTAAAGCTTGACCGTTCCATTGATGGCAGGACAACCGACAGCAAGCCTGTGGAATCGCTTCTGTGTCCAAGAGTGAAGAAGGGATCGGAAACCTACAGTAGGTTTTTTGATGCCTTAAGTAAAAACTGTCCAAAGAGTGCAGCACTGATGCCAAGGGAGCTTTACTACAAAGAATTCATCCCCAAATCTACTATGCTCCCTAAAACTGTTCTTGACTATAGAACTTCAGAAACCTTGCAGTTACCCCCCAAAGAGCTTGCAGAGCTGTGCCAGGAGTTCCAGTTTGAAGAGCTCACCATGTCCCAAGTCCAGGCTGTAGAGAGGGCTACCCGAGATCAGAGTGAAAGCAGGATTTGGTTTAGGCAGAGAGCTGGACGCATCACTGCATCAAAGTTGAGAAGAGTTCTTAGGACCAGCCCCCAGCAACCATCCAAGAGCTTGATCATGGCTATATGCTACCCAGAAGCATATAGGTTCACCACAGATGCCACAAGGTATTTAGGGTTGGATTGAGGGTAAGGCAGCGGTAAGATCTGTCCACATTGAGAACTTTATGTAAAAAATAAAACAAAATGTTTTATGAAGTGGGAGGAGAATCCAGACCACAACAACAAAACAGCAATCTACATTCTGCCTTTATATTAGGCCTTTTTCATTTATAACAAATTTGTTCTTTTTTTCTTAATTCTCAATATGGACAGTAATAAACTGTTTAAATTATTTGTAGTTTTGTATATCTAGGTTTATACAGGAGCAGGACTCAGTATAGGGGTTAGGGTAATGGCAAATTCTAAAAATGTAAGTGATTCTATTCATCCAGTAATAAATGTTTAATCTACTTTTTCATGATTTGCATATGTACTGTTTACAGTTATGGATGCCAACATGAATCACAGGCCAGAGGAGCGTATGAGAAGCTAATGGGTCGGGAGCATGCAGGCCTTTCATGTGTGAACAGTGGTCTCTGGCTGAACCCCAAGTGGCCATACATGGGCTCCTCCCCAGATGGTATAGTCACTTGTGACTGTCATGGAACTGGCATCTGCGAAATTAAGGTAATATTACAATCACAGCCATAAACCCAGACTCTTCTGATACGAACTACTGAGGGAAAAAAATGGTAAAATATCATAATTAATTCATCACGTCTTTATCACTTTAATTTTAGTGTCCACACTCTGAGCAAGATGAGCCCAATCTGCGCTTATGTGCTGGGAGAAAGGGCTTCTGCCTCATCGGTGAAGGAGATCATGTTACGCTGGATCGGAATCATGACTACTACTTCCAAGTTCAGGCACAGCTTCACATTGTAGAGGCAGAGTACTGCGACTTTGTTGTGTGGAACCACAAAGACCTTTTTGTTCAAAGGATTTTGCCTGATGTTGAGTTTTGGGAGGATGTGATTCCTAAAGTTGAGTGTTTCTTTAGAAACAGTATACTTCCAGAAATACTGGGACAGCAAGTTACGAACTTGCATAAATGTGATTAAATATGTTCGACTCCTAAAATTTTGTCTGATGTCAGATTTCCCAGAGTTAGATAAGGGGGAAAAAAGCGATTTGTAACCAGCCTAGTCAGTCTCCTGTTCTGGCAGCAGGCAGTCGGTTTGCTTTAGTTTAGCATAAACTATGTAATTTATTGTTAAAAACGAAAAGCTACTAGTTTCTGTTCACATACATTGTTTTATACTAAAGCAAAATGCCTGCTGTCAGATCAGGAGAATGACTGGGCTGGTTACAAATTGCTTTTTACTCACTTATTTTACTCTGGGTAATCTAACTACAAACAAAATTTTAGCTAGTGGTGGTATATCCCTTTAAGGGCAATAACCGTAGTTTCAGCCACTCTTAAGGGCAGCCTGTGTGATACATCCCTATTGTATCAATAGTTTTGAATGAGACAAGATGACATTTTTAATGTTATTGTTTATGTGTGGTCTTTGTTAGTTCTGGATGTTTTACAGTTGCCTTGACATACTTGATTATATGTTCATATCTAGTGAAAGCACTAATTGTCATGTTATGCAATGAGCAACATCCAATTTTGAAAATGAAAAAGAAGTAAAAGCCATTGAGAAGACAGAATATTACACTGTGGTTCATTTATTTACAAGAATATAGTTTTATACAGTTTTAATAACTTCAAGAATATGTAGTGTGAAATAAATTGAGTAATTTCATACATGCAACATTCATCTAGGTTGCTTTCATGTGACATAACATTCTAAAGAGCCTCTATAGTTCAACATTTTTCCTATGGGCTCTATGCACGCTCCAACTTCCGCATTCCACATAAGACCACACTCCTATGTCCGGTTGCCACAGTCGTCAGCGAAGCTGTGACATGGCTGAGAGTTTGGAGTTCACCCGGTGCTTCCTGGAGGTTAGTTGCTTATGGCTTTTTGGTCTGACGTGTAATTGGTAGAGGTTTTTAAAAAAAAAAAAATCGAGAGAACCACTTTATTCTTTTTTTCCATCTAAACAAAGAGAAAATTTGCCTTACATCATTGATTGTAACTTTTGGTAACTCCAGTAAGCACCGGGTGAACTCCAAACTCTCAGCCATGTCAGAGCTTCACCGACAACTTATGACAACCGGACATAGGAGTGTGGTCTTATGTGGAATGCGGAGGTTCGAGCGTGCATAGAGCCCATAAAGATGTTTAAAAGGAGACAAAATTCAGAAACGTTGAGGGTAGTTTTGTAAAACTATTTACAAACTTATGTGGGTCAGGCTCAAGTATGACTCCACCCTATCCTAATCATAAGAGTTGGACACGACTCTTCACCCTCCTGCTGGTGCTTCTGACCAGCATGAGAGGGCTCAATACTGAACTGTCCTTATTCCAACGGGACAACAGACTTTGAAAAATTAGACAGGACACAGCAAATAACCCCAATCTTGTCAATCAATGCTAGTGCCTCACCTGGTTTTGTTGCCATGTGCTCTATGGGCATAGCTCTGCTTTGCAGAATTTGGCAATGACTCTCTCAACATGTATACGCAAACTAGCTATTTTTCTAGTTTCTGCAATCTCATAAGCTGACAGCTGTTTTTTCCCCTTGGTGAAGGCAGGTATCTGTAGTGAAGCACAGTAAAATCCCACACTATCACCAATATTGAAACCACGGTCTGCTAATATAATATCTCCAGGTAACAAGTTTTTTAAGAGGCCACTCTCTAATGTAATCTGCTTATCGCTGACTCTCCCTCCCCAGGCACAAGATATGTATGTAACATAGCCTTGGGGCGCAACACCAATCAGAAATTTTACAGTATGATGGTGCTTGTAATTTGACCAAGTTTGTGCTTGGGCTAATAAATTAGAGGGCCTCTCAATGAAAACTTCAAAACAATCAACTATCACAGCAACTTTATTTCCAAATGCCTCTCTGAATGCCATTGGCATTGTTGCGTGAAGTACATGTCGCTCTGGCCACTCAATTAGAAATTCTAGTCTTTCATGAAGTATGTCAATTAATTTATGCCAAATTCTGGAAGCACTGGACAGAGAAATCTTGAATCTGAAAGCTAAATCTTTTAGTGGGAGATTTAGTCTCAACCTAATTAAAACTAACATAAACTGTTCAAATTTAGACAGCACAGACATGGGGCCATAGGTGATGTAGGGCTCACACAGCTCAAAAATCTGCAATAAAACTAAAAAGTTGGGGAGTCCCGTGTAGAATTTTGTCTTGTCCTCATTTTTTTCAAAGGAGTCCTGACTAAACTGTGTGTCCAGTGCCTTGGAGTGAAGATCTGCCAGCTCTGTTGTGTTCTGTCTCAGAACGTCCTCCATCTTCTCAATGTCCTTCATTGTAAGCTCTGTCTGGGATCCGGCATCTGCATAGCCTGCAATCAGAGGGCATAATTACTGAATTAAAGACAAGGAAACGTGTCTGTACTATTAAAAAAAATGTATAAACAGTTGAGATATGATAAAAAAATTGCAACTCTGCCAGGCACTTGAGCCAAATGATTTGTAGAGCTGTGTTAAATGAGAAAAAAAAACGTATTTTGTAAAAATGTCAGACTGACATACACACACATACATATTCTAATGAGAATTTTACAAGACGTGTAAACCTCCCTGTTTTGGGATGTTCCTACTTTTCTACAGTATTGCAGAAAGATGTTTAAAAATAAAGACGTCGCCTCTGTCAGTGCACCCCAGGGCAGCTGTGGCTACATTGTAGCTCATCACCATCAGTGTGTGAATGTGTGTGTGTGCTCTTTGGAGTCCTCTGACTCTGAAAGGTGCTATACAAGTGCAGGTCATTTATCTTGTTTACATTATCTTTTTCTTTAATTTTTTTTTTTTTTTGGAGCGTGGGGGGGTTACTTTTTACTACTACTTGAGTATGTTGTTTTGGATACTTTAACCACATCTGCAGAATAAACATTTAAGTGAAAAACAAAAACTTACCTCCATCATTAAACGTCTCAATCACACCGGTGCGCTCGGATTGCGGGTCGTCAGCTGTCAGCGTCGGTTCGGACTCGGAGCTCTCAACTCTCTGCTTGTCTGGTAGCTGAAGATCCAACAGACTTTCTGCACATTCAAACTGTCTTTGTTTGTCTTCTTTTAGCTTCATCCTCTGCTCCCGTTGAAGAGAGGCTTCTGATTTGGGCTTAGACATCTGGTAACCGAGGTTGACTGTTGGAGCCCAGTCTTCCGACTCAACCTCATCTAAAGAGCTAGGGCAGCCTAAAAAGTCGCATGACGTTTATATTAGACTACTAGTTATCACCACCAAATGAGTTAGGTTTCAACGAACATTGCGGTATTTAAACACCATCACAAAACAACGTTAGCTGCTAACATACCTTTGAGGAAGTGGTCACTGCAGACACGCGCATTGTCAGACTCTGCTCCTCCTGACCGCAGGCGTAGGTTTAAAATCCATTTCTTCCGACGTTGTTCTGTAAGCTTTTTATATTTCTCGCCTCTGTGAACAATAATCTTCGGTACTCTAAAAAAACTTTTAGTTTTTTCTCGGTTAGATCGATTGGAGCAACCATAAACAACACAAAACATAGGCATGTTTACAGACGCCAATGCTAATAGCTGCGTTCCACTTCACTTCCTGCCCTCCAAGGAATTTGCGCGCGCTGGCGATTACGTCACATGAAACCCACCTATTATAACAATGCAGCGTGACAAAACGTCAAGTCATAAAGTGCAAATATAAAAGGATAAGAAGTTAGCAGTAGTCAGTAAAGAAGCTAGACAAACTAACCGCATTTGCGGTTCCGACCAAACGCGCTTGGACGTCATAAAAACAAATCGACAGAAACAAAATTCAAACGTTTGTGCCTAAACAGTTACTCGTTACTCACAGTGCTCAAAAACATTTTCTCTGAATTTTTATTTTTACTCTTGGTTTGTATTTGTGTCACTACCACCCACCTCTGGTCAAAAGCCTTTTTCGTCCGTTGGATGCCGTTTGGCCGAGGCGTTTACACCGCTGCCTCCGCCTGGATAACTCCATCTGAGAGCGTTGCTAGTATCGATTCATCGTCCTTGGACGTAGGAGAATTCCCACAGGCAAAATGTATGGAACAAATAAACGCGCATCCCTTAACCTGCTCCACACGATGAAAATCCTCTCTTTAGTGCTTTAAGTGGGCCGGTGCGCGGTACCAGGACTTTTATTTCCCCAGGTACGATGCGTACTGGTAGTTTTATCACTCCTTTATTAGTCGAAATCGCCCGAGATTTCTGCAAAAATATCTGCCCGTCTTAACGCCAGCCATCCACACAGGGCCGCCCCAAGCATTTGTGGGGCCCTAATCAGGTTTTCCTTTGGGGCCCCCATACCAACCAGTCAACACCAGATATTTCTTAATTCTTAGGCTTCACTATGTGTAACATACCCACTATCATCAGCATCTTTTGTAATTAGCTTACATCATACTGGTTTTATAATGGCTATTAACATTACATTAGGATCAATCCAACAAAAATGCTCTAATTAATTAGCATTTTAAAATGCAGAGTGTTATTTAAAGAGTAACATCTAAATATATATATTTTTTGCTGATAAATGGTAAAATGGTAAATGGCCTGTATTTGTATAGCGACTTCTTAGGATTCTACAACCCTGGCGCCACCAGTTCCTCTGACCACCACCAGCAGGCAAGGCAGGTTAAGTGTCTTGCCCAAGGACACAACGACAGTGACAAACTGAGTAGGGACGTGAACCTGCGACCTGTATAGATGAGTGTATGATAGTAGTGCTGTAGACATGTGAGTCATTATTTTGGCAGTTTAGTGCAACTGACCTAAAATGTAATATTTCAGGCCAAAACCATCTTCAGGTTAAAACTCTGCTCCACACTGATTTAGAATCAGCCACAGCTGATGGCTGTAGAGCTGCAGGGTGAAGTTGTTGGACTCCAGCTGAGTCTCGGCCGCACCTCCACCTGGCGCAACCACTCACAAAAAAACTGTGTGGGCATAATCCCAGCTGCTGCTGATCATGAGACAGAAGAGAGGAAAATTCTGTCTGGATGTGGAGATTCAGTTTTACAGCAGCCTGATTATCATTTATTAAATGTCTTGTTAGAGACACAAACCTTCACCTCTGTCTGATATTGTCTTAGGTTCACAGCCTTTCAGTCCATGCTGTCAAAAGTATTATTATTATTATTGGTGTGTGTGTGTGTGTGTGTGTGTTGTCCTATGTCCGTCTGTCTATTTAGTGAGAGGTGATTTTCCTTTACATACATTATAATGTTATTAGTTATAGTTGTATTTACATTAATTTCATTGTGTAATTTTTCCCCATTAAGACCAACACAAACCTAATTTGCTTGTATGATGGATTTTTGGTCCTAACAGGGTCAGTGCTGAAGTTAGAGGTTAACACCAGTTGCTTCTGCTGAGTGAAGCTTCTCAAGCTGAGGCTCATCTATGGCCCAAGAGTGGGCTGGCTATTATAAACTCAGCTCAGAAGCAGCACAGCATCAGCTGACCTCATTGATGATTTTGCATCCAGAAAAAAGAAGGTGTGCATCTGCAAAAGACTTCTTTTATTGTTGAAAGAGGCTGTTCACTTGATCTGTGCCTACTGAGTTGGAAACCTAAATGGCATTTCATGATGCAGCCATAATGGGGAGGGCCACACAATTTTGTAAAAGTCTGATGAAGACAATGATGTCAAAACATGAGTTAAAACCTCTTAACTGAGCAGTGTGCTCCAGCCTGTTCCTTAAAAACAGTTTATGACTTGAGTCAGAAGCAAGATTTCATCTTTGATTCTTTGTTTCAGCCTGAATGAATTAAAATCCACATGGATTCTTTAAAGTGTCGTTTGAAGTTCAGACTAAATGGTAAATGGCCTGTATTTGTATAGCACCTTCTTAGGGTTCTACAACCCCCCAAGGCGCTTCACAACACAATCAATCATCCACACATTCGCACACACACACACACACACGCTGGTGGGGATGAGCTACGATGTAGCTACAGCTGCCCTGGGGTGCGCTGACAGAGGTGGGGCCTGCCGTACACTGGCGCCACCGGTCCCTCTGACCACCACCAGCAGGCAAGGTGGGTTAAGTGTCTTGCCCAAGGACACAACGAC
This sequence comes from Aphyosemion australe, assembly GCA_006937985.1. Taxonomy (NCBI): domain Eukaryota; kingdom Metazoa; phylum Chordata; class Actinopteri; order Cyprinodontiformes; family Nothobranchiidae; genus Aphyosemion; species Aphyosemion australe. The sequence continues at coordinate 1,431,367 of SSNS01000045.1, forward strand.
AGCAACAGACTGAGCGGGTCGCGAACCTGCGACCTTCTGATTGCAAGGCGACCACTAAACTCCTCTGCCACCATCGCCGACAGATTAAAATAAATATATTTGAAAGGAGCTTTGAAATTATTTTTAAAGCCAGAATGATTTTGTGGAAACAACAAATAAAAATGAAAAACTCAAAATGAAGCCAATACTGCAGGATATTTACTTAGATTACATTTTTTTAAAAATGTCCAAGGGTTTTTATTAATGTTATGATCCAGATGAATCAGTCTTGTCTCATGGTTATGGTCCACTAGGGGGCAGTAACTACCCATATATAGAAATAATATTCATATTAGAGATAAATAGAGAAAAATAAAACAAAGAACAAGCAAATAAATGAAGATAGCAGATGGGAAATCATACGTACATCCTACATTAGTAGTTAGTAGTGGGAATTGGACTCAACAGTTACGTTTAAAATGATAATATAAATACAGAGTAACCCTTAAAGAACTCTGTCATTTCCACAGTGTTTTCAGATCCCACACTGTAATCAATGAGCTCTTCCTACAGAAAGATGATGAAATGAATGTAAAAGAAATAAACAGAATAAATATAGGAGCGACTTCTGCCGTCAGCCACCAGACGTACTCAGGCCCCATCGCTCTGAAAGACAGACATTCACATTTTTATGATTTCAGTTTTTATGATGCATGTGAAAACAGAATGAAGTATGAGAAATGTGAGCTCAAAGTCAGACTTATTGGAAGTGAACACAACTTGACTGGATACTGACCCCCCCACAGCAGCCACAGCAGTCCCCACACAGAGCTCCCAGCAGGCCGTTCACCACCTGCACAGCACACAGAACTATCTGGATCAAACCCATCACCAGCAGCACCGAGAACAGGGACAGATGCCAGGACACCACGTTCACAGGCTCCGTGCATTCGCTCCAGAGGGTTCTGTTAGACAGGTAGTCTCTGGAGGGAGGAATGGAGAAAAAAAGACAGATTACAAAGTATTTATGTATTGATCCAGAATATATTGACGTTTTTAACTGATAAACCTTTTGGTGACATATTTTGTTTAAATCAGCTATAATTTTGTACATCTCACCCATCTGAGAAGGGATAACTCCACTCGGTGCCATTCACAAGACAGAGAGGTCCTTTGTTGATGGCCACACCAGACACGACCACCGAGTAACCTGCACCTAAAACGCCAACAGCTGCAAACAGTATCGAGCTCAGCATCTGCAGGGAGATATAGAGGAGAATAAAATGGGATTCATTCAACAAAACAAAATATGGTAAAAGTACAGTTCTACTTTCTTTTTATTGAGGGAGAGTCAAGTCTGAAATCTAACCTGCTGCATTTGATTCAGTCTGCCACGACAGTCATGGGTAACAGTGGAAACCTCTCCCTCTGGTACATTTATGAACCATCTGACAGGTGCAGACATTTTTGAACCACCTGGGACTCACCCTGCGTTCTGAATATGAGTTCTTGTCATCTGGTCAAACTGAATTGCTTCAAATCTGGTAGGATAAACACTGACTGAGTTGTGCAACATGTGAAAATTGAAATTTGTGCAAGTTTTTGGCCAATTTTGTTTTCTTTGGGGGGGGGGGGGGGGGTTGCAGGCAGCTATTGTGTAATATTGCAACTGTTGTACTTTATCTTAATTTATATTACACACAGTTTTAAATAGTTTTAATTTCACCTCCAGCATGGAATGGTAAATGGCTTGTATTTATATAGTGCCTTCTAGGGTTCTACAACCCCCCAAAGCACTTTACAGCTAATCAGTGATTCACCCATTCAATTCAATTCAAGTTTATTTATAAAGCCCCTTCAGACCCCCAATCAAGGGGGCCCAAGGTGCTGAACATAGTATAAAACACAACTAAAACCGCTATGTAGTAAAATACAGAAATAAAACATTCAAAAATAAAAGAGTTAAGAAACACTAGAACAACAGTAATGATCAAAACATAAAAACATGAGTAGAAAAACTAAGAAATAGATCTAAGATTAACCTTAAGCCTAGCTTTAAAAGTGGACAGCGATGTGGACTGTCTTATTTCTATAGTGGCAATTGGTTCCAAAGCCGAAGACCCAGAACTGAAAAGGCACGATCACCTCTGGACTTACGCTTTGACCGTGGTAAATGGTAAATGGTAAATGGCCTGTATTTGTATAGCGCCTTCTTAGTGTTCTACAACCCCCCAAGGCGCTTCACAACACAATCAGTCATCCACCCATTCACACACACATTCACACGCTGGTGGGGATGAGCTACGATGTAGCTACAGCTGCCCTGGGGCGCACTGACAGAGGCGAGGCTGCCGAGCACTGGCGCCACCAGTCCCTCCGACCACCACCAGCAGGCAAGGCGGGTTAAGTGTCTTGCCCAAGGACACACAGCAGCATTCTCTGGCCGGAGCCGGGATCGAACCTGCAACCTTCCGATTACTGGACAACCCGCTCTACCTCCTGAGCTACTGCTGCCCTGCCACTAGGTGGTCACTCTGACCCAAATGTAGCGATCTTGCAGGGACATAACGGGTCAGCAGCGAGGCTAAATATGGTGGCGCAGTTCCTGACAAAGACTTAAAAACAAAAACCAAGATCTTAAAAATGATACAACATCTCACAGGTAACCAGTCCATAGCAGCTAGGAAGGGAGTGACATGGTCCCACTTCCGTGCTCCATAAAGAACCCCCCATCTAAGCTCAGCATCTCTTGATGAGTAAGAACCAAGGGAAACAGAAAAAGTCCTATTCATGAGATAGGACCTCATCCACTCTAACGCAGAACCAGAGAGCCCCACCCAGTGTTCCAAGTGATTCAACAAGATCTGATGGTCAACAGTATCGAATGCATTCACACACATTCATACGCTGGTGATAACTAGTAGTAGAATTAACCTTTTGTTCAGACCCTGGTTGTTAAATCTGACTGTGAAGCTGTGAGTGCGTTATCTCAGAGCTGCACATTCCTAATTGATCTCTTAGTGTGTGTGCGAGTGTGTGTTGGGGGGGTTGTCTAGCTATACAATACTGGCTTTGTGTAAAAAGCTCCTGTGAAACAGCCACCAGGGCGGACGCTGTGGGTCATTGATTGAACTTTCATTAATATGTGTGCATCTTTTATGTGTGTTTTTACATTTATGGCTGTGCAAATGATGGAGGGTGTGTACAGAGCACCGTTTTGTTTGTTTTCCATTACGTTCTCGGCCTGTTGGGGCTTTACAGTTCACAGGTGACGTGCAGTAAAACATCAGCAGCAGCAGCAAACACTGACGGCTGTTACTGAATCATCTTTTGCAAAAACAAAATAACTGAGGACGTGTGGAGCAGTGAAACATGCCACTGACGGGATGAGCATTACTTAGTGAAAAAGTGATCATTTCCCAATTGATCTCACTAATTATTATTAATTTGTCATCTTGATCTCTGGCTCACCTCACCAAAGTGCCTTTGAGCAGGACGCTGAACCCTTCAGACTGTTCCAGGTGTGTTCATCTATGCATGAAAGTGCTTAAATGTTTTTAACCAATAGGACAAGACATGTATATGTAGACGCCTCGTGGACTGGTGCTGCCTATAGGAGCTGCCGTAGTGGCCGGCCTCCATCTTAGTTGGGTCTCCATTCACCCCTAGTGCATTCATTTCTACTGAGGAAGGTGCTTACTCAGCTAAAAAACACATTTTATCAAGCTTTTTCACAAAATCAGACACATATGACATGATAATTAAAATATAAACATAATTATACAAAATAAATTAAACACATAAATTAGCACTTTGAGATTTCAGTGAAATGTAAAGTGCATTACAAATAAAATTTATTATTATTATTATTATTATTAAAATATAAAATCCCATCAGTTAGGCTAGAAAAGTCAATAGTAATCCCACGTGATCTGTTCTCAATAGTACACCGGTTGTTGCAACCATAGACATGAATACGTAGACGCCCCATTGGGCGCTGGAGAGTTTAACAGCGTTGATGCCATATTGGATGGGTCTCCTCACTCTGCAAAGTCAATGCAGAGTGAGCATCTATGCCCATTTTTGTGCAGCCTACAGTTGCAACAACAGGTGTACTATTGAAAACAGATCACGTTGGATTACTATTGACTTTTCTAGCCTACCTGATGGGATTTTATATTTGAATTTGTTTTAATTTTTTTGTTTAATTATATTTATATCTTGATTATCATGCCATGCCATATATCTGGTTTTGTGAAAAAGCGTGATAAAATGTGTTTTTTTAGCTGGGTAAGCACCTTCCTCAGTAGAAATGAATGCACTGGGGGTTAATAGAAACCCATCTAAAATGGCGGCAGGCCACTACGGCAGCTCCAATAGGCAGCGCCAGTCCACGAGGCGTCTACGTATATATGTCTGTGGTTGCAACTGTAGGCTACACAAAAACGGGCATAGTTGCCCACTCTCCATTGACTTTGGAGAATGAGGAGACCCATCCAATATGGCGGCGACACTGTTACGCTCTCCAGCGCCCAATGGGGTGTCTGTGTATTCATCTCTATGGGTTGGTGACATTCATGTCCCTTTAAGAAGCTGTGCCACCTCGAGTCACATGACAACGTGACTCAACGTAATACAGCCCCATCTAGTGGACAACTTTTGTTTTTGCGCATACATGTAGCTATCGTCCATTTATCGTTATGGAGGTGAACTGCTCAATATATTGATTTTAGGCCATATTGCCCAGCCCTAATTTGAAGTATAACTTTTGGTATTTGGTAGCGACATACAAGAGATTAAACTCCACCCAAAGATAACTTTTATATTTACTGATGTCAACTTTTACTCAGATTTGATGTTTAAAAGTTTTAATTTGATGCAGCTTGCTTTTTCTGTCACCTATTCACCAGAATCTCATCCTGCAATGACGACAACTTACTTATTATGCATTTCTAGAGGTAGCAGAAAATTTGCAACTGCTGAAAAAAAGGGTGGAACACATTTAACATTAATGCACTTGGTACGTTGCACCAAATGACAGCCCAAGGACCTCGTTAATCAAACTTTGCGCAGGTTCCTTACTAAAAGCCTTCTAAAATACAACAAAAAAGGTTAACTACACAGATTTCAGACCCCCTTTTGTGCATAGATGAGGCTCTTGCTCCTTACAGACTTGTGTGTTGGTTTGACATCACTAAGGTCAATGAAAACTTTATTCGTGCAGATAAATGATTTCTGTGATGGCTCACAGGAAACCTGAACAATGATGGAAAATCTCCAAATATTGTCAACACTTAAGATTTTATTTTCTGTTGGTAAAAAGTCTTCCAACTCCAGATGAAGAGTCATCATCAGTTGGAAGCTGTCAGATTCATTAGTTGACATTTATAATTTGTTTTATTAGACTGATTAAACTCATATTTATATATAAAATTTTAATTTTTTTCAACAAAATGTCTCCTCACCGCAAACCTTCGCCCGCAGCTTTCATTTCCGCAGCAGCCACAGCAGTCGTTGTTCTTCAGACCAAGGAAGACTAAAGCTGGGAAGATCATCTGCCACCCAAACACACCCCAGTTCACACAGAGACAAAAGACACGATCACACGTAAAGAACTGAGCAAAGGGTGTCTCGTTATGCTTAAAAACTCACAGCCTCCTTCTGATTTGGTCAATTTTACAAAAAAATTTTACCAGGAAGTGTCCGTTCTTCTGCAAATGCACTAATACGATACATCACCTTTTCTTTTAGGAACATCATAGAGCCACATAATGTTACAAAATAAAACTTTCGTACATATCTAGTAAGCTTATAAAAAAGTAGAAATCTTTATTATGATAAAAGCTGCCAATTTTACTACGTTTGAAAGTTTTAGAAAACAAAGAATCAACATAATTCACCAGTGCATCATATGTTTTCATGATTGTTATATTAAGATTGAACTTTTCAGTAACTTACCAGCACACCCGATCCCAGAATGCCTCCAAAGAAAAAAGCGTGTTTTGTGATGTGATCCTTCTCCACGTTTTTCCCGCCGGGAAAGAACAGCAGAATGTTGCAGAGCACACACACGATCGAAAGAGGCATCAGGCTGATGCCCAGACACTTGGCAAAGCCGCCTGAACACATTCTCGCTCTTTTGCTTCAAAGGCCTTTGACAGCAACAGTCCTGCAGGTTTAGAAGGAATTTGTGAATTTCAAAACTTTCCACTGAATCTGATCTTTCAGGTGAGCTGTTGAGTCCCGTCTCGATTCCCCTTAGGTGGGCTTGGACGATACGATTTCACTTAATAACTTGAAAATCGAATTTATCTCCCCTGCAGAAATCAGAAATCCCCAAACGTACCGGCTGGTGTCATCTGCTTCACCTTCTGAGGATTATTCTTGCTTCCTTTGAGCTTTTATAGTCCCCGCCTCTCCTGGTGAGTGATCTCATCACTTCACTTTTATATCAGCCAGCTGTGACACTGCAGGACCTCTGTCACACACACACATACACACACGCACGCACACACACACACACACGCACACGCATGCACACACGCACGCACACACCCACACGCACGCACGCATGCACGCACACACACACACACACCAGCCATTAATGTAGGAATACATACCTGTGTGTGCACAGACTCACCAGTGAAGACCGGTGGTTAATGTTCTACCATGTGTTTCGTGTGCATGGAGACGGAGGAGGAAGTGACAGACCTGGTCGATGCAGCGGAGACCTCATGGCGGATCCGTACCTAACTAACACACAAGACAGCCCGGTGCGGGTGTGAACTAAAGTGATTGATCCAAAAAAATCCATAGAAATCTTCACGTAACATTTGGAACAATACAATAAAATTTGACCAATGCCCTGGCTACAAAAAATCAGTCAGCAGAATGTGTAACTGGTGATAGATCAGAGCATTTGAACTTTTAAATTAAGGAATCCATCATAAATCTTTGAGATTTTAAATTGAAATCATCTTTGAGAAACTGATCAAAATCAAACTGTCGACTTTCTCCCCCATAATAATGAAACAAAAACTCTAGATTCAGATTTACCCCTGCTGATGTGTTCAGTTATGCTCTGATGTGAATCTGTGATTTCAGTTCGTAGTTCTGTCTTCTTCTTCAGGAAAGGTAAAACCGTTCCTGTCAAGACGTGATCTTGAGAATGTTGTTCGTGCTTTTGTTACTTCACACCTGGACTACTGTAACTCTATCCTATTTGCTGTGGGTCAGACCAACTCATTCAGAATGTTGCAGTGAGATTTTTGCAGGATAAGCAAAATTTGGAACATGTTAGACTGATTCTTGCAGCTTTGCAGAGACTGTCAGCTTTAGAATAAGTTTTAAAGTTCTTTTATTGGTTTTTAAAGCTTTGAATGGGTTGGCTCTGCCATACTTGGCTGCAGCCCTATGTCCCTGCTGGGATGCTCCACTCAGAGGACCAGTTACTGCTTTCTGTCCTAAGGTCTTGGTTGCAGATGAGGGGGACAGAGGTTTCTCAGTAGTCCAAAAACTATGGAACGAGTTTCCTTTGCTTACTAGGCATTCATTATCTGTGGTGGTTTTTAAAATGAGGCTGAAGACCTATTTTATGGTCTGTTTTTTTAACAATGTGAGTTATTTTTTTACCTGTTCTTATTGTTATACTTGATTTAATTGTTTGTGTCTTTTATGATTGATTTGATCTGTTTATATTTATGTCTGTACAGCACTTTGGTGGCATATTATGTCTGTAAGGTGCTGTATACATAAAGTTTCAGTTGAGTTTGTTTTTGCTTATTGACGTTAAACTCATTTGCAGACAAATCCAAAAAGGTTTTCAGTATTACAATTAAGTTATTGATTATTGATTCATTTAGAAAGGACTTGTCTTGAAATTAAAGGCCCTGAATCATCATCATCTTCCTCCTTTGAGTTAATAAAGGTACTTTATTATTATTATTATTATTATTATTATTAATAATAATAATAATAATAATAATAATTATTATTATTATTATTATTGTTATTATTATTATTATTATTATTATTATTATTATTTTCTGTTTGGAACCTTTTAAAAAAACAGAAAATGAGATTTTTTATGGAGGCCTATAGACATTTAAATAATAGGTCATTTTTCAAACTATGGTTTGATTATTTAGTTTTTGGTTTCACTAAAGCCTTGAAGGTTAAAAAGAGAACAGAATGTATTAGCTAATAATTCAAACTCAGAAATTCAAATAGGAAAAACTTAATTTTTAGTGTGGTCTCCCTTTGTTTTTGTTCTCATGAGTCTTGTGATCTATATGTTTCATATTGTGCTCATTTTATTTTATCTGTTCAGTGTCTCTTTACTTGTGAATTGGAGTAAGAGTCCAGAAAAAGGCTACTTGACTTGATTTAATTAGAGTAAAAAACAACATGATTTTAAAAACTGTATAATGAAAAACTGCTACTTTTTTGCCCAGTGAACTAGACCAATTTCTTGCTTTGCAGAGTTTGTATATACATATATAGGATGGCTTGCCAGGCTAGCTACTTTTAGATTTAGAATCAAAAAGAGATACAATGATACTCATTGAATAAACTAATAATTAATAAACAGTTCTAACATTTAAAGATAAAAGTTTGTCAACGATCTACATTTTTTACTAGTGATAATTGATCACTTTTTATCACTGTGATAAAAAAAAACTAAAATATTCGATCGATGTTATCTGAGACCCCGTTTGTCCTCGTTGAGTCAAAAACAATCGATACCCGAGTAATCAATCACGTCTAGAATTGAAGAAGGTTTTTCTTCTTTTTTCAGTTTCTGCCCCATTTTCTCTCTTTCGTTGTTGCTGGTTACAGCAGAATGGACTCCGGCTTGACTTTTGCCTCTCACCGGTCTCCTGTGGTGTGTTTACACGGCTGCGTGGCGTCCAGTCAACCGCTAGCTTCCACCGTGGGACTGGGTGAGTGAGTTTAGTGGACAACTGTTGCTACGGGTTTTAATCAGGTTTTAATCGGAGGAGCAAGAAAATGAACTCATTTCTTTCCTTTTTCTTTTCTGTTGCAAACATTTTGGGCTTTTTGCAAGACTTTTTAAAGCAAATACACCCAAACAACTAGCATTGCTTCTTTTAAGGGCAACATTCAAAGATATTTTAACACAAAAGACCACAATTAAAGGTTTTACGAGGGAGAGATTAAGTTAGGCCAGAGAAAGCCGAAACTAGGTCACATTTGAAAAATTATAACCTGAAAAAAAAAAACCTTAAAATTGCTACTTATTGTATATTTTTTTTAGCATTTTTTTAGTCTCACAATCTAAACATTAAATAAGTGAAATAAATTTCTCAGGAACTGTAAAAATAAAATCTGTATTATTACAATGAAGAAATATGAAATTCAATGAATTCAGTCACTCATAAAGCAAATAATACTGTTTTTAAAAATAGCGACATATTCATTAAATATATGTTACAAATATATTAAACCATAAACATAATATTGAATTTTTGTATATGAGACCTTTTTTTTCTTTATTCTCTGATCATCATCAAAACTTTTAACAAATATGCAAAAATAAAGAGCAAAAGGTTCATTGAAAAGTTTCTGCCTGCATTGGTAATATAATTTACTGTGATGGTTGTGTGTTTTGTATCCAGATGTCCTTAAGCGTGGTGGCAACGCTGCAGATGCTGCTGTTGCCATAGCGGCAGCTCTGGCAGTAACCGAGCCATGCAGTACTGGACTTGGTGGTGATGCCTTCTGTTTGTTCTATGATGGAAACACGGGAGAGATCAGAGGGATTAATGGCAGGTTTGAGATTCCTCTTATATTTGCTTTTCTCCTACTCATAGAAATCTGAGCTTGTTCTTTTTTTCCTCAGTGGTCGATCATCCAAAGCTCTGACCCTGGACTTCCTAGAGGGGCGTGGTCACACTTCAGAGTCTCCTCCTTCAATGTTTGATGCTATTAACATCACAGTACCAGGAGCTACTGCGTGCTGGTGTGATACAGTGAAGTCATTTGGAAGCCAGAAGGTTTGGCCATTTGTGTTTTTTTATTTAATTCTTGTATCTATTACTTTGGTTTAATGCAACACTCATATTTGTGTAAAAAACCTTTAAAGTAACCATGTTGACATGCAACACAGGTCCCACGTTTTAGTTTAATGGGGATATATTAGTTATTGGTGGCCTAAGGATCAGGTCTCTGCTTTTTGCAGATGATGTGGTCCTGTTGGCTTCATCAGACCATGATCAGTTGGGTGTGAAGTGGTTGGGGTGAGAATCAGCTACTGCTCCTCTAAATCTGAGACCATGGTCTTGAGTCGGAAAAGGGTAGAATGCCTTCTTCGGGTCAGGGACGAGGTCCTGCCTCAAGAAGAGGAGTTTAAGTATCTCGGGGTCTTGTTCACAAGTGAGGGAAAGATGGAGCAGGAGAGCGATAGGTGGATTGGTGCTGCGTCTGCAGTGATGCGGGCGTTGTACCGGTCTGTCGTGGTGAAGAGAGAGCTGAGCTGGAAGGGAAAGCTCTTGATTTACTGGTCGATCCACGTTCCTACCCTCACCTATGGTCATGAGCTTTGCGTAGTGACCGAAAGAACGAGATCGCGGATACAAGCGGCCAAAATGAGTTTTCTCTGCATGGTGTCTGGTCTCTCCCTTAGAGATAGGGTGAGAAGCTCGGTCATCCGGGAGGGGAGTATATCTGCTGCTCCTCCACATCTCGGCATCTGGTTAGGATGCCTCCTGGACGCCTTCCTGGTGAGGGTTTCCGAGCCCGTCCAACTGGGAGGAGACCCAAAGGAAGACCCAGGACACGCTGGTATGCTTCTCTTCTGGCCAGGGAACGCATTGGGATTTTCCCAGAGGAGCTGACCCAAGTGGCTGGTGAGAGGGAAGTCTGGGCCTCTCTGCTTAGGCTGCTGCTCCCACGACCCAACCCCAGATAGGTGGAGGAAAATTGATAGATATTTTATGCAAATTTCACTTTTTGCATTTGCATGTTGTATTGCCATTTGGATCTCTACTTCCTCTATAAACACTCCAAAAGTGAATAAAAACCATCTATCCAGTTTCTGTCAGATTTTGGTTCTTGGAATCATGCTTCGATGAGCCATTTAATGCCTGCTGCACACGAGAGCAAACAGCTGAGCTAACAGTCATTCACGGCCGTTTGCTCAGCAGATTCCTCGCTGTGTGCGCCTAATTTTCACTGAGTTTTCACCTCACGGGGGTCAGAAATTCGTCGTGTGCTTGCTAAGCAAGCCGTCGGCTGATATGAAATCTTTAAGTGGCCAATCAAAGTAGCACTGATGAATGTGAATTTTTCTGCATGTTTTCTGCAGCCTCCTGTCTGCATGTCAGAAAAATAAACTAAACGGAGACAGAGCTGGATATGGAGGAAATGCTTCTACTTGTTCTGTTGATGAGGCGTCACCGCCACCGTCGTTTGAAGGTTAGGAAAGTATGGGTACGATCATGGCCGCAAAGAAGGGCCAGGCAAGGAGTTTAAGACGGTGGCGGCGACGCCTCATCAACAAAACAAGTAGAAGCATTTCCTCCATATCCAGCTCTGTCTCCGTTTATTTTTCTGACATGCAGACAGGAGGCTGCCATCTTGGAATCATGTGAGGGGAGAACGCGCTTTGATTGCGTAGTGCGCATACGGTGAGTTTCTGCCCCCCGTGAGGCTAAAAATATCAAACCGGTTTGATTTTTACCTCAGAGTCTTGTGAGGCAGAAAACTCAGTGAAAATTAGGAGCACACAGCGAGGAATCTGCTGAGCAAACTGCCGCGAATGACTGTTAGCTCAGCTGTTGGCTCTCGTGTGCAGCAGGCTTAAAAATGTCCCTTATTGTGATGTCAAAAGGAAAATCGACATAGAACCCCACCCCCATCTTGACACTTAGGGAGGCTTCAGCTCTGGACGTGGAGGAGCAGTGGCTCTACTCTGAGCCCCTCCTGGATATCTGAGCTTCTCACCTCATAGCAGCCAATCAGGACATGGGTGGGCGTGGCCAGCAGCAGCTTGTTAAAGAGCGGGTAACATCAGTCCCACAGGCTTACTCCACCCACATTTCAATTTTGAAAAATGCGCCAGGAGAGGGCGTAGCCTGGAGGACTGAGAGGGCGGAGCTGCAGCAGTGACGAAGGCAGCTGGCTAACGAGGCTATGCTAGCTCTATTCATTGAGCAGTCATTTGAAGTGGAGGACTTTTCTCTCCCTCCTTACCCAGAGAAAAGAGAGGAAATGGGTCTAAGGCTATTTGGAGGAGAAAAGTGGACCTGAGCTGCATTATTTTGAGTTTGTGAGTTTCCTGAGAGCACTGGAGCCAAGCAGCTGACACCAATCTCTGAATGGTAAAAAAAGCAGTTAGCCTTAGCTAAGATTAGCTGAAGGGATAGGCTCCCCTGTCTCAGAGAGCTACTATCCAGCATGTTTTAGAGGTTTACCTGCTTCAACACACCTGATTTTAATCAGCAGCAAATTGATGAGCTGCTGAATCAACTGTGTTGAAGCAGGGAAACAACTAAATGTGCTGTATAACAGCTCCCTAGGACCAGGGCAGCTAACCCTGAGCTAATGTTATTGTCTGCTGCACAGAAACACCCAAGTTATAAATAAAAATACCCCATGACAAAATCATTCTATGATGTGCACATTTATGTTACACAATCACAAAACATCCCACTAAAAATGAACTCCTAGCCCTGATTTCATTATTTATTTACTGATATCATTTGTTCCCTTGGTCGATGGTAGTTCTCTGGTGTCAGCAGGTGGGTCCCCTCTGTCTTCAGGATCAGGCAGGAGCTTCCAGNAAAAAAAATATTAAAAAAGGTATTTACCAGGTGAATCAGCTCACGTCAGCACCAAGTGTCACAGGGCCTCCTTCGGGTTGTCATGATTTAATTTAGCTCCGTGCTCACAGCAAAACGCGTGTAACAATAACCTATAAAACACATACACAGATAATGTTACAACTCTAAGGTTGTAATGAAGATTACATGATGTTTAAAAATAGATCACCTTTGCTACACCTGCAAGGCTGGACCAGTGCATTCTTGTAGCTGCTAAAACCAGTCTGACAGCACATCACATTGTTGTGGGAGGTAGCTTTAGAGATGAGGAGAAGCACTGTTGAGAGCGGAGCGGGATGGAGGTTAGAAGATCTGTTAGGAGATCCGGAGGACCTGAGGTAAAATGGGATTTTAGTGTGAGTTTGGTAAGCTACTCCTTGATGCTCTCCAGTGGTGACCAGCCAGGTCTGGGGAGATGTGATAAAAAAACAGCACAAAAATAGAGTACAAGAATTTTATTTACAATTATTATTTATAATACTTTTTTTTTTAACCTAGAATAGCTCACAGAGCTATAGAACAGAGCCCGTCATTCAGATGGAAGCTGGGACCTGGGTCTGTTCAGGGTGGAGAGGCTGCTCTGGGACTTTGTGTAACACAGATTTCCATCATGGTCGCTCGCACGCACGCACGCACACACACACACACACGCACACACACACTGCTGCTGCTGGGAGCTCTGAGCTGGTGGCTATGTAAAAAAAGCAGCAGATATACTTATAGTCGTTTATTAGAGCAGCAACACACGTGTAACAATAAGCTAAAACAATTACATAATGTTAAAACTAGAAGGTAATGAAAGATAGATGATTAAAAAAATAACTCACCTCTGCTACACCTGCAAGGCTTCACCTTAGCCTGGACCGGTGTAGACTTGTGGATGACTAAATCAGTCTGACAGCAGATTTCTTGGGTAGATTTAGCCTGAAAAAAAAAATAACAGCATATTGTGAGAGTTTAGCAACTTAGATCACGTAGAAAACAAACTGTCCAATATATGAGCTTCATAGCATGGCTGGTGAGTAATCTGACTGCTCTCAGAGCTAACTCAGTGTCCAGAATCAGACATGAATATGTTCTAATCAGAGGTGGACAGGAGATCAGAACAGGGTCAGGCTCTGGTGCAGCTGGAAGCTTCATGCTGGGATGTTCTCCTACTCCATGTCCCTCCTGCATTTATCTGCTTCAGCACTCAGCATTATTATCAACTGGTGCAAAAACTCAACCTGAAACCGTCTGTAACAAATATTATCCCACACAACACTAGCTCTGAGCCTGATGGCTGTGTGGACTGATATTAGCTAAATGAAATGAACCACATCTCTTTCTTTGCATTTATAAATATAGTATTTATAGCTGCTAAATTACAGGTAGGGAGTGATCTTTAGAAGCTGATAAAAGTAATTATTTAGCTTACTCACCTCAAATTGGGCCAGAAATATCTGTTATGGGGAGGAAGTAGTCATTGGGCTCCGTCTAATTCCCGGAATGGTGCGGCGGGCTCCGTCTAATTCCCGGAGCGGTGCGCAGTGGGCTCCGTCTAATTTCTGGAACGCTCTTCAAACCCAACATAATCCAGTTCAAACTCCATCAAGTTGGTGGAGGCACACGTAAAAAACACTAAACTACTATCTCTAAGTAATTATAATACTAGAAGCTATGCTAGGACTCTGACTCAATGCTAATGCTAAACAATAGCTAAACTACAGCAGAAACACTCACTTGAGGCTAACTCCGAGTCCCAACTGCTACAAGGCGTGGCCGAGACCTTGATGCTTTTATAACCTACAGCCGCAGCGCTGCTACGTGCTAGTGCACGGCTACGTTGCACGGTACAGTCTCAGCCATTGGACAAGACGGATTCAAATTTCTTTGGCAAACCGCTGCTGGATAGTTTTGAGCTGAAGAGGGCGCTCCACTGACGTTTTTAGGCTGAATTTTGAGTTTTTGAAGAAAATGCACAAAAATGCAAAAATAATGACTACACATGTCTAAAACACTATTAGACACTCATTTATACAGGTTATCAGCAAAAAAAAGTTGATTTTGGTGTTACTTGCTCTTTAATGACTTTTACTGTTGTTTTCACTTTGTTTCTTATTCTCACGGAGTCACATTTCAACAGAGCTGCAGGAAAAGTAACATTCTTCCACCGGACTTGTTTTTTTTTTTTTGTTCCACGTGGAAAGCAACTTGCACAGCACNCATACAGCATTTATTATAATAACTGTAGGCAGACAGGAGACAGAGCTGGATGGTGGTAGTGAGGAAGATGATTCTTAGTCATGGAAGGATAGCTGAGGACTTTCCAGGAACAGGAGATATGGTGGTGTGGCATCTTCTAGGAGAGAGAGGTTTCCAGAGATCTGTAGAAAACAAGAATATAAGTTATTAGTTAATTTATTTTTGATACCAAAGAAAAAAAATATTAAAAAAGGTATTTACCAGGTGAATCAGCTCACGTCAGCACCAAGTGTCACAGGGCCTCCTTCGGGTTGTCATGATTTAATTTAGCTCCGTGCTCACAGCAAAACGCGTGTAACAATAACCTATAAAACACATACACAGATAATGTTACAACTCTAAGGTTGTAATGAAGATTACATGATGTTTAAAAATAGATCACCTTTGCTACACCTGCAAGGCTGGACCAGTGCATTCTTGTAGCTGCTAAAACCAGTCTGACAGCACATCACATTGTTGTGGGAGGTAGCTTTAGAGATGAGGAGAAGCACTGTTGAGAGCGGAGCGGGATGGAGGTTAGAAGATCTGTTAGGAGATCCGGAGGACCTGAGGTAAAATGGGATTTTAGTGTGAGTTTGGTAAGCTACTCCTTGATGCTCTCCAGTGGTGACCAGCCAGGTCTGGGGAGATGTGATAAAAAAACAGCACAAAAATAGAGTACAAGAATTTTATTTACAATTATTATTTATAATACTTTTTTTTTTAACCTAGAATAGCTCACAGAGCTATAGAACAGAGCCCGTCATTCAGATGGAAGCTGGGACCTGGGTCTGTTCAGGGTGGAGAGGCTGCTCTGGGACTTTGTGTAACACAGATTTCCATCATGGTCGCTCGCACGCACGCACGCACACACACACACACACGCACACACACACTGCTGCTGCTGGGAGCTCTGAGCTGGTGGCTATGTAAAAAAAGCAGCAGATATACTTATAGTCGTTTATTAGAGCAGCAACACACGTGTAACAATAAGCTAAAACAATTACATAATGTTAAAACGAGAAGGTAATGAAAGATAGATGATTAAAAAAATAACTCACCTCTGCTACACCTGCAAGGCTTCACCTTAGCCTGGACCAGTGCAGACTTGTGGATGACTAAATCAGTCTGACAGCAGATTTCTTGGGTAGATTTAGCCTGAAAAAAAAAATAACAGCATATTGTGAGAGTTTAGCAACTTAGATCACGTAGAAAACAAACTGTCCAATATATGAGCTTCATAGCATGGCTGGTGAGTAATCTGACTGCTCTCAGAGCTAACTCAGTAGCCACGTTTACATGGGCACAAGTAATCGGATTGAACGCCCTATCGGATCAAAAATGCGTCATGTAAACATGTCAATCGGAATATTCTGATCCGATTCGGCCTGATCCGAATGAAATTTCATTCCGATTGAGAGAGGTGGTTTTGTCCGATCGTCAATCCGATTGGCGTCCATGTAAACAGCCATTCGGATCGTTGGAGTAAAATAATGCCCACTGCGCATGTGTGCAACTTCAGCGTGCCCTCTTTTCGCCTCTGCGCATGCTCAGGACAGATCGAAAACATGGCGGGCGGTGAACAGAAGTGGTCTGTTGCCGACGCTATTTTTTACTGGAAATACTACGGGAGCTCAATATTGCTGAACGTCTCGATGGCCGAACGGTTAAAAATGCCGAGTTATACACTCAAGTGCAACTAAAGTGCATCTAAAGATGCAGGAAGCGGGAATTCACCGAAGCTGGAGAATAATCAAATAAAATGCAAGGGGAAAGACGTATGGACAAGATGGCGTTTGTTTACAATTTCTCTTCCGGGAAAGACAAGTCTGCGCATGCGCAAGCTATGGTGCGGGCATCGCGGCGTGATCGGATCATTCCAGTTAGTGTCCATGTAAACAGAGGTTTGGGAATTCTGATCAACCAAGATTTTAATCGGATTGGGGAAATTTGGCGCATGTAAACGTAGCTANGAGCTTCATAGCATGGCTGGTGAGTAATCTGACTGCTCTCAGAGCTAACTCAGTGTCCAGAATCAGACATGAATATGTTCTAATCAGAGGTGGACAGGAGATCAGAACAGGGTCAGGCTCTGGTGCAGCTGGAAGCTTCATGCTGGGATGTTCTCCTACTCCATGTCCCTCCTGCATTTATCTGCTTCAGCACTCAGCATTATTATCAACTGGTGCAAAAACTCAACCTGAAACCGTCTGTAACAAATATTATCCCACACAACACTAGCTCTGAGCCTGATGGCTGTGTGGACTGATATTAGCTAAATGAAATGAACCACATCTCTTTCTTTGCATTTATAAATATAGTATTTATAGCTGCTAAATTACAGGTAGGGAGTGATCTTTAGAAGCTGATAAAAGTAATTATTTAGCTTACTCACCTCAAATTGGGCCAGAAATATCTGTTATGGGGAGGAAGTAGTCATTGGGCTCCGTCTAATTCCCGGAATGGTGCGGCGGGCTCCGTCTAATTCCCGGAGCGGTGCGCAGTGGGCTCCGTCTAATTTCTGGAACGCTCTTCAAACCCAACATAATCCAGTTCAAACTCCATCAAGTTGGTGGAGGCACACGTAAAAAACACTAAACTACTATCTCTAACAGCCAGGCTACTAAAACTAAGTAATTATAATACTAGAAGCTATGCTAGGACTCTGACTCAATGCTAATGCTAAACAATAGCTAAACTACAGCAGAAACACTCACTTGAGGCTAACTCCGAGTCCCAACTGCTACAAGGCGTGGCCGAGACCTTGATGCTTTTATAACCTACAGCCGCAGCGCTGCTACGTGCTAGTGCACGGCTACGTTGCACGGTACAGTCTCAGCCATTGGACAAGACGGATTCAAATTTCTTTGGCAAACCGCTGCTGGATAGTTTTGAGCTGAAGAGGGCGCTCCACTGACGTTTTTAGGCAGAATTTTGAGTTTTTGAAGAAAATGCACAAAAATGCAAAAATAATGACTACACATGTCTAAAACACTATTAGACACTCATTTATACAGGTTATCAGCAAAAAAAAGTTGATTTTGGTGTTACTTGCTCTTTAAGTGACAGGGCCCTGAAACAGCTCATTCTGGAAGGTACTGAAGCTGTCAAGAACAGAGCTGGTGAGAGAAATTTTGTTCAAAGAAAAAGTTTTTG
Source organism: Aphyosemion australe (assembly GCA_006937985.1). Taxonomy (NCBI): domain Eukaryota; kingdom Metazoa; phylum Chordata; class Actinopteri; order Cyprinodontiformes; family Nothobranchiidae; genus Aphyosemion; species Aphyosemion australe. Next base: position 1,449,567 of record SSNS01000045.1, read on the forward strand.
TATCGACCATAGAACTATTCTAACTTGTTTAAAAAGAGGTCTAATATGTCCCCTTTAAAATGCTCTCAGCATCCCCAAATTATAACCATTTTGCGTCAAAGAACATACCTAACAACATACTTAACTATGTAGTTGTCCTTACACCTTTTAATCTCAGGAAAACCCATAAATAATTGCAAATTGGTTTTAGTCTTCACATCATTCTGCTCACAGCAAAGACAAACTCTTCCTGCTCACCAGTGTTTTCTGTACAAAGCATGTGTTTCCTTTTCCTGCTACCTTAGCTGTCCTTGCAAGAGATCCTGAGTGGAGCAGTGGAGCTGGCAGAAGGAGGATTTCCTGTTGCTGAGATAACAGCACATGACTGGGCGAAATGGACGGCTGCCCTGAAGGTTGATGGGAAGGAGCTGGGTGGAGACTTGCTGATTGACGGTCATGCCCCCAAATGTGGACAAGTGTTCAAAAACACTGGACTGGCTCAAACCATGAAGGTAAATCTTTAATCAGATAGACGACAACAACCTAAAAGATCTTCTAGTTGCTCTCTGAACTGCTTTTGTTCAGACCAGTGCAGAGCCTCGGAGAAACCAGTCTGGGTACTTTTGTACTTTTTTAATTCTAGTAATGTAATGGTACATGGTTCATTTCGATAATGAGACCTGAATGATATTTTTAATTTTTTTTTGTTTATTAAGCCAAGCAAAATCACAGCAAACGTCCACTGAAAACAATAAACTATAATAAAATATTTTTATTTTTAGAGTAAAAATATTTGTATTAAATAATAAAAAAGGTAGTATTTACCTATTAGTGCAAAGCAAAAGTAAAAAAGTATGAAGATAAAGTGCAAACTATTATCTGTTCTTTCGTGCAAGAAATATGAAACATCTACTCAAAAACCTGGAATAAAAAATGTTTTAATCCTAAATGAATAAACTTACAGCATTAATAAGAGATAAAACAAGAGTGTGTGAGTGAGAGCCCAGTCATGTGATGGACAGCAGTTCAGTTACTTTATTATCCCTCTTGGGGGAAATTTAGAGCACAACAGCAGTCAAGATAAATGAACACCACATCACAATCCACACATTCAACTCATCCAACCAGCGACCCCATTTTACACTTTGTAAAAATCTACCCGAAATAAAAGATTCCATAAAAAATAAATAAAAAATAAAAGCAGTATACAACTTAAAAGGCAATATAAAAACGGTTAAGAACAGTTAAATACTATAACAAAACAAGACAAAACAAAGACCATCTCAAATGTCTACTGCAGATTAATTGCTTTTATAGCCACAGGTACGAATGAATGTTTGTACCTAATGCATCTAATAGGAGGAAGTCTGTACCTTCTCCCTGAAGGGAGGAGGATAAACTCATCTAACAATAGATGGTTCCTACTGGTTAGAATTATGTTTGCCTTCCTAACTAGTTGTCTGTGCCAGATGTCTGACAGGGTGCACTGTTTAGCCCCAATTATTTTACTGGATGTGTTGATTATTCCTGCCAGGCGGGACTTGTTTTTTACTGACAAATTGCCAAAAGCAGACAATCAAGCAGAAGGTTAAAACTGATTCGATAAAAGATCTGTAGAATAAAATCATCAGGGTTTTATCCACACCAAAAAGATTCAACCTGCGTAAGAAGTAGAGTCTCTGCAAACCCTTCCCACAGATTGCTGATGTATGCTGGTCAAAGTTGAGTTTATTGTCAATGATCATACCCAGGTACTTGTAACTATGTACTGTTTCGATAGTGGACCCCTGGATTATTAGTGGGTTAGCCTGGTCATGGGTCATCCTAAAATCTATCACCATGTCTTTAGTTTTCTCTATGTTCAGTCTAAGATGATGCTCCTCACACCATTCAACAAAATAGTCGATTACAGGGCCATGTTGGGTTTCTTCTTCCATCAGCAAACTGACCAAGACCGTATCATCAGCAAATTTAATAAAATGCCTGTTATTAAATGTGCTTATGCAGTCATTTGTGTATAAAATGTACAGGAATGGTGAGAGTACACAGCCTTGTGGGGACCCTATAGATGACTCTAATTTCTCTGATAAGACCCCATTTGCTCTGACTGCTTGAGGCCTACATGTTAAAAAGTCTAAGATCCACTTATTCAAGCTGGGTTCCAATCAATAAGTGTGCAAAAGTTTCCGTGCCAAGATGTATGGGTGGATTGTGTTAAAAGCTGATCAAAAATCTATAAAAGCAAGCCTAGCATGTGTTTTCTTTCCTTCCAGGTGTTTGAGTAGCAGGTTAAGCAGAGTCACTGTAGCATCCTCAACCCCCTTGCACTCCTGATATGCAAACTGCAGAGGGTCGATCCTATCACAAACCCTTTCAGCTATCAGATTTAACCTGTCTCTCAAAACATTTCATAACAATTGACGTAAGGGCAACTGGTCTGTGTGCAGTGGGAGGAACAGAGCAGTTTGGTTCATTAATAGACATTTAACACTGAGAAAGATTGCTTATTTCAGAATGAATACCTACAGAATGTTTTTGATTGGTACTAAAGAGGTAGAGTTTCGGTACCCAGCCCTACTCTTGATACCCTATTTCTAAGGCTGAACCTGGCCGACCTGTGATGGAAACGCTTTTAGTATTTGTATTCACAATTTTGTTCTTTTGGACAATACCCTAAGCGCATGACCAAAGGTGAGGGTTGGGATGAAGACAGACTGGTAAATTGAGAGGTTTTCTAACTGGGTTAGCTCCTTCTTCACCACAACAGACCGGTCCACCCTTCGATCGCCTGCTCTTTCCTTCCCTCACTCCTGAACACGACCTCGAGACGTGGAGCACTCCTTTAATCAATACATTTCCAGTGGTCTCTAGTAGGACTTACTAAATGGGTGAGTCCATGAATGTTAAGTGACAGTGTGACGTAGATCTGTCAGGATTTTCTAATCCTAGAGTTTCACCGTCTATTTTCTATCAGAAGCTAATGCAGGAGATAGGTGCAGGAGACTATTTTCATGTTCAGCCTGCATGAAAAACTCAGAGTGACCCATTATAATCAGATATAATAATTTAAAAATGTTTTTTCAGTGTTCCACACCTTTAAACTCCTCTACTTCAGGGAGGACCTCTCCCCCAACCCAGAGATGGCAATCCACCCTTTTCTAGTTGAGTACCATTGCCTCAGATTTGGAGGTGCTGATCATCATCCCAGCCGCATGACAATCAGTTGTTAACCTCCCCAGCAAGAACTGGAGGTCATAGTTTGAAGGAGCTAAAGCGGACTACATCATCGGCAAAAAGCAGAGTCGAGATCTTCCTGCCATGCAAACCTGTAACTACGATTGTGAACTTGTACGTGGATGATGGAATAATTTTAGAACAGCCATATCTGTGAAGTTTCCTGTCGGTGACAATTCAGCGAAACTATGACTGAGGTCATCTTGAGTCCATGCTAGTGTGTGGAATTGTGCATCACCTCTAAAGTATGCATTGATGGATTCTCAGTGGTTCCAACACTCGTCTGTTTGGGATTCAATAAACCAGGAAAACGGCTACGAGTGCCCAGATCAGCTCTCCATTCATAGACGACACACACAGGTCATCTTTCTGGGAAAGTAGGAACAATGGAATGACCTCAGTCTCAATGAGGTGGAAGAGGTGTGTGTGTGGGGTGGCGGGTCCATTCCACAGCAATGACGATGTGTCATTTCCTTATTCACACACACCTTTTAATTCTTTTGACTGATAAAAAATGTTGTAGAAACAGTCGTCACCGGATTCCTGCATCAATACATCATTATAACGACGTGGATAAAAAAAGATAAAATTCACAAACAGGTTTATTATAAACGTTTGATTGATTGATTGATTGTAATGTTTGTGCGGATTTCCAACAGGAGCTTGGAGAGCATGGCAAACCAGCTTTCTACCAGGGCAGAGTGGCCCAAGCCATTGTTGACGTCATCAACCAGCATGGTGGGGTCATGACCCTGGAGGATCTCAGCAGCCATGATAGTGAGGTGGTCACTCCAATAAGCACCGACTACAAGGTAACGGATCTGAAACGCTTTTCGGATCTTTGCATCAACAACAGGGTGAGCAGTTCCTGACTTTGTTGCGTGTTCAGGGTGTGCGTCTGTGGGAGCTTCCTCCCAACAGTCAAGGACTCGTTGCCCTGCTCCTCCTCAACATCCTGGAGAACTTTCCTCAGCTCACAGGTAAACCATGTGGACTTTGTTCAGATAAAGCTGATATAAAATGTTAATTTTAGATATATTTATTTATTAGTGGCTCATTGATTTTAACACCATTTGACTTTTATTTTTCACGTTTGCTCAAATTGAAGTAACGAAAGATAATTTGGACATCTCTGAAAAATGAAACTCACGATATCACCCTAATGTTTAACTACAAACAGTATCATCAGGAGCATGGGATTTAGAGTCTTGTTAAAGGATAGTAGAGCGGGTGACAGACTGATGTATGACCAGGGCCGTTTCTCAATACTCAAGGACGCTAGTACGTTCTTGTGTACTTCACAAGTGTGTTCTTGGCTAGTACAGCAGAAAGTCCGTTCTGCCGAGTACGGGAGGACGAGGACGGCATTTGGAACAAGCGTATACCTTTGCATCACGGCAACAAGCACTGCTTGTTGCTACAGTTAAAAAAATGACCTGACATAAAAATGAAAGTCTGGTTATTTCCTTAAATGACAAAATAACAACGAAAACGTATTATTTGTATTGGAAGTAAAATGTTTATTTTTCATCAAATCAAAGCAACGATGCTTTTATTTTGACAGTGGGTTCGCTAATTAGCATTTTGAGGGATTGTGAAGAGTCTAAAAGAAAAAAAAACAAATACACAGCAAATTTGACAGGTTATACCCAATTATTTACAATAACAGACAACTTTATATTTATTTGTATTTCTGATATAAAACACAATCAATCAGTCAATCAAATTTTATTTCTATAGCGCCTTCCACCGACCTTGTGGGGGCCCAAGGCGCTGAACACAGCATAAAATCACAAAGAAGAATAAAAATAAAATTAAAAGCAACATTACAAACAAGTAGATAAAAAGTAAAATCACAAACAATTAAAACCAGAGACATCACATAAAAGCCAAACGATAAAAATGAGTCTTCAAACGACTCTTAAAAACCTGATGTGATGGTGACTGTCGAATAAAGAGCGGCAGCTCATTCCAGAGTGTAGGCGCCAGGACAGAGAAGGCCCGATCACCCCTAGTCCTGAGCCTAGAACGTGGAACACTCAATAACTCCTGCTCAGCTGAGCGCAGAGATCGTGAAGGAGCATGACGTTTTAATAAAGCAGTCAGGTAAGGAGGAGCACCACCATGTAAAGCCCGAAAAACATGCAGCAGAATCTTAAACTTAATTCGAAAGGCCACAGGAAGCCAGTGCAGTGAGGCCAATACAGGGGTGATATGCTCTGTTTTCCGTGCCCCTGTCAGCAGCCGCGCTGCTGAATTTTGAACAAATTGTAATCGCCTTAGCGCTGCTTGACTCAGACCAGCGTAAAGTGCATTACAATAGTCAAGCCTTGATAAAACAAAAGCATGTAGTACAGATTCAAAGTGCTGGCTAGAAAACATAGGCTTGATTTTAGCTAGGCGTCGGAGGTGGAAGAAGCAAGATCTCACTACCATGTTAATGTGAGCATCAAACTTAAGTTCTGAGTCAAGTCTCACCCCCAGACTACGAACAACTGACTGCTGGTAGGGTGACAGAACATCCAGATCAGGAACAGAGCTCACACCCACCTTGCTAGTAGGAAGAAAAGTAATGAACTCAGTCTTACTGTCATTCAGGTGGAGGTAGTTAGCTGCGAGCCATAACTTTACCTCATCTAAACAAATCAAGAGATTTAAAATGGAGCCTCCCTCCACCGAACACAGAGGAAAATAAATCTGGCAGTCGTCTCGTACAGATGAAACTTCACACCGTGTTTGCGGAGGAGGTCCCCCAAGGGGAGCAAATAAAGAGCAAAGAGGAGGGGCCCCAGGACCGAACCCTGTGGTACCCCGCACCGCAGATCTTCCCATGGCGAGGCGGCTTCCCCCACCATAACACAAAACCTCCTACCCAGTAGGTACGACCGCAGCCATTCAAGGGCCGACCCTGTGATCCCCACCCAATGTTCCAGGCGTCCAACAAAATGTAATGATCGACCGTGTCAAAAGCTGCTGTTAAGTCCAATAACAGCAATAGTACGGGTGCACCCTGATCCAAAGCCAGAAAGATATAATTTAACACCATCAACAGTGCGGTTTCTGTACTGTGTCCAGCCCTAAATCCTGATTGAAACATATCAAATATATCAGAGCCCTCCAAAAAAGCCACCAATTGCTGGTAAACAACCTTTTCTAACAGTTTAGAAGTAAAAGAACGTTTGGAGATGGGCCTGTAATTTGCCAACACAGACACAGAGGGCAGCAGTAGCTCAGGAGGTAGAGCGGGTTGTCCAGTAATCGGAAGGTTGCAGGTTCGATCCCGGCTCCGGCCAGAGAATGTTGCTGTGTGTCCTTGGGCAAGACACTTAACCCGCCTTGCCTGCTGGTGGTGGTCGGAGGGACTGGTGGCGCCAGTGCTCGGCAGCCTCGCCTCTGTCAGTGCGCCCCAGGGCAGCTGTGGCTACATCGTAGCTCATCCCCACCAGTGTGTGAATGGGTGAATTGAGTTGATTGTGTTGTGAAGCGCCTTGGGGGGTTGTAGAACCCTAAGAAGGCGCTATACAAATACAGGCCATTTACCATTTTTACCATTTACCTATCAGTGCCCGACTTCTTCAGAATTGGCTGAACCACCCCATCTTTCATAGAAGCTGGAACTACACATGAGCACAGGCTACCATTTATAATGGTTAATATAAACTGACCAAGTGCAGGAAAGGCCTCCTTATAAAGACGGTTATAACAGTTATAAGCTTTCTCCTCTGCCGTTTGGAGTATAACGGTTAGCGGCGCAATGCATTATGGGAAACTTTGCTGTCCCAAGTCCACAGAAGGACGCATCAATGCATCCTCGATACAATGGGCGGAGCAAGAACATATCTGGGAAATTTGAGCGAACTTGCCATTATATGTACTTAGGATTGGAACAGTACTTGGACCATCGTTGACGTTTCACAAGGACGGGAGTACGCAAGTACAGACAAGGACGCATATTGAGAAACGGCCCAGGTCTCCTGCCCCTTATGTCCCCTGGAATACATTAACAGAAACAAATCAATAATCCATCTGTCTGTCCATCCTTTCATCATATTGCAGCAGATTTAAAAACAACTGTCCTCGCTGCGATAGGCTAAACCTGGGACAGATTGATGACTTGCACTATAGTTTTGCTGCATTTCTTCACAACTTCCAGTTAGCTGGACTTTCAAAGCATTATGGATAAAACAGCAAAAGCCATACATGTGAGTTGGTGCATAAGCATGCGGTTAAAGTGCATTCAACAAAACCTTTCAATCCCAAGCTCACCCCACCCTCATCCTCCACTTGACCTTCATCCATCCATCCGTCCGTCCGTCCGTCCGTCCGCCCGCCCGCCCGCCCGCCCGCCCGCAACCAGGAGACATCCTAATCAGATGCCTGAACCACCTCAGTTGACTCCTTTCGATGTGGAGGAGCAGCGGCTCTACTGCAAGTGGAGCGCGGAACCTTATCTCTCCAGCTGCCTTACGGAGGAAGCTCATTTTGGTCGTTTTTATTCGTAATCTTGTTCTTTCAGTCATGATCCACACATCTCAAGGCCACAGGGTTGGAACATAGACAGAGCAGCACATTGAGAGCTTTGCCTTTCGACTCCACTCACTCTTCAAATACCAGAGCGACACGTTACTGAGGACGAAGTCCCAACCTCTCGGTGGATCTCCTGCTCCAATATAACATCACTCCACTTGAGGCAAAAACTCAATCTTGGTCCCTTGAGGGTCGCTATCCAGCATCTTTTAGTTGTTTTTCTGCTACAACACACCTGATTTAAACCAGCAGGTGATTAACAGGCTTCTGCAGAGCCTGATGAGCTGCTGAGCAGGTGAATCATCCATTGAATTTTCAGGGGTGTTGGAGCAGAGAAACAACTAAAACATGCTGCATCCAACCTTTTTTCATACGATCGCTGCAAATCATCTCAGTGCATGCTGAACGTGAAAACAATCTAACGTGGATGAAAGTGAAATATCTTGAGAGATTGAAGCATTTGTGTTGTTTTTTTGTAGCTGGAGGCCATAACAGCCCTGACTACATCCATGTTTTTGTTGAGGCTGTGCGTTTGGCACAAACAGATGCCCTGCGTTACCTAGGCGACCCAGCCCATGTGACCATACCTTTGGAAAGCTTACTGGATAAGAGCTACAGCACCCAACAGTCACAGCGCATCAGCATGAACAGGTGTGTGTTTCTGTGCGCGTGTGTCTGTTGGTACCACCATGTACCAGTTGTTCTCTGTTGACTTTAGATAGGGCTGTGGACTTTTACTTCCCCTGACCTTAACTCTCATCTCTTTTCTTGTCTCTCCCCTTGCATACACAGGGCGTGTGCTTGTCTATGCTGGCAGCCATGTGTGTTTAGTGGTCAGCTCTGCACTTTGAACTCTTAAGTCTTTATCTGTTATAAGACAAATAGACCTTCTATAAAAATATAAAACGACACAACAATCCATTTTCATCAGCACAATCAGGCATCATTTCTTTTTTTTGGAACAGTTGTCTTCACAGCTTCCTCATATTCATCATTAGGTTCTGTGTTTATTGCTCTAATAAACAAGACAAGTGAGAGAAAACAAGAGAAAGCAGGAAATTGCAGATTAGATTTATTGCACTGCAATAACCTCCTTACTGCAAATGAAATAAAAGGCTGCCTGGAAAGTGTTTAACCCCCCCCCCAAAAAACCAAACTGTTTTTGGCAACGACTGCTGCAAAACGGGGGATCATGCATGGCAGGTCATGTTTCTGCTTGTGTGAATCTACCAGGACCATGGAGCATGTGCAGCCTGGCCTGATGACTGGAAGTGACACCGTTTATTTCTGCGTGATCGACAATCAGGGGAATGCGTGTTCGTTCGTCAACAGCAACTACATGGGCTTTGGAACCGGCTTGGTCCCGAAGGGCTGTGGATTCTCTCTTCAGGTCTGACACTTAAACAAAGGGGTTTTGTTTGCATACATCTGGTGAAGATTTTATGTCTTTGTTGTTTAACCTTTGACTCATTGTTTAACCTTTGGCTCATTCACTGCCATTGACGACTTTAGTCGTCAATGGCAGTGAATGAGCCAAAGTGAATGACTTTAGTCGTCAATTGCATTTTTTTACGGTGCGGGCGTCGGAACGAGCCCCCGCACTGTGAGAACAAACATTACGTGTCTAAAGCGGATCTTCATCCGTGTATGTCACACATCACAAGATCAGGAAGCAGAAAATCAATGAATTAGGAGATCGTTTTGGGACGCTGCTGTGAAAAAAAGCGATGCGCCAACCGGAAATGCTTCTGCAGCTCACGCTTTGACAACAGATTGTGAAAGAACGGATAACGCTAGAAATACGGTGATTCTTCCTGATGTAAGAAGTGAGTCTACTCTTTCTTCTGGTAGTTTTGGCGTTTACATGATCATAGAGCACAGAGTTCTGTGACTCTTCTAAAAACATTAAAAATGCTCAAAAACGCTGGCAGTCAGGAGCTTTCTGATCAGAAAATGGCTGGCAGTGAATGAGTTAAAGGTGGACTCCATGATCCTGGGAAAGGAGATTGAAGTAGGGATGTTCCGATCACGTTTTTTTTTCTCCCGATCCGATTTCGAGTCATTTGATTTTGAGTATCTGCTGATACCGAGTCCCGATCCGATATTTTTCAGGAAATGTTTTAATATTATGAATATATTAAAAGTAGCAGCATTGCTCATATTTCAGGTTGTTTATTCCCTCAATCTGCAGCTGTATTGATCGATGTTCTCGTGACTGGGCAGGCATGTGGCGCCTCTGTTGGCAGGCTAACTTTCCCTGCATAGCACCTGTAGCTACCGGGCAGCTCAGGTGCTGCAGCAGACTTAGAAACCCCGACGTTTTGCAGTCTATTGGCAATTTCCGATCTTTTACACCCGATTCCGATTTTTTTAAAAACACGTGATCTGGCCTGATTTCCGATCATGTGAACGGATCGGAGCGTCCCTAAATTGAAGTGAGCTACATTTTGAATAAACACAATTCAAAGGTCCAACCCCCTTTTTTCAAGCTCCTCCCCAAAGCCACACCTCCAGAATTTAGGAGAATGCTGGATGCAAAGGATGTAGTCAAACAGCCATAAAAACATAACTTCTTACCTTTTTTTCTGCCATAAGGGACCGGTGGTGCCTGAGCTCGGCTACATCACTTCTGTCACTGCGCCCCAGGGCAGCTGTGGCTACTGTAGCCATACACTGTAGTGTAAAGCGCTTTGGAGTCCTCTGGCTTAGAAAGACTCTATAAAAGTGCGGGTCATTTATCATTCATTTATGAACAGAAAAGTTTCAGATGTGGTTATTTTATTAGCCTGTTTTGCATGGTTGCAACACTTTGCATGAACTAAAATGAATGGCATGCTTGTTCTTCATGGTGTTTTATGATTAGGAGGCTATGAGGACACAGCTCTGTCTGTCTGACACTTAAACATAAGAGAACACGACTAAACAACACGTTTCTCTTGTATAGATGTCTGTTATTATTTTTACCCCCTTCTGTTCCAGAATCGCGGGGCCAATTTCTCTTTGTGCCGGGACCACTTTAATTGTGTTGCTGGAGGGAAGCGGCCATATCACACCATAATTCCTGCACTCCTCACTGACTCTGCGATCAAATTACAACAAAAACCACAACTCCTGGCTACGTTTGGGGTGCTGGGGGCTTTTATGCAACCGCAGGGACACATCCAGGTATGCAGCCATCAGTACTGACAGAAAGGTGGAGACCAAGTGCAGAAATACTGACGTCGTCTCTACCTAGACCTATGTGGATCTGGATCTCTGTTGTGTGTATAGTTTTATAAAACATGTTCTCGTTCATTCAGGTGTTGCTGAACATGATGGAGTTTGGGATGAACCCTCAACAGGCTCTGGATGCACCAAGAGTTTTCGTGCAGTACGACCACAAAAGTATATCATATATAAGACTAGGTTTTATATTTACTACAAAAGTCAAAATGTAAATTTTAAAATGCAAGTTTTTTTTTTTACTATAAAGGATTATTTGTGTATTTTATTACAGCATATTAGTCAGAGGAGTTATTTTGTCTCATTTATTGATTAAAATGCTGAAGCTCAGTCATCATATTTAGGTAAAGGTAACCTGGTATTTGGTAACATTTCTCCGTAGCTGATCAGTGGTTGGTTAATTTGGAGGAGGGGATTGACCAGGAGGTGGCCGTGGAGCTGAGGAGACGAGGCCACAAGGTCAACTGGCCAGTCACAGGTACATTTATAAATATGTACTGTTTTTGATGGCTGCAGAGTTCTTATTATTTTAAATAGAGAAGTTAAATCGCTAAAGCAGGAAAAAGATGCAGATATTTTCATAAAAGTCTTTGTGATTTTACCCCAACTCTTAAGTTATATTCTTTATTTGCTTTGGTCAAACACACGTTACTTATATGCAAGTTAAAATGTCACATGAAATGTTTTATCAAAGGGAGACTGCAGTTTTGCTTGCTTTTAGCACCCCCTAGTGTCCGTTATTAATGCACTGTTGTAAAACTTAACGGGAAACTTGTCTCCTTGTTGTGCGTTCGTCTTTTTAAAGAGACAGTGTGTAGTTTCCTGGCAATAGGGGGCAGCAGTACATACAGTTCAGGGTAGTTTTACACCATATCGCCGTGACTGTTGCTAGTTTTAAAAAAACATTACGGTAAATGTTACCTGTGGAGCAGAAAGCATGTGACCTCAGCGTGACTCCTCAGACTTTGATAGTCCTTCAGTTAATTCCATGGAGAGAATGCAATGCTGATGCTAGTTTTCTGGTGGTGTAGGTTCTGGATCTGCTAGGGGTCCTGCGCCTGCCGATGACATCACACTACGGCAATACCACTCGGCCAAAATAATGATGCATCTGCTTTTCGATTCTGTTCACATCAGTTTTGGAAAGAGTTTAACAGTTTTGTTATTAAATTCATGTTTCTTACCGCCTAAATGTTTTCAAACGTGGTAACGTAACTTCAGTAAGTCGTACGTCCAGCCAATCATCTAGTGTGATGTCATCAGCAGGCGCAGAACCCCGAACCGACGTAAAAGAGAACATGGCGTCCAATATGGAGTCCCCCAGAGACTATTGACCCGCGCCCGATGTATTTTAGACCAGATTTTTATGATCATATCTTTCGAAACCGCCAATATTTTTCAATGACTGGACATTATTTTATTCATTTTCAACAACATTTCGATGGATATTTCCAGAGATTAATGGTAAAAACTACTCATTGTCACTTTCATTCATCACTAAATCAAACAAATCAGCTGTGTTCATGATCTAAAACATGCTGGAAGCAGACTCCAGCTCTACCATGTCAGCTTCACTTTACTAAGTCCAGGAGGTGGCGGCCCGGCTACTCTGAAGTTGCAAGTGTGGTATTCTGGCCACAGAGGGCGGTGGGGGTCTGAGTGACATCTCATTAACCCTGTTAAAGGGTCATTTTAGCACATACTGGCTCAAGAACATGATTTAAAAATATAAAAAAGTTGCAAAGTATGGCTTTAATGCAGAGTGAAGCAACATCCATAAACAAACATTATTCCTCCTAAAACAACATGTTTAATATTAGTGGCATAAAACCTGTTGCTTCCTTTTTTCATTTGTTTATTCCTCTTCTCTTCTTCTCGCATCAGGACCTTTAAAAGGAATCCCCTTTAGTTTGCTGCATCCAAAATCCATCCTTAATCCCATACTGTTCATACGTAACGTCATTAAAAAGTTGTGCTGAAAAGAATTTGTTTTGTTTTCACGATGCAGGCCATGAGAGGTCTAATTTTGGGCGGGGCCAGATCATCACGGTGGGTGATTGGTGGAGTCGTTCTGCCAGCTCTCCATCCAGAGTGCTGTGGGCTGGATCAGACCCCCGAGCGGACGGCTGTGCTCTGGGATACTAACCAGATAAACCAACCATAGAACTAGTTCACCTGCAATTTATGAGGATGAGACACTGAATTGAGCTTTTACTCAGCATTTACTTGTGGACGTAAACGACTGGACTTCTAGGTTTAAAATGCAACCAGTGCTTACATTGTTTGTTTTTATGAGCTGAATTACTCCTCTATAGAAGATCACAGGTTAAGGATGACGTAAAGGACAGTTATTGCCCACCACCTAGTTATTTTATGTCTGAAGAATGTTTTTTGCCAAAGACACTAAAGATTTGGGGAACTACTGCCACCTACAGGCTTGGCATGCCTATGAATGTGCTTCTCAATGCACAGGATTTTCCCGCTGAAATGGAGGTGAAGTTTTGTTCCTAGATGGGCGGGGGAGGATACTCATTTTTACCTAGCTATGTACGCACATGGATTACCACTGAGGATGATCCACATGGACTTGTTTATTAGATGTCATTTGTGGCATAAAGCTAAAGCTGCACAATTCTGTTTAAATTGTGCAGAAAATCACAGCGTGACTTAAATCTGACTGTTGCAGTTAAACAAATCTCTTTCTTACATAATAAAATGATCTTTTCTCTTTCTGCTTAAATCCTTTGCTGCTGTTATGCGTTTTTCCTAAGACCTTTTTTTTTCTTTTAAAGAAATTGAATTTAAAAACTATCATGCATTAATCTGGGATCTATGATTTGCCCAATTAACACAAGCTTTTATAGTGTTTTTGTTTCTGTAATTAAGACGAAACCATTAAAATGATGAAAAGTTCACATTGCTGTCATGTGTCAAATACATAAATAAATGTCAAATACATTTAGATTTACCTCGATGTTCCTGTAGGAATTATTAACTGGCTAAATAGTAAAAACTCAAACATGTCCCAGTTTGACATTGGAAAATACTCGTCTCTAAATTATTAATTGGATAGAATTATTACTATTATTATTTTGTCGACTTTGCGCAGACACCTGAGGGAGCTGGGCCTGTTTCATTTCATTTATTCACAGAACTCATTGGGTTATGCATTTACAACTTCATTGAATACACGGGTCCTTAAAATGGACTCCCCAGAAGCCAAATTTGGCTTATAAGCAGGGGTCCACATCCACAACATTACAATCAACAAATACATACGCCACCCTCCCGAAGAGCCACCCGTAGAACCTCTAAACGTTTCCCACCAGCAAGCACATATCACCTGTCTCAGCTATCACCTTAATCATAAACTAACCAAGAACAGGTGTAATCCACATAACAGTATGGAGCAGAAAATCAATAGTATATTAAGCCATCGGCCCATGGGGTCAGTTATGCATATTAGGGGTACACCAATATATCGGCATCAGCTGATATACCTCCTTAGTAATGCCAATTTAAAAACAGGCACGTCTCCAGGCACAACGTAGATGTATATTTATGTTCCTGAAATACATCTGCATAATAAATGCCCTAAAAATTATTTTCAATTTAAATTTTCCATTTTTTAGTGCCAAAAGTAATATTTTATCATATTTTTTAAAGTTTATTTCAAATACAATTTATGATTTAAAATAAAAATAAAAAACATGACATATTCATCTCGCCAAAAGAATTTACAATCACATCATTTGGAACATTTAATTCTTGGTCAGTTAATTTGAATAACTTTAGTTAGATGTCTGATTTTAACACGGAGCCGTGCACAAAATTAAGATTTTACAGTGTTCATAAAATGATTAAGATTCAGAAATTTTGTTCATCAATTGATGTTATTAGTGACGTTTTAGGATGCAAATAAGGTGAAAAACATTTGATATCGGCCATTAAAATTGACCCAAAAAAAATCAGAAGCACATATCGACCATTGGCTGATCATGACCTCTAGATATCGGGATCGGTAACAGAAAAAACGATATTGGTCGACCTCTAATGCATAATGTGATATAAGATATTTGTTCAGGCGTAAAACCCCACTGGATCCTCTAGACCAGTGGTTCTCAACCTTTTTTCAGTGATGTACCCCTGTGAAATATTTTTTCAGCCAAGTACCCCCTAACTAGCGCAAAGCATTTTTGATTGTAAAAAAAAAAGACCTAAAACAGAGCCCTGTGCCATCAGTGACTAATTTATTAAACTTTGGAACTGATAAACATGTACAAAATTCAAACATTTGAAAAAATAACTATTTCAAACATTTTAAATGTTAATAATCCATAACTAAATGTATTGGAAATATTTATTATCACTAATATGTAGTGATTCAAGTGTTCATTTTTGCATAGATGCTATTTTTTAAATATATGTATATTTTCTCACGTACCCCCTGGAATGCCTTCACGTACCTCCAGGGGTACGCATACCCCCATTTGAGAAACAATGCTCTAGACATGGCCGTGTTTCTCCAGAATCAGTTGGTAGAGTTATTTTATGTATTTTGAAAAAATTGATCTTGTTCAGAAAAATAACTCTATTTTCTTTTTCAAGTGCATGCAACACAGTACTATCCATTTTTACACTGCATGCAATTTCAATCAACGGAATTACAAAATACTGATTTTTTTCAAAGAACTACTTTAAAAAATCGTGACTTTGGTCACTACTCATGACCACACTCTTGAACTTTGATTTGCATCGTATGTCACAATTAAAACTGGGTGATTTCTGCTCTCATTTTTTGTTTATCAGAAACAACGAACAGAGCACATAACAACAAAACTGCACCAAAGAAATAAATTAAATATACATGTAGTGGTCTAACTGTGAAAAACAGGAGTGATTTGGTAAACAGCTCGTCAGCCTCATGCTCGCACGCACGCTTGCACGCATGCACGCACACACACACACACACCAGATCTCCTGATGCTGGACTTTGTTAATCTCCTTACAGCTCCAAACTCGCCCTGGTACCAGCAGGTTTACCCCATAAAGCACCCTGTGTCCAGTCACACATCCTGTTTTATATAATTTACCTAAATCAACACGGATTCTTACACATTTAAGATCAGTTCCTGCTCACTCTGCAGTTTATCTGAATGTGTTATTTTGCAACTTGATTACATAACAGCTGATAGTTTTGGCTCTAAATGTTCTGCTTAGTGTCCCATTGCCCCAAAACACCCGTTTCTGTTGTGTCACAAAATCTCAGAGTATTAAGATCATATAAAAATGCACAAAGCCCCAAACCCAGTTCTTTTTATCATTCTGAGTTTGACTTTTTGTGCACAGAAATGAAAAATTCCACTGCTTGAAAAAAATGTTGCTGTCAATAACAACGTTAGATCTAATTACAGGACGCTTTTCGCCTATAGGTGAAACGAAAAACTAGAATATGGTGCAAAAGTTCATTTATGTCAGTAATTCAACTTAAAAAGTGAAACTAATCTATGAGATAGACTCATTCCATGCAAAGCCAGATAATTCAGCCTTTATTTGTTATAATAGTGATGATTATGGCTTACAGCTGATGAAAACCCCACATTAAAAAATCAGACAATTATAATATTAGAATAGAATAGACTTTATTGATCCCACAGTGGGGAAATTCACTTGTCACAGCAGCACCATCACTCAAAAGGTAATTAGAAGAAAGATAAAAAAACAAGGATACATGTATATACACATAGGCAGTGATCTAGTATTGTAAAAAGGTTTAATATTCTAGACTCAAAGTGTCACACTCTAATCAGCTAATGACTCCAGAACACCTGCAGAGGGTTCCTGAGCCTTTAGATCAGGCAGGAGTAGGGAACCCTGGTCCTGGAGAGCCGCTATCCAGCATGTTTTAGAGGTTTCCCTGCTTCAATACACCTGATTTTAATCAGCAGGTGCCTGATGAACTCATGAACAGGTGAATCAACAGTGTTGATGCAGGGAAACCTCTAAAACGTGCTGGATAACTGCTCTCCAGGACCAGGGTTCCCTTCCCCTGTATCAGGGGTATTCAATTCTGGTCCTGGAGGGCCGGTATCCAGCATGTTTTAGTTTTACCTCTGCTTCAACACACCTGATTTCAATCAGCAGGTAATTAACAGGCTTCTGCAGAGCCTGATGAGCTGCTGCACAGGTGATTCAACCACTGAATCAAGTGTGTTGGAGCAGAGAAACCACTAAAACGTACTGGATACCAACCCTCCAGGCCCAGATTATAACCCTGCTTTAGATGGTCTCTGTCTATTACTGAAGTAAATGGACTTTTGCACCATATTCTCTTTTTTTCTGTTCTGTTCAAGCATCAGAAGCAACAGCTTCTTGCAAAACTGTAAACAATATAAATAAATGAACTGGCATTCAGTCAATTCAAATTTATACTGTATGTTTTCTCTTATCAATTAAGGGTGATACTAATTTTAGCCACAATGCAAAGTTTAGTGACTAACTCATTCAGAGGGAAATGACTGAAACACACACTCTTGTGTTTTTGTGTTTGTGGCTGAGCATTGTGCCCCCCCCACTTTTCCTGTGAGTGTTTCCTCATGCATGTTCTGTCATGGGAGACCCCCTCCAACACACACACACACACACACACACACACACACACACACACACACACACACACACGAGTCACTCTTTGTGTTTCCTGTCTCCCCAGCTGCTCCGGTCTGTTCCCTCTCTGCCTCCAGCAGCTCATTCTAGGTTGGTCCTCTCCCGGCTGAGGTTGTGATTTTACTTTCTGGGAGAACTATGTGTTGCTCGGTGGGTTTCGCCCGCTCTCTGGGCCTGGCGCTGCTGCCGCTGGCGCTCTGTTGTGTCCTGGCCAACCTGCTGCTGTTGTTTCCTATGGGAGAATTCACCTACATCCAGGAGGACCGCCTGGCCAATTACATCTGGTACTTTGGAGGACTAGGAGGTGGGGGGCTGTTGGTGAGTGCAACATTTGATTAGACTTTGTTTTTTTACCTTGTTTAGAATGAAGTGTAATCATGTGAAACTTTCAAAGCAAGTCAAATGAAATCCTTGGGCCTGTTTACTGAGGAGGATAACTGGAAACATTTTGGTTTTTTACAATGTTCTTCCTGTTTTGTCTAAACCAAATAAGTCTGTTTTTATCTTCTGATCTTATTCTTTCATAACATTAACCTTATTAAGGTCATTTAGTTTGTGCATCTGATGATTTGGATGTTTATTTATCTTATAGTGTTGAGTTATTACAGCAGAATAACCAGTTACGGCCTTTACTGAGAATAACACCAGGAGGAAAGGGGCAGAGTGATGGATCAGCATTGCTTTCATTATTTCTGGGAGAAGTTAAAACACGAGGAGAGAAATTCTCCAAAACAAACAGCAATGAGATTTATTTCACGTCTGGAACCAAATTAAAACTAAACTGAATGAGTTTCTTTGAAAACTCAACCATGTGACTCATCATGAGCCGCCTCCCTTCCTGCTTTAGTCCGATCAACGCTGCTGGGGATTTGTGACCATCTTAAAATGCACAATGTGCTTTTCAGTTTTCACGAGTTTCTAATAAAAAAACAAAACAGAAACTTTAGTGTTGTTTAGTGTTTATTGTTCTGTCTTCATGTTCAGTCTGAATCTGCATTTATCGGGAACAATGGAGCGTTTTGTGAATCTGTTCGTTAATCCGTCTGAACAACGCTGATCTGCTTTATTTCCAACTGAATGGAGTTTCCTTATCATGGATCAACAAAGGAAAGATTTATTTTTTTTCATTTAAAAACAGAAAACTTCAACAATAAAACCTAAAAATGAATTTAGAATAATTCTGTCTCATCCATGCATGGAAAAATCTCAGATTTTTGCTAAATAATCTTCTTAAGGAAGAGAACTAAAATGAAAAATGGAGCCTACAGATATATTATTTTGTAAAACCTAAATTTCACCGTAAATAAAAGCATCAATCCAGGATTTCACTGGCATTTGCGTTTGTGTTGTTTCACCAGCTAATAGCAGATATATCATATCCTGCTCTCGTTGAGTTTTCAGTAATTAAAGAGTTTCTGAAAAAGTTACATTTTTATTTTGGGAAATTAAAAACTCCAACAAGATAAAAAAAGAGCAAAATGAATCCCTCTGAGACAAAATCTATCTCCTCTCTTCTTCTGTCCTCCTTTCTTGTGGTCCACTTCCCCCCTCTGTCGCCATGCACTTTTTTAACCTCTGTGTTATGGTGACATCCAGGATGCGTCTCAAGCTAAACTCTGATCTTTGTATGTTGTTGTGTGTAAAACCTTGGGAACGTCCATCCTCCCTCGTCTTTCCTCCTTTTTTTTCAGGATGTTATTCATAGAGATAGATAGATGATAGAGAGAGAGAGAGAGAGAGAGAGAGAGAGAGAGAGGGAGAGGTCAGAAGGTTGTTAACTCATTAACTGCCAGCTGTTTTCTGATCAGAAAGCCCCTGACTGCCAGCATTTTTGAGCGTTTTTACTGTTTTTTGAAGAGTCACAGAACGTTGTGCTCTATGATCATGTAAACGCCAAAACTACCAAAAGAAAGAGTAGACTCACTTCTTACATCAGGAAGAATCACCGTATTTCTAGCGTTATCCGTTCTTTCACAATCTGTTGTCGAAGTGTGAGCTGCAGAAGCATTTCCGTTTGGCGCATTGCTTTTTTCACAGCAGCGTCCCAAAACGATCTCCTAATTCATTGATTTTCTGCTTCCTGACCACGCGACGTGTGACATACACGGATGAAGAGCAACTTTAGACACATGATGTTTATTCTCATGGTGTGGGGGCTCGTTCCGATGCCCACCCCGTAATAAAACGCAATTGACGACTAAAGTCGTTAATGGCAGTGAATGGTTGGATTTAAAATTATGACTTTTGTCATCAGTGGCAGTGAATGAGTTAAGAGGCATGAAAAAAATGTTTTAAGCTCATTTGTTTTCCATGTTTGCTATAACAGCTTTACATTGTGTCATATTAATTATGGAGTACCACAAGGGTTGGTCCTTGGACAGAAACTGTTTGTATTGTGCATTAATGACCCTGTGAAGGGGCTCTCAGGAGGTAGAGTGGGTTGTTCGGTAATCAGAAAGTTGCAGGTTCGATTCCGGCTCCCCCCATAGAATGCTGCTGTTGTGTCCTTGGGCAAGACACTTAACCCGCCTTGCCTGCTGGTGGTGGTTGGAGGGACTGGTGGCACCAGTGTACGGCAGGCCTCGTCTCTGTCAGTGCGCCCCAGGGCAGCTGTGGCTACATTGTAGCTCATCCCCACCAGCGTGTGAATGGGTGGATGACTGATTGTGTTGTGAAGCGCCTTGGGGGGTTGTAGAACCCTAAGTAGGCGCTATACAAATACAGGCCATTTACCATTTATCACCACTGCTTGGGAGCCCATTATATTCTAATGACACAACATTGTTTTATTCAGGATTAGATATAAACAATTAGAGTTAGTGAAAGTTACAAACTGGTTTGATATAAACAAACTCAGTCAATATTAACACATTTTATGTTGTTTAATGACAGAAAATTCAATGATGTATCATTAAAAGTGAAAGGGATGGAAATCAAAAGGGTGAAAGAAACCTCATTTTTAAGAGTCGTGTTTGATGAAACCATATAGGATATATTAAATGTAAAATTCCTAAAACCATAGCAGCCCTACATAAAGTAAAATTCTTAATGGAAAATTCTGAGCTTTTAACTTTGTACAACACATTGATTATTCCTTATTTAAATGACTGTGTAGGAATTTGGGATCCTCAAACAAAACTTATACTCAACTTCTGTTTATCTTACAAAAAGAGCCTCAAGACTCATTAATGAAAATCGCTATAAAGACCCTCTAACCCATTATTTGTCAAGTATAAAGTATCAGAGTTTAATCTCAAGCTTTCCGTCAGAAGACCTTCATCAGTAGTAGTTCCTATATGATAGTTTAAATATTTTATCCAGCACCCTCACACAGATGAGCGGTGTTTCTTCTTTTTGAACAAGTATAAAGTATTAAAACTTCACGATTTAGTTGACTTATTACAACCAATTTACAAAGCAAGCAAAAATACTTTACCAACAAATATTCAGACAATGTTTGAAAAAAAGAAGTAATAGGCTACAATTTGAAAGGAATCGGTGTCTTAAAAAACAAAACAAAACAAAATTTAGAACCAAAGTGAAGGAATTCTGCACTAGTGTATATGAAGTAAATGGTAAATGGTGCCTTTTTAGGGTTCTACAACCCCCCAAGGCGCTTCACAACACGATCAGTCATCCACACGCTGGTGATGATGAGCTACAGTGTAGCTACAGCTGCCCTGGGGCGCACTGACAGAGGCGAGGCTGCCAAACACTAGCACCACCAGTTCCTCCAACCAGCAGGCAAGGCGGGTTAAGTGTCTTGCCCAAGGACACAGCAGCAGCATTCTCTGGCAGAAGCCGGGATTGAACCTGCAACCTTCTGATTACTGGGCAACCTGCTCCTGAGCTGCTGCTGCCCTAAAGTAAAGTTAAGTAAAATTAGGGAATACCTCGAAGTAAAAAAAACAAACTTCCAAAGGTTCTTAGAATATTTAAAAGGTTTATTAAATCAAGTCTTTTGTGGAACTAAGAAATTCTAAATTAAAGGTGTCCTAGAATGCAATTAATCAACAATCTAAAACAGAGCTTTGAGCCTCCAAAAAGCATAAGAAATTCTTTTTGGCTTTCATCTGTCCCAGGAGCCCTGATACAGGCCATTCTAAACCCCCTTACTCAGGCCTTCAGTGAAATGAGCTGTTGACCCCTCCCACTCGGCCAGGACATGCTGATTGGTTGGTTTCCCCAGAAGGCCTCAGACACATGCAGGTTTGAGGAGGCGTGGCTCCCCCTTATGACGTGTTAAGGAAGGTTTTCTCAGAACAGGAGGTTTTCTCTCGCCTTTTTCAACTTTCTAATTTACATAAAAAGTAGGTCAAACACGGCTTTGACTTGTTGGTATGCTGCTGTTGACCACCCAAGCTGTCTTATTCAACAACTACAAGGAACATGTTGGTTTACATTCTAGGTCCTCTTTAAGTCAGGGACTGACTGTTTTAGTAAAGAAGATCAGAACAGGATGGGGGAAAAGAGCATTTTGTTTGCTTATTATTTTGCTTAATTAAATAAGGAATATATTTGATTATGTCTTTGTTTTGAAAAAAGAGACAAAGAATTATAAAATGTTTTCTTCCTTCTGCTCCTTCTTGTTCACAGGTTTTAAGTTGTTGGGTGTGTTTTGTTGTTTTTATTTTCCTTTTGGAATAAAATAAATGAAATGAAGTAATCATTTAAAGTAAAACCCCATATATATACTGCAACCTTTTCATTATTAAAGAGAAAAAATAAAGAAAATGGGAAATAGGATATTTTGCTGTTTGCTCAGAAACGGTTATGAAACAAAAGTTTTTCTGTCCTTCCAGATGCTGATTCCCGCTGTGGTCTTCATCACCCTGGGGAAATGCAGCTGTTGCTGGAATGAAAGCTTAATGGTAAGAGACTTTTTTATCCTCTTCCTCAGAAGAGACAAGAGGGACATTTCACTCATGTGGTAAAAATCTACAGCATCCTGTTGGATATGAGCTTTAACCTTTAGGCTAGTGTTCTAACTGATAAGTCAGTTAAATGTGTTGTTAGCTCCTGAAGCTTCCAGTGGTTTACTGCCTTTATTTCTCTCCGATACAGAATTATCCTGTAATGTTGTCCTTAAGCAAGTCAGCTCTGTGTCCTTTTGAGACAGAATGCTAATGCTAATCCAGCTACGATTATTAAACAAGGATCTCTTTGTTAAATAACTCGTAACAAAGTAAGCTGGACTCAGCATTCAAGGCACATGCACAGTTAAGTGTGTGTGTGTGTGTGTGTGTGTGTGTGTGTGTGTGTGTGTGTGTGTGTGTGTGTGTGTGTCTGTGTGTGTGTGTGTGTGTGTGACAGCTGTCTCTGCTTCTAGTATGACTTGCAGAAATGAAACAGCTCACAGAAAGTGACTAAAGTAGCAGACAGATCCTGACGTGTGTTTTTTCCTCTCTGTGTGTCGGTGCTTCTCCACAGATGTGCGGGTCGGTGCTGGCAGCTGTCATCGGCCTCGTGGGGTCCGGTTACTGTTTCGTCATCTCAGGGCTCACCTTAATGAAGGGTCCCTACTGCTTTACCTCATTAGGGTGGGTGTATCCCTTTGCAGACGGGGGTGGCAGGTGAGGACACACAATACTGCAGGTGTTTTTTTTACAACTCTTCTTTTCCTTTTAAATCGAAAGCACAATTTATTTTTAAAGGGTTTAGGAACAATGTTTTCTTATAATTGGAAACTGTTCTTTTGGCCTAACAAATGAAACTCATCTCTAGTTCCTGAAACAGGCGCACCAGAGCTTTTTCCCCCAGACTTACTAAGCATCCATTCCTACTAGAGACACCACTGCAAATGTATTGCAAATATGAAGTTGATCTTTAAGCCTATGATGCTACTTATAATTTCTGTTATTGATATTATTAATCGGGGGGAGTGTCTGCTTTGGTGGTCTAAGGATCAGGTCTGTGGTCCTGTTGGCTTCATCAGATCTCCAGGTTTCTCTGGAGCGGTTCACAGCTGAGTGTGAAGCAGCCGGGATGAGAATCAGCTCCTCTAAATCCAAGACCATGGTCTTGAATCGGAAAAAGGGTAGAATGCCTTCTCCAGGTCAGGGACGAGGTCCTGCCTCAAGTGGAGGGGTTTAAGCATCTTGGGATCTTGTTCATGAGCGAGGGAAAGATGGAGCATGAGATCGATAAGAGGATTGATGCTGCGTCTGCAGTGATGCGGGCGTTGTACCGGTCTGTTGCGGTACCATTTGATCTAAGTTCCTATGGTCATGAGCTTTGGGTAGTGACCGAAAGAACAAGATTATGGGTACAAGCGGTCGAAATGAGTTTTCTCCACAGTCTGGGCTCTCCCTTAGAGATAGGGTGAGAAGCTCGGTCATCCAGGAGGAGCTTGGAGTAGATC
This sequence comes from Aphyosemion australe, assembly GCA_006937985.1. Taxonomy (NCBI): domain Eukaryota; kingdom Metazoa; phylum Chordata; class Actinopteri; order Cyprinodontiformes; family Nothobranchiidae; genus Aphyosemion; species Aphyosemion australe. The sequence goes on from SSNS01000045.1 coordinate 1,473,556, forward strand.
TGCTGCTCCTCCTCATCGAATGGAGCCAGTTGAGGTGGCTTGGCCATCTGGTTAGAACGCCTCCCTGGTGAGGTTTTCCGGGCACGTCCAACTGGGAGGAGACCTAAAGGAAGACCCAGGACACGCTGGAGGGACTATGTCTCTCAGCTGGCCAGGGAACGCCTTGGGATTCCCCCAGAGGAGCTGGCCCAAGTGGCTGAGGAGAGGGAAGTCTGGGCCTTTCTGCTTAGGCTGCTGCCCTTGGATAAACGGAAGCGAATGGATGGATGTTAATAATCAACCAAAAGTAGAATTCCTCTTGAACATTTTTTGTGTTCCAGGTATGTGTTGGAGCCAAAGATTTGGTCTCAGTGCCTTCAGCCGCTTCACATTGTCGAGTGGAACGTGACTCTCCTGTGTGTGTTGTTGGGCCTCGCTGTGCTGGAGTTCATCATCTGTCTTCTACAGCTGGGAAACGGTTTAGTCAACGCCATCTGCCGGCCCTGTTGCTACAAGCAGGAGTATAGCCTCAATGCTTAGAGACACACATGGGTGTGTGTAGATACTACAGCAGTTATGACACACATAAATCTTCTTTTTCCCCCCATTCAGGAATAAAAGAAGCATCTCTGATGTTTTATAACAGTGATTTGAAGCGTTCCATGTTACGCTGTCTGTTTTATATCAAGCTGCTCTCAACAAACAGCCCGTCTTTGTTTATTAGTTTAAAATGAGATTAGTGTTTGTTTCCCATGGGATTTTTTTATGGTTAGGAGACATTCTCGTAGAAAACAACGCAGATTCCCATGGGTCAACATTCTTATTCAGCTTTTTTCTGACGTGTCCCGTCAAGTTTATAAGTATTTTGTGTTTGTAAGTATGTTTGTTTTATTTTGTTGTACATTTTTTTTCTCTGTCTTTTGGAAGCTAGTTCAGTATTATTCGACACTTTATATACATATTTTTTAGTGACTTTTTTATATTTTATGGTTTATTTGTGCTGTTAATAAAAACATTATTCCTAAACAGTGTTTGATGATCATTACTAAATAAATGGAGGGTAAATTTCCATCACTATATAGAAGTTTGACCCGGTACATACTGCTACTTCCAAAAAAAAGGTCTCACTCAGACGAAGTTTTGTTTAATACTTTAAAGCCATACTATGTAACGTTTTCATATTTTTAAATCATGTTCTTGAGCCAGTTTGTGCTAAAATGACCCTTTACAGGGTTATTGAAATGTCACTCCTGTAGACACTAATGAAGGCTGAGGAGATGTTTCAGCTGTTAGATTAAGGTGTTAAAAAGACGAACGCACAGCGAGGAAATAAGTTTAATTTTTGCTTTCACTAACGGACACTAGGGGGTGCTAAAAACAAACCTAAACTGCAAAGTGTTCCTTTAAAATTTTGTTTAATTTAATTTTTTTAATGAAATATTTAAAGTAGTTTTATAATTGCTTCTATTTTCCCCTCAGCTTCACCCCGCATATAAACATTTTACATTTTTTTTTACAATTTTACAATTTATTTTACAAATTTAATGTATGAATACGTTAATTAACAAACTAATAATGATTTATAAGAATGACTAAATGCAACACTCTCACTGTGAACTCTCAGGAAACATTTGTTTTATTTATTTTTTCTGTCTATTCATCACATTCCACTTAAAAATGTAATCCTGATTTTTTTAAGTGTGGATGAGTAAAATATTGATTTGCCCAAGTCTGTTTTTTTTTTTTTTATTTATTATATTTTTAATTTATTATTTTTCTGCTGAAGAGTTCTTTTACATTTTGAAACATTTACTGGCAATTGCATGTTGTTTTTCATCATACCTGGTTTAAATTGTGTGGAATGAGCTTCTTCATCATCATAACCATCTTGATTGATTTGGTTTTTATTAAAAAAGCAGCAAAATACTTTAAAGTTTGTTAAAAGTGGCTGATTTAGTCTTCTCTGATGGTTTAAAGCTCAACATTTAGACACACATACTAAATTGTGAAGCATTTTGTGATAACCCTAACACTTTTTCCTCAAATTATTTGCTAGTTGCACCCCCCCCCATGTCTCCTTCTTGTCAGTGACTCTGGACGAACTCAAAACGAGGGTTAAGGTTTGTTCAAAATGCAGGTGTGCATATTTATCTTTCCCGTGTGTGTTTCTGCTGGACTTTCCAGTGTTGCCAGTTATTGATTCGTTTAACCTCATGTTGGGCAACCGTTACCTCTAACCTTGTCATTTAGAAGGTATTGCTAATAATAAACATTCATTTCTTTCACTGGTGACACAAACATTGCTAAAGGATTAAATAATTCAAAACCTACCTATGTCTTTTCAATAATTAAGAAATGATCTGCGTTATTATTAGAGTTAAAGAGCTAAAGGCTAAACTTAAACACAAGTTAGAGTTAGAAAACCCATCCATCCATCCATCCATTTTCTGTAACCGCTTATCCGAGCAGGGTCGCAGGCGGCTGGTGCCTATCTCCAGCAGTCATCGGGCAAACAGGCGGGGTACACCCTGGACAGGATGCCAGTCCATCACAGGGCAACACAGAGACACACAGGACAAACAACCACACACACATCTAAGGACAATTTAGAGAGACCAATCAACCTGACAGTCATGTTTTTGGACTGTGGGAGGAAGCCGGAGTACCCGGAGAGAACCCACGCGTGCACAGGGAGAACATGCAAACTCCATGCAGAAAGACCCCAGGCCGGGATGTGAACCCAGAACCTTCTTGCTGCAAGGCAACTGCGCTAACCACTGCGCCACTGTGCAGCCCTTAGAAAACCCAATTTGAAAAAAAAGTTTTCCATTTTTCCTAAAATGTATACCATTTGGTTGTTAATTCTGTGATTTATATGCCCCAAGGGTAGCCTAGTGAACTAGACCAAATTCTTGCTTAAGGGTCTACTCTTAATCAGATTTGATGACGTTTGAGGGCACAAAGCATCAGAGGTTGTTAGCTGGAAACGATAACAGCACAAGCGATGGATGTTTAGTGGTTAATGTTTGGTTATTGCAGAGGAACAGTCCAATATTGTGTAAGAGCAACCTGCTGATCAAACAACAAGCTGTCATGCTGCTTTTTTTGTTTGCCGCACTGTCTGGTGGCCAGTGACCCCTCTGCACCTTTGGACAATCTCAGCAGTCTCCCATCTGGGCCAGTATAAAGACTAACTGGGTCTAACGTTCAGCCAGACGGACTCAAGGGTTCTGTCCGTTGATCCAAATCCTCCGATGGATTGTTGAACAACCTTAATAGGATAAAAGAAAAGGAAATTTTGTCTTTTGTTTTTCATGATTTATATTCTACACTGCACAGCGCTACCCTGTAAACATGAACAGGCTGTGGTTAGGAGTTGAGTTGCTGCTGTGTTGTGCAGCAATATGTGTAAGCGGCGTGAGAAGAGAATATTTTTTCAGGATAGAGGAAGTCTCCTGGAACTATGCACCAAGTGGGAGGAATATCATTCAGAATCGCTCCCTGCAGGAGGATGAGTGAGTAAACTCTTAAATAAAATAGATTTTATTTTTTGTTTTCGTTAAAGCAGTGGGACTCACTTTGAGTTCACACATTCACACACACTCATGTATTAAAATTAGGGGTGGGACTCGATTAAAAATAATCTAATTAATCTGAGGCTTTGTAAATAATTAATCTTGATTAATCGCATTTTAGGGTTAGGAAAATTTGCGCCCAAGCGATATTTTAAAAATAAAAAATAATGTTAGTGAGGCACAGATGACACACCCACACTTTAATGAGTATATTTCTGTAACTACAGGGTTTAATTGATTACTTTGTTCTCATTATAAAGGTAGCCATTGTGGGATTTGTTGGTATGTGTAAATATTAGTATGTGTTATTGATGAAGTGTAAAAAAACATGGAACATTGTAAATGTGTACTGAACTGAACACTAGGTGGCAGCAGAGCACTGCTAATCTATATAGAGGTGTAGTGTAGAGTTCATGGGAAGTTCTGCTGAGAGTTACACGATGAATTCTGTGTGTATGCTTGTTCCTCCTGCTGTAATAGAGTTCATATGGATGAACTAGAAACTATAATGGTAAAAAAGTAGATTTTTTTCCTTCTTTTATTTTTTTTTATGAATAGCGATTTGTCATGATTCATTCAATTGTAGTTTTAGTTGTTTGGAGCACGTAAAAAAAATATTTATATGGTCTTGTAGCCCAGGCTCTGCTGTTTTGTTAAATGTGCATCTTGATATTTTTTGATGTATAGGGTATAAATATTAATGCGTTTTGTTCTTTTAATGAATTAATTGTAATTAACGTGTTAAATTACCACCCCTAATTGAAATAAATGCATGTTTTTGAAGAGAATATTTTGAGATGCAAAATTTAAAACTGCAACAAAATAGAAATAACATTAGTGCATGCTAATCCAAGGGGTTCAAATGAAAGCAACTGGACCTCTTTGGTTTCTTGAAGACGTTTCACTTCTCATCCGAGGAGCTTTGTCAATTCTGACTGGAATAAACTGTAGCTGTCTATTGTTGCTCAATGAGCAGCATCTGCCTGTGAATACCCCTCCTCCCTACCTCTTGATGAGTCGTTAGCATTGTTAGCCTCTATTGTTGTGAGTTGTTGTGTTGATTAGATGCAGGAGGGCGTGAACTGGACTGAAACTGTTTTGGAATTTGGTTCAAAGCTGCATTGTAGGTGCTGGAAAGGTGAAACCTGAGTCCTCCTCCTCTATTTATGGATGGTTTCTCCATTTTAGAATAGAATAGAATAGACTTTATTGATCCCTCAGTGGGGAAATTCACTTGTCACAGCAGCACCATCACTCAAAAGGTAATTAGAAGAAGATAAGAAAAACAAGGATACATGTATATACACATAGGCAGTAATCTAGTATTGTAATCTTAGATCACTAAAAAAACCACAAATAAAGATAAAAACAAACTTGGTACCAGCACTATGCAGCATACTGTAAGAGACACAGACAACAATGTGAATCCGGTATTGCACAAGTATAGAACACATGAATATTGCATTGGTGTTATTGTGTACCAGGATGATACCAGTACAGCTTAAACTGAACAGTTATACACTCTTACAGCAGAGGGGATGAAGGATCTGCGATAGCGCTCAGTTTTGCATCTGGGATGTCTCAGTCTACCTCTGGAGGAGCTGTCCATGACCTCCACAGTGGAGTGCAGTGGATGGGAGGGGTTTCTTAAGATGGAGGTCATCTTCCCCAGCATCCTCCTTTCACACGTCTCCTCAACAGAATCCAGCAGGCAGCCCAGACATAGATTGGTTCCTTAACTCCTCTCTCGAACCATCTATCTTCTCTGTCCAGAATGTGGACTTTGTCATCTTCAAAGGTGTGACCCTTGTCCTTTCCAGCACCTACAATGCAGCTTTGAACCAAATTCCAAAACAGTTTCAGTCCAGTTCACACCCTCCTGCATCTAATCAAAACAACCACTCACAACAAGTGGCTAACGACTCATCAAGAGGTAGGGAGGAGGGGTATTCACAGGCAGATGCTGCTCGTTGAGCAACAACAGACAGCTCCAGTTTATAAGATCGACCCTCCCATATTCCAGTCAGAATTGACAAAGCTCCTCGGATGAGAAGCGAAACGTCTTCAAGAAACCAAAGAAGTCCAGTTGCCTTCATTTGAACCCCTTGGATTACCATGACCTGGACGACTGAGAACCTTCGCCAGCATTAGTGCATGCTGGTCTCATGTTTTCCGTAGTAACACATACAGTATAACACCACCATAGCCACATAAGTGTTTACATGAATGTAAATTTTGTGATATAATTTTGAACCAAATGCTTAGACTTTAACACCCCCCCACCTGTAAACACTAAGAACACATAGATAGTTCTTCGTCTACTGTTATGCACTCAGTTTTGCAAAGTCTTTATGTTGGGAAACAATTTTTTGTTTTACTTTTTGTAGAAAAGAGAAGTAGACATGTGTAAATTTGGACCTGAGGGCTGATTTAATCTTGTTTTCTTTCTACCTGAATCCTTTTCCAGAGAAGCATCAGTCTTTTTAAAAAAAGGCCCCCAGCGAATCGGTCCAACCTACAAGAAGGCTGTTTACAAACAATACAGCGACGCCACCTACAGGACAGAAGTGACGAAACCAGAGTGGTTGGGTTATCTAGGACCATTGCTGATGGCTGAGGAGGGAGACGTAGTGATAATCCTCCTAAGGAATGCAGCATCCAGGCCTTACAGCATCCACGCACACGGACTCAACTACACTAAAGGCAATGAAGGTGAGAAATAAAACAAATGGAGAATTAACAGATTGGACTATTAAAAAAACACAATAATACACAACTCTATTTGTGTGTGCCGTCCTGCAGGAGCTTTTTACCCAGACGGCACTGATCAAACACAGAAAAGGGATGACTGGGTGGCCCCTGGTACAACAGTGAGATATGAGTGGACACTTCCAGGATCCCACAGTCCAACATCTGAGGACAGTAACTGCATGACCAGGTTTTACCACTCCCACGTCCGCCCACCAAAAGATATTAACTCAGGACTGATAGGACCCCTCATCATCTGTAAAACAGGTACTCTTTCAACCTTGTTATGAAAATAAAGGATGATCTGCGTAAACGAACAAACCTTTACGGTGCTCTGCAGGAACGCTGGACGTTCATGGTGACAGGTCAGCAGACTACACGTACGCTCTGCTGTTCTTGGTGTCAGACGAGAACCTCAGCTGGTACCTGGACGACAATATCAGAACATACATCTCAAATCCTGTCAGTAACCTGAAGGAGGATGAAGATTTCATTGAGAGTAACAAGATGCACGGTGAGGTTGGAGTACACACATACACACACACACACGCACACACACACACACACACGTTAGGTGCGTAGCAACACACAAATACACTCATTAACAATGTGTTGCAGGAATAAACGGCCTTCTTTATGGTAATTTACCTGGACTGAGCATGTGTCAAGGCAACAAGATCCACTGGCACCTAATTGGATTAGGCAATGAGGTAAAAATATAATATTAACCCTAACCCTAACATATTACTAACCCTAACATATTACTAACCCTAACCCCTAACCCTAACATATTACTAACCCCTAACCCTAACATATTACTAACCCTAACTCCTAACCCTAACATATTACTAACCCTAACCCCTAACCCTAACATATTACTAACTCTAACATATTACTAACCCTAACATATTACTAACCCTAACCCCTAACCCTAACATATTACTAACTCTAACATATTACTAACCCTAACATATTACTAACCCCTAACCCTAACATATTACTAACCCTAACATATTACTAACCCCTAACCCTAACATATTACTAACCCTAACATATTACTAACCCTAACATATTACTAACCCTAACATATTACTAACCCTAACATATTACTAACCCTAACCCTAACATATTACTAACCATAACCCCTAACCCCTAACCCTAACATATTACTAACCCTAACCCTAACATATTACTAACCCTAACCCTAACATATTACTAACCCTAACCCTAACATATTACTAACCCTAACCCCTAACCCTAACATATTACTAACCCTAACATATTACTAACCCTAACCCCTAACCCTAACATATTACTAACCCTAACCCTAACATATTACTAACCATAACCCCTAAACCCTAATTCTAACCCTAATGTAGCATTGTTTGTGTTTTCTTCACTATCAGGCAGCAGTTGTTGAAAACCAGATTTAATCATCATGATCCTGTAAAAATAAGCCTTGGTGTTTAGGTTTCTTGAAAATAAGTAATCCTGATGTAAAAATAAAGAAAAGATTGTTATTTTAAGGGATCTCTGGCTGAAAATGACCTTTTTTTTTCTAAATTGACTCTTAATTTTACCTGTCCGAGGTTAAATGTTGTCCGTGTCTGTAGGTGGACATGCACTCAGTTCATTTCCATGGCCAGATTCTGACCAGTCTGAATCACCACTCAGACATCATCAGCCTTTTCCCAGCCTCCAGCACTACAGCAGAGATGGTGGCGGATAATCCCGGACACTGGCTGTTAACGTGCGACGTCAACGACCATCTGATGGGTAAACAGACATGCTTCTGTTTATAAATGAGGCTAATAACTAGTGACAGCAACAGACACGTGTTTATAATCAGGTATTTTGTGTCTCTCTGTAGCTGGAATGCAGGCTTTGTTTGAGATTAAGAAGTGTTTCCCCAATGTTCACAAACCCCGTCCTTATGGCGAGCTCAGACAGTTCTTCGTTGCTGCCGAGGAAGAGGTCTGGGATTATTCTCCCACGTTGCCCAGTGACAGGTTTGTAAATTCAGAATCACAGATTCAAACACATTATTGTAATCTCTAAACTATTCTGGTTCTCTCTGAGCGCAGTGAGGCTGCAGCGTTTGTATCCAGAGGTCCAAAACGGATCGGAAGTCGTTATAAGAAAGTCCGATACGTGGAATACACCGACAACACCTTTGCTACAAAGATGCTGCGTAGCCCAGAGGAGCAACACCTTGGAATTCTGGGTAATTCAAACTGTTGCTGAGGTTTCTGTCATCTAGAGCAGTGTTCCCCAACCCTGGTCCTCAGGGCCCACTGTCCTGCATGTTTTCCATGTCTCTGCTTCAGCACACCTGATCTGTATTGCCTCCTCAGGAGGACTTCAAGTGCTGCAGAAGCCTGTTAATCACTCATTCATTCAAGTCAGGTGTGTGACAGCAGGGAAACACTGGTGTTTGAAAGGGCAACATGGAAAACATGCAGGACAGTGGGCCCTGAGGACCAGGGTTGGAGAACACTGATCTAGATTTATCAGCTTGGATGGATGGATGGATGGATGGATGGATGGGTGAGTGGATGGATGATAGATGGGTGAGTGGATGGATGGACGGACGGGTGGATGGATGGATGGGTGAGTGGATGGATGGATGATAGATGGATGGATGGGTGAGTGGATGGATGGATGGATGGTAGATGGATGGATGAATGGATGGATGGATGGGTGGGTGGATGATGATAGATAGATAGATAGATAGATAGATAGATAGATAGATAGATAGATAGATAGATAGATAGATAGATAGATAGATAGATAGATAGATAGATGTGTTTTATTGTTTCTACAAATGCTGCTTTATCTGGGCAGCAGGTTAAGTTCCTCTAAACTGTGTTGACTCGTAACAAATGACATTGTGTCTGTGAATGTATGTGACCCAGATTTAGAGTCCAACAGATGAGTAAAACAAAGACATTGGATTTGTGCGTGTGTGTGTGTGTGTGTGTGTGTGTGTGTGTGTGTGTGTGTGTGTGTGTGTGTGTGTGTGTGTGTGTGTGTGTGTGTGTGTGTGTGTGTCCTCAGGCCCGGTGCTGCGAGCAGAGGAGAAGGACACCATCAGGGTGGTGTTTAAGAACAAAGCCAGCCGGCCCTATTCCATTCAGCCCCATGGAGTCCAGTACAGCATAGAACAGGATGGGACGCTCTACTACAACGAACTGGAAGGTAAACGATTGTTTACTTATCTAATATTTTGGTCTTTTCTGTTATTTTCCTCCTCCTTCTGAAATTTGAATTATTTTTTTCTATCAGAGTCACACACAGCAAAGAAAATACGAGAGCTGAAGAAAGAGACAAGTGAGCTGAAATCATTTTTCCCCTTACTGATTTTGTCTCTGTGTTTGTAAATAATAATAATAATAATGATGATTTTAATTCTTGCTGTAATACCTTTAGGGGTGGTGACTCCGCCCCCAGCTGCTCTGGTCAGACCTGGGACGGTGTACACCTACGAGTGGTCGGTACCTGTGGGTGCCGGTCCGGTCCAAGGGGAGCCCGACTGTCTCAGCTACCTCTACTACTCTGCGGTGGACACCGTGAAGGACACAAGCTCTGGGCTGGTCGGGCCTCTCCTCGTCTGTCGACCTGGATCTTTAAAGAAAGGAGTGCAGGTGAACGATGAAGAAAAACTAGCGTAAACAAAAGTTTTGGCAAGTCGGGTCCAAATGACTTTCCATCTAAATTAGAGGAACAGGGATGCTACGATGCATTTCCCACATTAAACATGTTCTGATTTAAACCAGAACGTATGTATTTTTCCCCGTCTGGTCGAGTGGGCTCCACTTTCTGCTCTGTGCCATCGAGGCTCTATATTTTACCAGAGATCACTCATCAATAAAATCCCAATCTGACATTCTGGTTTTTTAAACCTCACACAGAAAAACTATAATAAAGAGTTTCACCTCATGGCTACGGTGTTTGATGAGAATCTCAGCTGGTACCTCGATGAGAACATCAGGACCTTTGCAACTGCTCCCAACACAGTCAACAAGGAGGACGAAGAATTCATGGACAGCAACAAAATGCACGGTGTGTAAAGGATCTTTTTTACATTCTTTTAACTTTGATCATGTTGGAAATAAACCCTGCATGTTTTATTTTTGTGGTTCTCTTTCAGCCATCAACGGGTTTGTGTACAGGAACCTTCCTGGTCTGACCATGTGTAAGGGGGATAAAGTGTCGTGGCACCTGTCGGCTCTGGGCACAGAGACGGACATCATCAGTCTTTACTTCCAAGGCAACCGGTTCATCTACCGCCAGAACAGAAGAGACACCATCAACGTCTTTCCTCACATCTCCCACACTGTAACTATGGAACCGGACAGCATGGGTGTGTCTATTTCCTAAAGACTCCATCACACAAACAGCTTCAGGTTTTCTGTACAGCTGCACCACTGTGCAGGCATGCAAACATAATATTAGCAACTCTCTCAGTCCAAGAATGCATGGATGCTTGATTTTAATCTTGCGTCTCATCGCAACAAACTCCCCCGTTTACGCAAAGCTTAATAAAAAACCTGTTTAGATAATATGATCTATGATTACTCCCATTATTGGTGAATATATTTGCTTTAATAGCAGAAAAGTTGCATTACAGTAGAAGGAAGGAACCATAAACCTTAAATACAAATTGGTTTAAACTAGGGATGCGCCGACCCGATCACGTGATTTTCAAAAAATCAGGATCAGGTGAAAAAGATCGACTTTAACCTTATAAAACAACAAATATGACTTTTTTAATTCATCCTGAGGTCTTAACAAGTTCCTCTACATCAATATTCTTTGTTTCTTGGAAGAAAACAACATCATTACGTCACACAATTTACCGCAGGCGGGTATTCAGACACCATAACATGCAGCTGTTAGCTAGCAGGCTAACGCAGAGCTAACGTGTCTGTATGTTGGTGGTATTTTAAATCGGACAGCAAAGGCAGTGTAACAGCCACTTGTAATGTGTGCATACCGGGCATTCAACATGCTGGAAAAGACAGCTGCATGATAAGCAGGCTTCAAAACCAACTCCTTTCTCCTTCGGCTTTTTTCCCTTCAGGCGTCGCCACAGCGAATCATCGGTCTGGGTAAAGTCCCAGTTCTCTAACAAAAACACAGAGCCAGTCAATATTGAAAGACACATTAATAAACAGAGAAATTGCCGACGGACAACAAAACATTGGGGTTTCTCATTCTGCAGCACCTGAGCTGACCGCGCCCGTAGCTTCATGGTGCTATGCAGGGAAAGATTAGCCTGCTGGCTGTGGCACCGGGTGCCTATGGAACGCCAGGTTTGCCACAAACGCACAACATTACGTGTGACTCTCACACAAAAGGTACACGTTTTTAACGAGCAATCAACACGTCAACAACGTGTTGTTAACACACGTGCCTGCCCCGTCACGGAGACGCGCCTCACTCCACAGCCGCATAATGAGAACGTAAACAATTTGAAATATGAGCATCTCAGCTACGTCTAAATATATTCATAATATTAACAGAAAGAAAGACATACCTAAATAATAATTAAAACAACTAAAGGAAAACATGGATGTGTTTTCCCTTTTTTCTTCTTATTTTAATGCTTTGCTGAAGTATCGGATCGGGACTCAATAACAAATGACTTGGACTCGGATCGGGAGCAAAAAAAAGTGATCGGAACATCCCAGTTTAAATGTTGCAGAGCAAACAGGGTCAGTGGTAGAGTCAGGTTGAATAGCCAATCAGAGACGAGAAATCTGAAAATCAGGAAATAAAACTCCAAATCCTGCCGTCTTCTGCTGATCTCTGCTCTGGCTCACTTCTACCTCCTGAAACACGAGCGCCAGAGCTTTTTTCCCACAGAGATCGACTCACAAGGTATTCATTCATACTAGAAACCACTGCAGATGCATTGAAAAAAAACAAGTAAACTTGGTCTTTAAGTAAAGTACAAATACAAAAAAAGTTGCATACGTTCAGTAATTGAGTACTTACACTTCGTTACATTCATCACTGCTGATTTCTGTTAATTTTAATGTTAAATAATTAGCTCTAATTTTGCTTTTGTGTGTTTCAGGTCAATTTGAAGTCGTTTCTGCTACAGTGGACCATTACCTAGGTGGGATGCGAGCCAACTACACGGTAGATAAGTGTGGCCTTTTTCAGCGACAGGGTGAGGTGATGCTCCATTCAAAGACTTTCTACATCGCTGCCATGGAGATCGACTGGGACTACTCTCCTAATCGCACCTGGGAGGCAGAGATGTTCAGGAACCTGGGACAGAAGTAACTAAAGCTACTGTGTCCTTGTTAGTCATTGGAAGAAATAAATATATGTTAAATAAGTACATTCATTTGGTACTTTGCTGTCATAAAGGCCAACAAAGGTAACAGGATGTATCGTTTTGATATAATTGTCCTGAATTAAAAATCATTTTTCAGACTAGTGAGTATAAAAAAAATTTAATTTTTTTTTCATTTCAGTCCTGCCCTCACCTTTTTGGACAAGGGAGACAGATTTATAGGCTCTCAGTACAAGAAGGTTGTTTACCGAGAGTTCACCAACGACAAATTTACCACACAGGTTGAAAAAACACCTGACATGGAACACCTGGGCCTTTTGGGTAAACTTTGAGTTCAGAGGCAGAAATAATACATCTGGGTTTATTTTTGTGACGGTCTCAGATATATGTTGTTGTTGTTTAACCTTTTTAAACCCGTTTCTTGTCCTTACAGGTCCGATGATTCATGCTCAGGTGGGAGACAAAGTTAAGGTGGTTTTTAAGAATATGGCATCCAGACCTTACTCCATCCACGCCCACGGAGTAAAAACAGAAACCCCTGATGTCCATCAGACACAACCTGGTAACGAAGTGCCTGAATTTGGTTTAGGAAAAAGAAACAGAATCAGATTCATTCACTAAATATGTTAAAGTTAAAGTCCCAAGTCATCATCACACACTGGTAAAATTACAACTCCACATTTGACCCACCCCCGTGGTGGGGAGCGGTGAGCTGCAGCTGTGCTTGGGAACTATTTGGTGGTTTAACCCCCCAAACCAGCCCCTTAGTGCTGAGTGTCAAGCAGGAAGGCATTGGGTCCCATTTTTTCAAAGTCTTTGGTATGACCCAACCGGGAATCGAACCCTGATCTCCCAGTCCCGGGGCGGACACTCTTACCACTAGGCCACCTGACCTGGTAAACTTGCTGTTCACAGAAAACCCATTTGTTAATGATCATTTTCTGATTATAATCAGTCACTGCGTTCTTCATGCAGGCTGAACATGAAACTAGTCTCCTCCACCTATCTCCTGCATTAGCTTCTGATAGAAAATAGACGGTGAAACTCTAGGATTAGAAAATCCTGACAGATCTACGTCACACTGTCACTTAACATTCATGGACTCACCCATCTTGACTCACGACGGGGAAGGCTGTTGTTGGTTTAGCGTCCAGGAAACAGCAGAGAACGTCTGGGCTAGTAGAAGCTAACTGTTAGCATTAGCAACTCCACCACACAGCAGAACTCCTCCAGGCTTGTGTTATTAGTGGAGATAAAACATCAACGTTGCAGAGCAAACAGAGTCAGTGGTAGAGTCGTGTTGCTGTTAGCCAATCAGAGGAGAGATGTCCACATATCAGGAGTACGACTCACAAGGCATTCATTCCTACTACAGACCACTGCAAATGTATTGATTAAATGAGTGAACCACACCTTTAAGAAAATCTTTGTTTTTCATGATAAAAGCTCAAAATGAATGAGTTGTCACTTCATGTCTTGCTTTTAACCTTGGGCTTGACTAAAAAACACAAGAAATTTTAATAGTGCTAAATTTCCCTGAATCATGTATTTATTTGTGGTTCCTGTCACAGGTGAAACTCACACCTACACCTGGTACGTCAACAAGAACACAGGCCCGACCCCAGAGCAGGAGGAGTGCTCTGTTTCAGCGTATTACTCCACAGTAGATATCGTGAAGGTGAGCTAATGAACACAAGATCAACCACTAAACACATCATGTGTTTAACACACTTCCATGCTGTTTCTGTCCTTCCAGGACCTTTACAGCGGGCTGACTGGTCCTTTAGTGATCTGCCGTCGTAGCTGGGCCAGGTGAGTGCTTCTGCGCTCGGGAACTTCCAGAAAATGAATGCTTAGTTTAACAAACCGTAAAACAGCTTCAACAAACAAAAACTGTGTTGTTTGCAGGAGATTAGGACTGAAGAAGGAAGTAGAAGAGTTTGCACTGCTTTTCCTGGTTTATGATGAGAATGAAAGCTGGTAGGCCTCACTCATTAGGTTATGTCATTTTCTGCAACTTCTACTAAACAAACAAGACACTAAAAGTTCTGTATTGCAGGTATTTTGATGAGAACATCAGGAGGAACATCAGGAACCCTCGGCCAAACCTAAAGGATGATGAGGAATTTATTGAGAGCAATAAAATGCACGGTGAGAGCAGAATAAACACAATATTTGTTTTTAAAGTCAGTCCTTGTCTTGGATATTAATGAAATAAAAACCTTTAGTTTCCTCAAAAAGTGAGACTAAAGCAGTGAGAAAATGTTGTAAAAATATAAATTAGCTTTGATTTTCAATCTATTTTAATAATTTCAAATATGTTTTTATACCTGCTTGTTTTTTTGCCTGTTTATCACAGAAAACATATCAACTATAGACTTTACAGCTTTTGCTGCACAAACAATACTGTAGTTTTTTACTTGTGTTTGGGCAAATAGTTCATTTGTCAGCTCACAGATTTTACCATTTCTTTTTCTTTATAATTCTTTTGAATATGAATCACTCTGAAACAAGAGAAAATTCATAAAAAGATATTTGGAATATACAAAATTACATAACACAAAATCACAAGTTGATTTGGTAACAGAGCAGTTTCCTGCTCTTCCGCCCTACTGGTTGAAAGTGGAATTACAACTACCGTAAACAACCCTGCAGCAGCCTGCTGTAGCTAGCGCTAACAACGAGCTAATGCTAACATGAGCCAAGTCTTACTAAATAAGCCACAAATCAAAAAGATCCACACTGTTGGACAAAAAGTATTATTACTTACAAGTCCAGTAGCAACAAAGCCAGGTCACCATCAGCCTGTGATTTCATAGCCTTTTTCAGCTCCCTCAAAATAGTGTAGGCCACGCTGATGTTGACTCCAATTTTAGCTCTTTGCTTCACCTCCAAAGACATTACTCTGTTACTTTTACTTCCAGGCTCCGCCACGATGCCAACAGAAAAGCAAACTTCTTTTTTTTTCTTGTGCTTTTTATTGACGATCAGCAAAACTGAAAAGCTAACTGCACAGAAAATAGTTAACAGCCATAATGCAGGTTAAAGAGCACCCCCTAGAACACCTACCCGCTCCACAAAATGATTTAAGCGGCTCTCCGGAGTATTTCTTTTATCTGATGGCACCATCTAGTGGCTGACAAGCGTATCACACCAAGAGTCGGTCGATCCGTTTTTTTAAGATGGCGACTGCACGTTTCTTGTTTATGAATTTGCTTCTGTAGCCGACAAACAGCTAAAACACGTTGTTTTACAAGTATTATTCTCATGTCATGTTGTGTTTTCATATATTTATATTTTAAAGACTTACTTATCTGTGAAAAGTTCATCAACTCTACATCAGCTGAGGTGGTTCCTTAAATTTGAAGCACTTAAGCAGTAGTCTAACGCTATTGGTTAGTTCTGGTCAGCGCTCAGTTTCCTATTGCACGGAGCTCTGCGGGGCAGGGGGTGGGCTTAGCAAAAAAAAAAAACGTATTGCTTACATTATATCACACTACATGGTAAGACAATCACTTTTACGGATTTCTGAAAAATTATAAATAATTCCTGAATAGGGGGGAAAACTCCGGATAGCAGCTTTAAGTGCAGTATCTGGCCAGCAGAGGGCTGCAGAGTGGCGTCAAATATGAAACTGGTCAAGTTTCTAACCCAACAATCACTGAGATTGGTGTTAAAGCTCTAGCTTAAAGTTTAGTGTTACTTTAAATAAAAGTAAGTTTTTGTGTGTTTTTGTGCAGCAATAAATGGTTTTGTGTTTGCCAATGTGAATGGTCTGAACATGGAGGTGGGTGATAAGGTGTACTGGTACCTGATGGCAATGGGCAACGAAGTAGACATACACACTGTTCACTGGCATGGTCATAGTGTGGAATATAAGGTAAGTTCCCTCACGCTGGACAAATACACAACTGTTTAATAAAAATAACACCATGCACAAATTAAATATCATCCCAAATATCTTGTTTTTCTGCAGCTAGGTGGTGGTCCTCACCGCGTCGACTCATACGAGCTGTTTCCAGCCACCTTCCAGGTAAGTTGCTGCTCAGTTCTTTAGCTTAAATATTTAAACCGACCATCTCTTCTTTTTATAAGGTTTGAATGTTTTTGTTTTGTTCTCTTTCAGACGGTAAAGATGCGCCCTCAGTATCCTGGTTCCTGGCTGCTCCACTGTCACGTCTCTGATCACATCTCAGCTGGGATGGAGGCGATATACACCGTCACCGACAAGGGTAAGGACCAAACTTATTCAACAAAATTAGTGACAGGATTGTTGTTTAGGGCAAAACCTGATTTATTTTTCTTTTCAACAGCAAAGAAACGTTGAGTGATGGGCTGAACCGATGAAGAAGTGAATCCAAACAGAAACAAAATAGTTAAATGTTGATTTATCTGCCTGATTTTAGGATTTTTTGTACAAACTGATCCAGTGTAAACAACTTCTGACAGCAGCTGGACACCAATTGCCATATTTAATTAAAATGTGTGTTTTAGGCATCCGCTTCAATGTTTTTGATAAAACCTGCCAGACTGTTGTGAAAAAGCACCAATAAAACGTCATTATTTAACACATTTTGATGGTTTCATCTGTGATTTCTTTTTAACTCAATAATAACAGAGACTAAACTGAAAGTGGACATTTTGACAACGACGACTGGGTGTAACTTCTAGAAATTATTTTTCAGCAAATATTTGAAAATAATTAAAATTTAAAACCAAATAAAGGAATGAGAGGCTGCACAGTGGAACAGTGGTTAGCACTGTCACCTTGCAGTAAGAGGGTCCTGGGTTTGAATCCTGGCCGGGGGGTTTCTGCATGGAGTTTACATGTTCTCCCTGTGCACGCCTGGGATCTCTGCAGGTACTCCAGCTTCCTCCCACAATCTAAAAATACAAGTGTTGGGTTGATTGGCCTCTTTAAAGGGATACTAGGCAGTTTTGGCTTTCCTTTAGCACCACCTAGTGTCCGTTAGTGAAAGCACACCTGAAACATCTCTCCTCACTGTGTGTTTGTCTTTTTAACACCTTAATCTAACTGCTGAAATGTCTCCTCAGCCTTCATTAGTGTCTACAGGAGCGGTTCATCACTAAATCAAACAAATCAGCTGTGTTCATGATCTAAAACATGCAGGAAACATGCAGGAAGCAGACTGCAGCACCAGGCATGTCAGCTCCATTTTCTAAGTCCAGCAGAGACCGGACCGCCACTCTGAAGTTGCAAGTGTGGTATTCAATCCGATCCAATCCAGATTTTTTTATATAGCACATTTATCCACAGCATGACAGCTAACCAAAGTGCTGAACATAAAATAAAACAGCGGTAAAACACGTAGGTCAGATTAAAATAACAAGAAAATACAAGTTAATAGATAGCAAAAAATTAAGTAAAAACAAATAAATACTAAAAATTAAAACCAAGAGACAATAAAACCATAAAATCAGATAATAAGTAATTCATTCATACACGCTACAGTCATGTCCATAGAATCAAACACCAAAAGCCATAGTGAAGTAGTTTTAAGAGCGGATTTAAACAGGGCGATAGACGGAGCTGAACGAACCGAGAGTGGCAGCTATTCCAAAGCTTCGGAGCTGCGTGAGCAAAGGCACGCCCACCACGAGTCTTGCACCTCATCTTTGGAATACACAGCAAGAGTTGATCAGCTGAGCGGAGAGACCTAGGGGGAGCATATGAGTTGAGGAGTTCTGCTAGATAACCAGGAGCTTTGTTATGGACAATATTGTATGTAAATAAAAGGATTTTGAATTTCACCCTATAGGTCACTGGGCGCCAGTGCAGCTCGGCTAGAACCGGGGAGATGTGGCAATGTTTCTTTGTCCCAGTGAGGAATCTGGCAGCTGCATTTTGGACCTTCTGAAGGCGGCTGATTGCGGACTCTTTTACACCGATGAAAAGAGAGTTTGCATAGTCAAGTCGTGAAGTTATGAAGGCGTGGATGACAGATTCCAGATGTTTTCTTTTCAGGATGTTTTTTAGAGGCCTTATTCTACGCAGATGAAAATAACAAGATTTCATGGTGGCATTTATCTGTTGGACTAGTGACAGATCTGTACCGAGTCTCACCCCCAGACTGATAACTGTGGGGGTAACATTTACAGGAAGAGGGGAGCCTGAACCTATTATTTTGCTTACAGACCTAGGACTAAAAATCACAGCCTCAGTCTTGTTCTCATTCAAACTGAGGAAATTCGATGATAGCCATGTTTTAACATCTGAGAGGCATTCTTTAAGAGAGCTAAGAGACCCAGGTTGATACAGCGAGAGGTAAATCTGACAGTCGTCAGCGTACAGGTGATAATGTAGGGAGTGTTTAGCAAAAATAGAACCGAGGGGAAGGATGTAGATGGTGAATAGTAGTGGTCCAAGGATTGATCCCTGTGGAACACCCCATGGAAGTGGCAGGTAAGACGAGGAGTTGTCACCAATTTGGACACAGAAAGATCTCCCAGTCAAATATGATTTAGACCATTCTAATGCTGGCCCATCCAATCCAACCCACGATGCTAATCTACCAAAAGAATCTCTTGGTCCACCGTATCAAAGGCGGCCGAGAGATCTAAGAGTATCAGGAGGACATGGGAGCCTGCATCAGTTGCCACCAAGGCGTCATTCAAAACACGTAGGAGAGCTGACTCAGTGCTGTGATTCGGCCCGGAAGGCAGACTGAAAGTGGTCGAATAGATCATGGTCCACAAGCTCAGTGGCCTAGTGGTTTGAGTGTCCGCCCTGAGACTGGGAGATTGGGGTTCAAATCCCAGTCGGGTCATACCAAAGACTTTGAAAAAAATGGGACCCAATGCCTCCTTGCTTGACACTCAGCATTAAGGGGTTGGATTGGGGGGTTAAACCACCAAATGGTTCCCGAGCGCGGCTGTGTCTGCAGCTCACCGCTCCCCTAGGGGATGGGTCAAATGCAGAGAACAAATGTCACACACACCAGTGTGTGTGACAACTAGTGGGACTTTAACAAGGTGACAAGCCAATTGAATATGTACCACTTTCTCCAAAACTTTGGAGAGAAATGGTAATTTTGAGATTGGGCGATAGTTTGAAAGAACTGTAGGGTCAAGAGGCCATGTTTTTTTAGAAGTGGTTGGACAACCGCCTTCTTAAAGACATCTGGGAACACTCCATTTAACAGGCTGGTATTTAAAATCTCCAGAATAATGGGACCCAGGACTGAAAAAGACTCAACCATTAATTTAGGTGAGATTGGGTCTTCTGGTGAACCTGAGGGGCGCATTGAAGTTAATAGCTCTTCTAAATCCTGGATAGATAGAAGGTCAAAGGACGAGAACCAGTGCACAGTAGACATATCACTGAAGGTGTCTGAGCTCAGAGAGGTGAAGCTTTCCTAATTAACTGAATCTTTTGAAGAAAAAAACGTTGGAAAGAGACACACAGAGCAGTTGACGGTGACGGAGGGGCCAGAGATTCATTCAGTGAAAGAACAGAGTTTATGGTGGAGAAGAGTTTGCGCTGATCACTGTTGTAACTAGAAATTATGTTTGCATAATATTTATTTCTTGCAGTCCTGACAGCTTTCTGATAGAAGGATAGAAAATTTCTAAACAGGTCTAACGAGATCTGAAGTTTGTCTTTTCTCCATTTTCGCTCACGTACTCTGCAGCATCCTGGTGTAATCGTTTAACCAGGGATCTGAGAGTCTTTTTACGTTTAATACGTAGAGGCGCCACTTCATCAAGAGCATCAGAGCAAAGTGTATTAAATGATAACACCAGATTGTTGACTTCATTGAAGGGAGAGAGTGACAGAGACTGCATGGAAGTTTAATTGTTTTTAAAATTGTATTAAATATAGTAAATTATAGAGTAGAAACATGTTTATTGATTTGGTATGTTTATTTAAAAGTGCAACTCAAAAAATTAAAATATGGTTCAAAAGTTCCTTTATGTCAGTAATTCTACTTAAAAGGTGAAACTAACACATCTGATAGACTCATTAGATGCAAAGCCAGATATTTCAGCCTTTATTTGTTATAATTGTGATGATTGTGGCTACAGCTGATGACAACACCACATTCAAAGTCTCAGACAATTAGAATATTGTTAATCAATTCAATATTCTTCACACTCTTATCAGCTAATGAATCCAGAACATCTGCAAATCTTAGCCTTTAGATGGTCTCTCAGTCTAAGCTGAATCACTGAAATAAATGGACTTTTGCACCAAATTCTGATTTTTTCAGTTTCACCTGTACTACAAATGTCTTCTACAGGTAGGGAACCCCCTGTAGCTCCTGTAAACCAACACAAGGGGGCAGTACTGGCACATAAATGCACACAGGAGTTCAACAATTAGTGGCTCAGATGATGCATCCAGATTTTTATGTTTTATTTAGGGAAATGGTTTAAATAACAGAGGTAACACAAGTTGAGCCTATTTAGTAGTGTAATTGTAAATAGTGAAAAGCCAGATAAGGTGTGAAAAAGCAACAGAAAATGTCATTCTGCAGATTGCAGGAGCAAATGAAAGAGCTAAAATGAGGAAATATAAAGTTTGTCCATCATTATGAGGGTTTTGTCATTTTCCCTTTCACGTATGACTCCATCATCATGACACACACACACGCACGCACGCACGCACGCACGCACGCACGCACGCACGCACACACACACACACACACACACATACACACACACACACACACACTATGTTCCTCTCAAACACACTTCTCAGAGTGAATCTCCGTGTCTCTGCAGCCACCTGCAGTGCTCCAGGAGCTGGCAGGAAAATAGAATTTAAAAGATTCAGACCATGAAATGTGCCGAATAACAGGAGCTGTGATCTAAACCTGTCCAGAATCTTAATTACGTGGTAACACCTCGGTCCCGTTCAGCCTGTAATACTGAGCTCAGCGCTGAACTTTATGTTTGCTTTCTAGCTGCATCTGTTCTCAGTCGCTGTGTTGATGTCAGCTGATCGAGGCGCAGCTGCCTGACTGATGAGGCTCATTTAACTCTGCAGGACAGATTTTCAAGCAAAGAACAAAACTTTTCTGTCTGCGATATTTTTCTTTTTCTAAATCATTTTAGAGATAGAAATATGCAAAAACATGATTATGCAACGGGAACAGTTTAGCTTTGTTCTTTGTTCTCAGAAAGTAACAAATTAGAGAGACACCAGGAAAAAAGGGCAGTGCTTGATTATTTCCCAGAGACAGGGCTTGGAAAACTGAAGATTCCTGATTCTTTTCTGTTCCTATCTCCCAATATTTGTATGACTTGTTACAATAAATCAGCTTGATGAGGTCTGGACAGTAAGAGCCATTGTTGCTGCTGTTATTTAGATATTAAACTCGGCCGTTCACGCTTGTCTCAACCATCAGGACACACAGTGCTGTGTGAGCACTCGAGCAAACTAAAAAAAAAGAGTCAATGTGTGAGTCTGTGATCTTGCAAACAAAGAACTAAATAATAGAAACACAAGAGTTTAGATGACTTCAGAGCAGTTCTGTCCTAAAACCTAAAAAATCATGCAGCTCAGCAAAATCCTTTTAAGAGGCGTCACTTTCCAAACTTCTGTGGCTGCAGTCTCAGAAGTTGGCGTTCACTTGCAGCATTTATTTAAAACACAACGTGTATTGGTGCAGCCGGGCAAGAAACAACACTCTTCAGAGACCATCATTTATGACTGACTCAAGTTAACTCACCATCAGACTCAAAATATCAGCCAAAAATTCAAATCCCATGCAAAAAACCACAATTTTCTTAGAGATGCATTTTATTTTGCAGCTGGACTTGGTCAAAACTCATCATTGCATGCATGTGAAACACTGAACAGACAAGACATGGACTAACATTACTGCATATTATGATCAATATGCAAATATTTCATTGTTGTGTTTTATAGATGAACGGTAAAACCCACGCTCTGCCTGGATGAGCAGGGGGACTGCAGACAGATCAGCGGTGACATCAGCATGTTGGAAGCAGATGGTTGAAGCTGCCTGTGGTCAAATATCGCCCTCTCTGGGCAGATTTGACAAAAGCTTAATTAATCAGTTGATAACGTCAGAAGCACAGAAACAGGAAACCCAAATTTAAGAGGTAAGCTTCTTTGTACACTTGGGTTCTTCTTCACACTTGATTCTCAAGCTCTGGTTTGGCCCAGGTTGTAGTTTTAAAGCTAAAGCAGATGTTTACGGAGAGCAGCTATGGGATGCCAAGTGTAAATTGCTGGTGCATATTTTTTTGCAGACATTTTTTTGATATTTAGCTAATTTTTCATACATTTAGCTAATTTTTCATACATTTATCAACTTTTATCACATTTAAAATAATGTTTAAATGTCACATAATTTCAGCTAATCTAAATGTTAAATCTAAACTTAAATGTTAAATGTAAATCTAAATCAGACTGTTAAATCTAAATGTTAAATCTAAATCTAAATCCGAATGTTAAATCTAAATGTTAACTCTAAATCTAAATGCTAAATCTAAACCTATATCTAAATGTTAAATGTAAATATTAAATCTAAATCTAAATCTAAATGTTAAATGTAAATGTTAAATCTAAATGTAAATGTTAAATCTAAATCTAAATGTTAAATCTAAATGTAAATGTTAAATCTAAATCTAAATGTTAAATCTAAATCTAAATATAAATGCTAAGCGCAAATGTTAAATTTAAATATAAAAGTTAAATCTAAATCTAAATGATAACTCTAAATCTAAATCTAAATGTTAAATCTAAATGTTAAATGCATATCTAAATGTTAAATCTAAACTTAAATGTTAAATCTAAATCTAAATCTAAATGTTAAATCTAAATGTTAAATGCATATCTAAATGTTAAATCTAAA
>SSNS01000045.1:1497666-1604464 GCA_006937985.1 Aphyosemion australe
TTTAGATTTAACATTTAGATATGCATTTAACATTTAGATTTAACATTTAGATTTAGATTTAGATTTAACATTTAAGTTTAGATTTAACATTTAGATATGCATTTAACATTTAGATTTAACATTTAGATTTAGATTTAGAGTTATCATTTAGATTTAGATTTAACTTTTATATTTAAATTTAACATTTGCGCTTAGCATTTATATTTAGATTTAGATTTAACATTTAGATTTAGATTTAACATTTACATTTAGATTTAACATTTAGATTTAGATTTAACATTTACATTTAGATTTAACATTTACATTTAACATTTACATTTAGATTTAGATTTAACATTTACATTTAACATTTAGATATAGGTTTAGATTTAGCATTTAGATTTAGAGTTAACATTTAGATTTAACATTCGGATTTAGATTTAGATTTAACATTTAGATTTAACAGTCTGATTTAGATTTACATTTAACATTTAAGTTTAGATTTAACATTTAGATTAGCTGAAATTATGTGACATTTAAACATTATTTTAAATGTGATAAAAGTTGATAAATGTATGAAAAATTAGCTAAATGTATGAAAAATTAGCTAAATATCAAAAAAATGTCTGCAAAAAAATATGCACCAGCAATTTACACTTGGCATCCCATAAGCAGCGCTCCTAAGTGAAGTTTATAAGGCACAAAGGTTTGGATGAATGAAGATGGCATTATAGTCCTCCTTAATGATGAGGGTGTTGGTCCAAAAACATCATGGATGCATTTCTGAGCTCAATTTCTTAGGATTTAACGTCTTTAATGTAACAGATTTGGTTTTTACTCCAAAATCAAACAAACGCAAAGAACAAACATAGATATTGCTATTTCTGGAAAACTGAAATGACAAAAACACATTAGGTGAACAGCATAATTAAATTTAAAACGTATGTAAATCACATGGAACATCATGTCCTTGCTCCATCATAAGTAAGTAAACAAATAAACACCCTACAAAAAGTTGCTCCAAGGCCAGGATAAATCTATTAATGCCTCAAACAAATCACTTGGAACACTCAGAACTCCAACACTGAAAAGCATAATCACCCAAAATCCCACATGACTCAGTCTGATGGAGAATCTGGCCTGAATCTGTTCTTTGATCTCTTCTGAGTCTCTGCCTCCACTTGGTTTTGTTTGAAGGAGAGCCGTCCCACCGTCTGTTCAAAGCTCTCAAATACTTTCGCTTTAAGGGATCTCACCTTCTGCAAGAAAGGCTTTTCCAAGATCTCCTCTCCATCCTAGTAAAGTACTGTAATTGTTGAGCATATTTGGTGAGCACAGACTCACACAAGTGCAATTAAAAGATTTAATTTTAGATAAAGACAGGAGGAGCACTTGTGGCAACAAACAAGATGAAGAGATGAGTTTGTGTTTGTTGTAGCTGGATCACCCCCAGGATTTTGTTCATATAGTACAATTCAGATCTCATCATGCAGCAAATGAAAAAAATACTTCACAGGTATATTAAAGTGACAAAGAGCAGTTTTCTGCTCCTCCACCCTACTGGTTGAAAGTGGAATTACAACTACTGTAAGCAACCCTGCTGCGGCTAGCTCTAACAACAAGCTAATGCTAACATGAGTTATACTAAAATAAACCATGAAGTAAAAAGATCCACACTGTTGGACAAAATAGCAACAAAAAAAGCAACAAAACCAGGTCACCATCAGTCTCTGATGTTGCAGCCTTCCTTAGCTCCTTAGCTCAAGCTAGTGTATACCGCGCCGATGTTCACTCCAGTTTTAGCTCTTTGCTTCAGCTCCAAAGACATTACTCTGTTACTTTTACTTCAAGGCTCCGCCATGATTCCAACAGAAAAGTAAACTTCTTTTTCTTCTTCTTGTGCTTTTTATTGATGATCAGCAAACCGAAAATGCTAACTGCTAGCATTACAGCTAACAGCCACAAAGCCGGTATAAGAGCGTCCCCTTAAACACCTACTCGCTCCACAAAACTATCTAGTGTGGTTTTTGGTCAGCAGAGGGCTGCAGAGTGGTGTCAGATATGAAACTCGTCAAGTTTCTAACTCAACAATAACTGAGATCAGTGTTAATGCTCTAGCTTAAAGTTTAAAAAAATATCTGTTGTTACTTTAAAAAGGCTATTTATATGTTTGTTGGTATATTTTCTCAAAAAGCTTCAGGGGAACTGATGTGGCGTGACCCCCTTAACTCATTCACTGCCAATGACGACTATAGTTGTCTTTTCCATTTTTTATGGGGTGGGCGTCAAAGCGAGCCCCCGCACCGTGAGAACAAACATCACGAGTCAAAAGTGGATCTTCATCCGTGTATGTCACACATCACGTGATCAGGAAGTGGAAAATCAATGGATTACGAGTTTGTTTTGGGACGCTGCTGTGAAAAAAACGATGCGCCGAACCGGAAATGCCTCTGCAGCGGCGCTTGGGCACCAGATTGTGAAAGGACAGATAACGCTAGAAATACGGCGATTCTTCCTGATGTTAGAAGTGAGTCTACTCTTTCTTTTGGTAGTTTTGGCGTTTACATGATCATAGAGCACAATGTTCTGTGACTCTTCAAAAAACAGTAAAAACGCTGGCAGTCAGGGGCTTTCTGATCAGAAAACGCTGGCAGTGAATGGGTTAATATCCCTAAATAGCACAGTTACTCCCCCAGAAATACCCTAAAAAGATTATGTGAATTTATAGTGTCAACAAAAACTGAAGCAGGGCTTATAGAGGTTTTGCCAGAGGTCTGTTAGTTTAATTGGAGGCTGTTCCAAATAAAGTCAGCACTTTTTATTGCCTGGTTCGTACAGCTCCATCCTCTTGCAGTTCATTTACTTCTAAACACAAATATAGCAATGAACAATATTTTCCCTCTCTGGTGTTGCTGTTTTATGTGAGAAATACTTCAGATGACTTTATGCGTCGACTATGTTGTCACTTAGTTTCTATAAACAAGGAGTGTCCAAACTTATCAAGATGAGGGCCAAAATTGTCAAAGCACTAGTCCTTGGGGGCCACAAAAATGTTTTTTTTTTTTTGTTTTATTTGTTTTTTCAATTAAAAACATTTTTTTTGTAATATTTTATTTTTAATCCTAAACATAGGTCCAAAATAGTGATACTAATAAAAATCAAAGCTTAAAACTGCTAGAAAATGTACATCAACGGCGTACTGGAGAGACAAAATTAATCATTCTAGAAATTCAATTGGAGGCCACACAAGATCTCTCTGAGGGCTGCAAACGACCCCCATCATGCCACACTTCAGACAGTTGAGCAGGTAAAATTACAAACATACTGGGACCTGAATACTCCTTAGAAGTGAA
The DNA here is from genome assembly GCA_006937985.1 of Aphyosemion australe. NCBI lineage: Eukaryota > Metazoa > Chordata > Actinopteri > Cyprinodontiformes > Nothobranchiidae > Aphyosemion > Aphyosemion australe. Next base: position 1,500,999 of record SSNS01000045.1, read on the forward strand.
ACAAATAATGAATAGTTATGTAAAGATGTACATGATCAGTGTTCAAATAACTGAAAACTGCTTTTTTGTGCTGCATGAGCACCCATGGTGCGATCTTCAGTGTGTTTTATAAAATATATTTTTTAAACAATTTGATCTTTTATAAAATATTTTTCTGCATCAGAATCCAGTTCAGGTTTTGTTGAAATAATGTTTTGAGAAGCACAATGGATGATTTATTTCTGGGTTTCTTCACGGAGCTGAAACCGACGAATTCCTCCAGGAACAGCCTCATGTCATCATTAAAAGTCTTAATTTAGGTTTGATTAATCCATTTAAACCCAATAAACTCCAGTTTGACAGATGACAAAAATCTGGATGTATATTTTACTCCCAAACAAGTATCAAATTTGAATTATTTATAGCTAAAATCTTCATAAGTAAAACATAATCTACCTAACAGAAATTTCATTAATGAGATTAGATTTCTGAAGTTTTGTTTGTTAATCTTTAGTTGAATTTGAATTTAGTTACCTCAAAAAAATAAAATGAAAAAAAAAGAAATCACCAGAGAGACAATTACCAAACTTCTTTGATCCAAAGTACTAGCCTAGTGAACTAGACCAAATTCTTGCTTTGCAGAGTTTGGTCTAGGCACGCTTCATTGGAATCCTCACAGCCTGTGGCTGTCCAATCATAGCTCGCTATAGTTTTGGTTGGGCCAATCACAGCGCTCTATATTTTGGGCCAATCACAGAGCGGGAGTAGCCGATGACGTCAGCGCTGCGGCCGCGAACCCAAGCAACATGGCGGCAGCGCAGTAACCACGTTCGTTTGAAACGGCTTTGTCATCAACATTGGATTATTTAGACTCCAACGTGCGTAAGTCTGTCGGCTATACTTAGCGGCTTCTTATTTTTATCAAACAAAGTAGTGCAATGTCCCAGTACACCTGATATTTGCATGTTTTCCATACAAAAACGACAGAAATCATTGATGTTAGACGCCATTAATGCCTCCCGCTTTTCCGTCGCTGTGATTACGTCATGTTGTTCGTTACTCTGAATGGTCCTAGCGCTATCCAATTGCGTGCTGACAGTTTGAAAGACAACCGTAGATCCCGCCTCACGACTGAGAGCCGTCAATGGTTCATGGCCAGACTATATATTCACATATATAGGATGGCTTGCCAGGCTAGCAAAGTACAGCAGCCTCAGGTAAAATTATGTCTGATACTTAAGGGTGCATGAAGTAAGAATGACATCTTGTGGTCAAATTTGGGCACTGCAGTCCATGTATCAAAACAAAAGAGTCCACTTTGAGCAGTTGTTGTCAGCTATGGATCAGCACCAGAAGATTATAGATGACCAGCAAAGACGACTCATACAAAGTTAGTTGATAAGTAAATAAATACATTTCACTGTAATATCGAGTTGTTGGTAGTTGAAAAGTAGCTTGAGATATTTTTAGAGCTGACTATTTTTTGTAATTCACCGTTAGCATTGTTAGCTCAGCGTTAGCATCAAGCCTTCTTTACCCATTTGAAGACACAAACTTAAAATATGATTGGCTCTGGAACCAGGAAGTATGGAGGCAGGACATTAAAGGAGTCACACCATGGCCCAATTTCAATACTCGCACTGCGCCCTACTGTGATGTGCACTTAGAGGAAGTGTGCAGTAAGGCTTCGCAGTGCGTAGTACACAAATGTGCAAATAATTGCCGAATTGGGACAGTGAGCATTGTGTCATCGACCGCGACGCATGCTGGGTTGCTGTTTGTGCTTTTTTTAAAAATCTTTATTAACAGCTTTCAAACAAACAATTATTTGACTAAATTTAAATTAATTGCTGTCTACATTTATATCTCAGAGCATGAATAAATATCATTAACTTATTTCACTTGAAAATACATGTTTTCAGAAAAGGCACTTGAGTCATTGCTCCGCCTTCTTCTCTAAATTCCCACGCAGCAATGGATTGTGGGTAATACCCTTCACCCAAGTCTGCATCGCTGCGGACTTGGGTGAAGGGCAGATTAAGGGTACAAAATTGGGCGTGGTCAACTTCTGCACTTGGGAATCGGGACACCCTACACACTCGCACCCCTGGCTGGGAACGCGCAATTGAAGGGTGCAAGTGCGAGTATTGGGATTGGGCCTATGAGTGGAGACTTAATTCACCCACATTTCCTGTTAGAAAAGTGTGCCTAAAGGAGGCGTTGCCTGGTGAACCGAGAAAGAGTCACTGAGGCAGCCCAGCTGAGAAGGAAATTTGTTTCAATGTAACCTTCCTTCCAACACGATTGAGACATTAGACTGTTTTGTGATTATTTCACTATAAATGATTACATATTGTACCTTTAAAATGTGTTTTAATTTGAAAAATAAGCAGAAAGATAAAGTAAAGACAGTAAATTACCTAAATTCTAACTTTGCGTGCACGCACGCACACACGCACACACACACACACACACACACACACACACACACCACACACACACACACACACACACACACACACACACACACACACACACACACACACACACACACACGCACACACACGCACGCACGCGTTAAATACAGAAAAAACAGCAGCAGTTTTTCCTGCTAAATAACCTATCAGAAGCTTTATTGTTTACCTCATTCTGCTCAGAGCTGACCTGATTCATATTGGATTTCATATAAAATATCACTCAGATGGAACAATCCAGACACAGCTGTGAATACTTTATCTGAGGGCTGTGATAAACAGAAGGACTTGATCTGGAGGCATTTTGCTTTCATGCACATTTCTGTTCTCTGTGCCCTTTTTAATTTTCCGAACATTCAGTTTGAAATAAAATAATGATGCAAAGTCAGTTTTGGCAATTGTGAGTCAAAGGGTAGATTTGAAAATCCGAGGTAGGCTGGCAGAATTAACAAGGAACGTCTTGTATTTATGATTCAGGGGTAATGTACAGATGACACTATTATTCCTGTGACTTATCAAATCTAACAGTGACAATTATCAGTAGCTTATTAAACAACAGATTAAACGGAGTACCTGGAGAAAATCCACACATGCTTGGAGACAAAAACTCCACGTAGAAGCCATGGCCTGGTATTGAACCTGCAACCTTCTTGCTGCGGGGCAGCGTCACATCCCACTATGTGATTAAATGTACAAAAATGTTTCTGATACGTCTGTGTGTATCAGGTCCGGAAGCCCCGTCACTTTAATTTCTTGTTCCATCTGGTGAAGAACTGGGACGCCCTGATTCTGGGTGTAAAATGTTTAAAACTCAGCGACGAACAGAATGTGTGGAGTAATTGGAAGAGACGGTGGGTGAAACGAATCGGTGAGATAATATTTTTATTACTCAGCTTTGCCACGCTCGACTTCTTACGCTACAGTGATTTGAAATAAAACTAAGAATATATTTTAAAATCCATGAAAGGAAAGATTAGAAACCAGATGGAAAGCAGCTGAAACAAGAACAATCAAAAGCAGGAGGTCTTCTAGGATATAAAACAGCTCTGATGATATTTTATAATTTAAAGGTGCAATAAGTAAGAATTCTACTATGAAATAATCACAGAACAGTCTAACGTCTCAATCATGTTGGAAGGAAGGTTATACTGAAACAGATTTCATTGTCAGCCAACTGGGGGGTTGTCGGTTTTCCTCCTTTCACAAAAAAACCTACTGCTTAGAGCTGGAATTTGCTGTTTAACGACACGTACGCTGCCACACTTAACTTGCGTTGATTTGAAGCGTTGTTTGTGCGCGTCCCCCAAAATTAATGCAACATGTCTGAACGTTGCAATATACAAGTAACCAGTAGGCGGAGTCGACAAAATGAGCAAGGCACACTCACCATGGTGACTCCGTCTCTGGTTTAGAGGTCTTTCATACTATCTACGATACCGCTGCTGACTTTTTTTTCTGCCGTGGTCTCAAAATTAGCCAGTTACTGATCTCGTCTATTGATGCCATGTTTGTTTTGGTTGTACCCACAAACCCGGCTCTCTATCCAGTCAGAGTACTCTAGTTTGTCCCCTAGTTGAACACTCCAGTACTACATGCCATGCACCAGCAAGTATGTGAACAAAAACGCAGCCTGCTGCCAGCACCAACGCGAGCTTAAAAAGCAAGTATACTCTGGCCCTTACACTCTGAGTTCGTGAGGTTGCCAAATCTGCAGCGAGCTAACACAGCAGGCATTTATAATTCAACACCAGCAGGCAAAAAGCTCCAGAGTTGTTTAAAGAACCAAAGTCAGTAAACAGGAGCGACCCAGAAGTTCTTTTACCCCTAAGAAGCCACGACATCTTTTTGTTTTACTCTAATATTGGGTGAAGATGCTAGAGGCTAACGTTGAGCTAACAATGCTAACGGTAAATTAGAAGCTAATAATCAACTCTAAAATGATCTCAATCTAATTTTTTAATTACCAACAATTCGATATTACGGTGAAATGTGTGTGTGAAGTGAATAATCAGTCAGTCGTGGGGTTTTCTTCCTGTAATGAGTCGTTCAGAACTATAACAGCAAGCTAACAGGAAGACAGAAAACAACCACACTTCCTGGAGACAAACTACCGTAATAAGTGCAGTAAGTGCTCCCTACCATAAAACACCCAAGAGTGCTAACACTGGATATTACAATGTATTTATCTACTTATCAACTTACTGAGTATGACCCACGAAAGGCAGTGAGAGAGTCATATTTTTGCTTGGAAAAATGGACTGCAGTAACCACATTTGACCACAGGATGTCAGTCTTACACACTGCATCTTTAAGAACATAAATCAGTGACTAACAAGAGCTATAGTTTAGTTTTAAGGGTCTTTTTTCTAGGATTTATTTGCATTTCAGCAGGTTAAGAGTAGGAACATGAAAGCCCCTGAAATCACAGAGAATGCTCTCATAATGCAAAGCTGATTGCAGGGGTCAAAGGTGAAGCTACAGACAAAGAAACATTGGAAAAGAAAAACACTTTTTGTTTTTGACTGACAGTGATGCTCCACTCATATCCTCTCAATATCTGCCCCAGATTCTAAAATGTGGTTTAATAAATCCAAAACAGATTTGGTTGAGTATAATAACATGCCTCTCTGACTTTTATTATGAATCTGAGTCAAAACATTGCAGTTGAATGAGCAGTAATAACATCACACCAATGAAACCTGATATCTGTGAAGATATTTAGATGTGAAGCTTTAATTTTACCCCCAAATATCAAAACCCAATTGAAACTCCTTAAGGGTTTCAATTATTCATGTTTCAGCGAGCGTGTGGTCCGGCTCCAGGCAGCCTGGAAAACCAGAAACCAGAGTAATTACAGCATGAGGAATGACCCAAACAGAAGTCATTTTCCATGTTCGGCTGTGCCCCACCTCCTCATATGAACAGCCCCATAGATCACACCGTTAAAGCATTACTCTGTAATTACTTCACTTTAACGGCAATAGTTTTATTTCTAAAAATAATAATAAAAGACTCCTGGCAGGATGCCAGCTTCTGCAGCAAGCTGAGGTAAAACGAAGGGTTGTTTATCACCTCACATGCAGGCGATGTGTTTAGCTGCAGATATTATTCTTCTCCTACATCCGTGCTGACAATAAATCCCACATTCATTCATGCTTTTTGGAGTAGGTGAGATGAAAAATAGCTAAAAGAAAGTTTTCTTTATCCTGTCTGATAATTAAAAACCCAAACAAATTAACCTGTTCTCATTTTTTATTTTACTTTTTAGAAAAGTTTCCAATTTTCTTTAGAAATGGCTTTTTTAAAAATACAAAATGCCTTAAAGGGGACATGTCATGCAAAACTCAGCTTTTGCATCCTTTTGTGCTGCCATGTGGGTCTACTCCCTCTAAACACTCCAAATGTGAAAAAACTAATCCATCTGTTTTCTGTCAGTGTTTGGTTTTAGGAACTTTGTGCATAAAAAAAGCCGTTTGTGATGTCACAAATGGGGACATTAGAATAGAACCATCTCTCATGTCCAGGAGAGAGCTGCTGCTGCTGCTGGAGGAGCAGCAGCTCTACTACAAGCCCCTCCCAGACATTGTAGCTTGTCAGCTGATAGCAGCCAATCAGGGAAGGGGTGGGCGTGGCCAGCTCCAGTGTTTTCCCATAACGTGACAGAGCCCTGAAACCACAGACATTATATACATAGACGCCCCATGAACGCTGCCTATTGGAGCTGACATAGTGGCTGGCCGCCATCTTGGATGGGTCTCCATTCGCCCCCAGTGCATTCATTTTTACTGAGGAAGGTGCTTACTCAACAAAAAAACACATTATTATGCTTTTTCACAAAATCAGACATGTGGTATGGCATGATACTAAAAATATAAATGTAATAAAATAAAATATATTAAAAAAGTTAAAATACAAAATCCCAACAGGTAGGCTAGAAAAGTCCCAGAAAAGTCCCATGTGATCTGTTTTCAATAGTGCGCCAGTTGTTGCATCCGTAGGCTGTAGAAAAAATGGGCACTCTTTGGAGAGGTAGGGACCCATCCAATGTGGCGGCGACGCTGTTACGGTCTCCAGCGCCCAATGGGGCGTCTATGTATTCATGTCTATGCCTGAAACAACTTATTCTGGAAAGTATTGAGATTGTCAAGAATAAAACTGCTGAAATTGCTTAATGTGAGAGGAATTATGTGCAAAGAACTTCATAAGCATGTTTTGTATTGGCCATAGAACTATTAAAAAGAAAAAAGTCATAGTTAAAAATTAAACGCCAAGTAGCAATTGTAGGAATAAAAAGGTAAAATACAGTGAAATAATATAGAGTTCTAGCCATTTTGATCAAATCTAAAAAATGTGTGTCATCTCACACAATATTGCAAGACAGCACCCTTGTGAATGACTTGTGTTAAATAAAAAAACGTGAGAATAAACAATCTTTCTAAGACTTCTCTTTGCAGGAACAGACAGCCCATTCATCAAAATATGTTACCTTCAGCACAAACGTAAACAGAGAAGGAAAATACTGTCAGCATCATCCAGAAAGCTGTCTCGAGTTTTACTGTCTCCGTGATGGATGGCTCTATTTGAACACATGCTTGCATATCACTTTCCTTTGTGCTGCTTTTAGAGCCAAGTTTGCAAATATGCAAACCGGCCTGCCTGTTTTACAACTTTAAGCTTGTTTTTGTCAGCCTGGTCATGTGGATCCCTCCAAATCAGCTGGTTTCCCAGTGGAATCAGATTCCTTATTGACAAAGATCACTGGGGTCAGAGGTCAGCTCCTCTGCAGACCTCTCACATCAACAGCACTAGTCCATGTTTGCCTCCTGTTCTCTGGTTTTGTAAAAGAAACAATTGGCCAAGATAAAAAGAAACAAAAAGCGTGCACAGATAAGGGTGTCCTCTTGCAGACGTAACAAAGCCCTGATAGCAAAGACTCAGGATAAAGTTGACCTCAAACCGGTTTTTAGCATAATGACAAATCTTTGTTCTGCTAATCTTGTTTCATAAAACGGAGATAATTTTTTTCTGCATGGATTATTTTTATCTGAGTGCCTGAAGTATTAATACCAGCCTCACAGGGGAGGTGCTGACCTTTATCGGGACTTTATCGTTATAATAACTGTAGTGCAGTTATCATTTATTTCACTTGTGTTCAGAGTAGAAAGTGAGAATCATGTTTGAGTATAATTAACCATGAGACCAAATTATGGTCCAAGATTAAAGCAATGAGTTAAACTGTAAAGTTAAATAAAATGTATGCAAAATGCAATTGTGACCTAAAAATAAATCAAGTTAAAGCATAAACAAATACAGAAAATAAATGTTGATAGCTGCTAAAGCTAGCCGTAAGGCTCAGAATTATTCAGAAGCCAGAAATGTTCTTTAGAAGCTCTTTAGAAATTCTGTTGGTTAAAAAAATGATAACCTTCTATCTTCTCTTTGGGCTTTTTCCTTCAAGCGTCGCCAAAACGGACATCTGCCTCGTTTTTGTCCCATCGTCTACATCCTCCACTCTCACACCAACTAGCTTCAGCCTCCGGCCTGGTGGCTCCTACCTCAGCATCCTTCTGAGTAACAATGTACATAATCATAATGTGTTAAATAAAAAACGCTTTTAGCACCCCCTAGAGTCCGTTTTCACTGTTGTAAAAGCAAAAGTGAAACTTATCTCCTCGCTGTGCGTTCGTCTTTTTAACACCTTCATCTAACAGCTGAAATGTCTCCTCAGCCTTCATTAGTGTCTACAGGAGCGGTTCATCACTAAATCAAACAAATCAGCTGTGTTCATGATCTAAAACATGCAGGAAACATGCTGGAAGCAGATTGCAGCACCAGGTATGTCAGCCATTTTTTCTAAGACAAGCAGGGTGCGGACCGCCACTCTGAAGTTGCAAGTGCGGGTTTCTGGCCACAGAGGGTGGTGGGGGTCTGAGTGACATTTCATTAAATGGTAAATGGCATGTATTTGTATAGCGCCTTCTTAGGGTTCTACAACCCCCCAAGGCGCTTCACAACACAATCAGTCATCCACCCATTCACACGCTGGTGGGGATGAGCTACATTGTAGCCACAGCTGCCCTGGGGCGCACTGACAGAAGCGGGGCCTGCCGAGCACTGGCACCACCAGTCCCTCCGACCACCACCAGCAGGCAAGGCGGGTTAAGTGTCTTACCCAAGGACACAACGACAGTGACAGACTGAGCGGGTCGCGAACCTGCGACCTTCCGATTGCAAGGCGGCGACTTAACTCCTCTGCCACCATCACCCCATTAACCCAGTAAAGGGTCATTTTAGCACATACTGGCTCAAGAACATGATCTAAAAATGTGAAAAAGTTGCATAATATGGCTTTAAAGGTGTCAGGAACTGGCTAGGACTGGACTGAACAGACACAGGAGTGAGTTGGAATGTGGCGTGTGGTATGACCCAAGCGCGGAGTGACTGACACTGGGTTTGAGCAGACACACAGTTAATATAGGAAGCTGCGGCACACAGCTCGAATGGAAACGAGAGCGCATGCGGTTTCAGAAATAAAGAGAGACGACTTAGTGGGAGTCGACAGGCTGGACTGAAAACAACTGGACTGGAAAACGCTGGACAAAACTCAACTGGAACAACTGGAATGCAGAAACGCTGACTGAGCCACGAGCTAGGAGTCTGACTTCGTGAAATAGTCTCGGGCTGGTGACGTCGGCAGGAAGTCTGGTGCGGTGCATGATGGGAAGTGGAGCATGATGGGTAGTGAAGTCCTGAGGCAGGTTTGGTCTGAGAGGAATGAGTTGTGGGATGAAAGCTGGTTCTGGAGTTCTGGGGCAGGTTTGGGTCTGATGTGGAGGAGTTCAGGGGTGATCAGAAGTAAGATGGTGGTCGAGGAGCCAGGATCGTGACAAAGGGTTAGGAGTTTGTTCAGTAATTGGTGGTTTAGTGGTTCAAACCCAGGCTCTGTCAGTTGTGTCAGTCATTGTGTCCTTGGTGGCGCTTGGAGGGGCCGGTGGTGCCAACTGCATGGCAGCCTCGCCTCTGTCAGTGTGTCCCAGGGCTGCTGTGGCTACAATGTAGCTCATCACCATCAGCGTGTGAATGACTGAGTGTAGTGTAAAGCACTTTGGAGTCCTCTGACTCAGAAAGGCGCTAGAAGTGCAGATCATTTATATTTTGGTCCCAGCTGATCAGCTTTTTCAGAACTTTCAAGACCTGAAATCCCCTCCAAATAAATCCAGGTCTCACAGATTATTACGTCGTTTAGTGAGGAAAGAGTTCAGATACTTTCTAGTGAATATTTGTCATTATTCTCAGTTAAAATGAAGGGATTTTTCGTCGTTGTTTTAGCCGAGTGATGTCACAACCCCCTTAAAAATTCAATGCAAGAAACAAAAGAGCCAACTCTGAATTTTTTTGACCAAATTATCCAGCACGACTTTGAACCTGCTCCCCTCCACTCCACCTCTGACCCATCACCTTTTTTTAATGCTGGATCACAACATTGAAATGCAAAGACCTGGTTTCCATGTGAACTTCCAGCAGAATCCGTCTCTGGGAGCTCAGGGAGCTTTGAAGTTGTAAATCCATTTTTCAAAGCAGCAAATATTTAATCATAAACACAACTCCTTTCTCTCCATATTCAAACCCGCTCGGTGCGGTCTCTAACAGCGTGATGTGTGCTGTACATTCTGCTCGTGTCTCCTCATCTCCACTTGTTGGGAGGATAGTCGGAGGTGGTCTCAGAAGGATTAATTATACACTCCCCTAACCAAACAATCTAATGAAAACCTGCCAATCTGTCAGCTTGTCTCTGCTGCTGGCCTCCTGATTAGAACAATGCAGGATTAAACACAGACACACAAATCTCATATTTTGATTAAACTCTTTAACGTTCAGATGAATCGCTGCGTGAGAACAAACGCTTCTGAGGAAGCCGAGTTTAGTGAGACATCATCGAGGGTTCATGGGACGCGTCAGTGTTTCTGCAGCGTTTAGCATTCCATACATGCAGAAAACATATACAGCCCGCTGCTGTCCTCCGCAGCCTCGAGCAGTGTTGTAGTCACTGTTTCATTTCTAAGGCTTCCTCATTGGCATTCATTGAAAAGGTGTGAGGAGAGAAGTTTAGCTCAACAGTGCTCAAATCCTGCTTTGTTTATGTAAAACCGGGAGTCTCCGGAGTCTTATTTGCAGGAACCAGACACCAGGTTAGCTGCAGGAATACTAATGTCTCAAACTACATCAATTTACTCTAAACTCAGGTGCTTGGTGGTTATCTCCTCTGTCCAACTCACTTCCTCCAACTTCCTTTACTGAAATTAAATTTGCATGCCCTCCAGCATGTGAGCGCATCCTAATTGCTTTGGGTGCCTGAATCTTGGGGCTTTCCCTCCCTGACACCTGAGCAGGGTATGTTTGTCAGAGTAGGTGTTGAGTCCACGTGGCAGAAGAGTAAATGACAGATAAGTGAAAATGCAAAATGAGTTACAGTAAGGAGCAGGGCTCAGAATTTAATCACGACAGCGTCAAAACCAACGTTTCTTGTCCACTCAGATTCCCTTTTTGGCCAGAATATCGCACTTGCAACTTCAGAGTGCCGGTCTCTGTTGGACTTAGAAACAAACGGAACTGACATGCCTGGTGCTGCAGTCTGCTTCCAGCATGTTTCCTGCACGGTTTAGATCATGAACACAGCTGATTTGTTTAATGGACCTTGTGCACGACAGCAAACGCTAGTTCCTGTTGATGAACTCCGGAGAGCCATGCTACTTCCTGTCCCCTTCATAGTAACGTCAACATGGCAGTGAACTGTACTTTTCCAGATCCCTTGGGAATTTGCTGAAAATTTCAGTCGACGTTCATCGTATTGTCGACACTTTTTCATCTGCTCCACAAAGCAAACGAGAAAAAGGGTTTAAATGGTACATTTCCCCCGTATGTGCACAACTATGACGGTGAGTACACAACGCGGCTGTGCTAACTAGTGCAAGCTTGACTAAGAGGGGCGTGACAAACACGTTGTATTAATATTAAACAGTAACTACCGTTTTTTGCTACCTGGACCTTATTTCTTCTATGCAATACGTTCATTTACTCACCCAGAGAACTTTGGTGCTATTTGGAGTCCGAGAAATATCCGTCTACGATCGGCGTATCCATAATGGGAGTTGTTGTAGCAGCAGTGCAGCCTCTAAATAAGGCATTATCTGCTACTAAAGTCCTTCATTACACCAGTGATTTGGTATGGCTCACTAGCGTTATTCCCTGTTAGTTCGGAGCGTCTCGGACGTGCTTTGTTGTCCTTTACAGAAGTTTAGTGAAACTAGCCGGCGGCGACTGCAGTGACGTCACGGCCGTTCGGCTTCATTGAGCAGAACTTTCACTCTGTTCTCTGTGACGGCGGTCAGTTAGACAGAACTTGCCACTGCAAATATCAACGTGGTTCGCATTTACATGCATTTCAGTTTCCAAATTTTCCAATAATTCCGTTGCCGACCGTCGTAGAGCACAGAGAGAAAGTTCTGCTCAGATCAGATGAGCTGCTATTCACCTGTTTTCTAGCAGCGCTTTACTTTCACTTAACTTTCATCCATTTTGTTGGAGGGGGTGGGGAGTAGGGTGATACACGCACACACACCAACACATACATGCCAATCAAAGCAACATTTTACAAAATTAATATCTTAGGTTATCCTCTCATTTACCACGTATTTTCATTAGCATAACACTAGCCGGAAATAACTAACCTATACTTCCGGTCGGAACCCGGAAATGAGCATTTCTTCGTGCACAGGGTCCATTTAGTGATGAACCGCTCCTGTAGACACTAATGAAGGCTGAGGAGACATTTCAGCAGTTAGATTAAGGTGTTAAAAAGACGAACGCACAGCGAGGAGATAAGTTTCACTTTCGGTTTGACCACAGAGAACAAATAATGAACACTAGGGGGTGCTAAAAGCAAGCCAAACTGCCAAGCGTGTATCATTTTAAAACATGCATTATTTGAGCTGCTCCCCTGTGACCATCTCTCTCCCATTACTGATAATACCGAGTGTGAACAGCCTCTAACAGAAGAATGTATACCAGAGGAGGTTTGTAAGGCTGTTGATTGTTTTTTTTCCCCTCGATGCCAAATATTTGTTCCCTGCTGGAATATTTTGTTGCTGTGAACGACCAAGGATACTCGGCAGAACAAACGGACCTTTTATCCTGTTTAGATCTCGTTGTAAGGTTACCATAAAAAGTTTTAGTGACCTATTCAGCAGCTAGCAGCAAGAAGAAGGTGATGCTGAGTAGGAGTAAGTGATGAGGAGTGGTGAAAGCTCCAAGATGGACCGAGCCAACCTCTAATTACATCCTAGGAGGAATGAAACCAGATTCCATTGTGTGTGTGTGTGTGTGTGTGTGTTACATCAAGCGCTGTACAGAAGGAAGCCAGATGTTGTCTTCCTCCCTGAACACTAAGATTTGCTAACTTTCCAAAACAGGCTGACAGCCTGCTAGAGTCCTGCTGTAGACGGCGGCGGCTGAGCTGCAAGATGAAAATAAAGAGAAATATTGTGCAACGCAGCAGCTTTCTCTGGTAATAAGGTGGTAATTTTCTACCACTCCTGCACCAACAGATGGCCTCCATAGAGGAGGAAGAAAGAAGTGATGAAACTAAAAGGAGAAAAAAAATAATTTCATTGTTTTTACGCTCTTCATTTAGAAAAGTGAAGTTATTTCCACTGCTAGTAAAGTTCAGCTAACCTAAACGTCTCGGATTATCGACTTATTTAAATAAAGTTTCAATTTGTTACCATTAGTGGACAGTGATGATCGAAAACGTCTCAAACCTTTTAAATTATTTGTGTTAGAAGCAGAAAAATACGATCTTTGTGTATGAAGTCACAGTCACACAAACGATATTTGGTTTCCTCACATGGACGACTAAGTTTTACACCTTTTATTTGATTATATCAAGGAGAAACAAAACCAGTGTCCACTCCGGTTGGTGCATCAAAACGCTGCTGCCATAAAACAGGAAAAAGAAGAAGGAGGAAATTATTATTTAATTGAACAGAGAGGATCGAACACTAATTAATCAGAAAAAAAGGCAACAATAAAGATTGTCGTAATGGTTGTTGGCAACAACAGCTTTAATGTTTTTTATCTTTGTTTTAGTGTTCAGCACTTGGGAATGCCTTGATTGAGAGTGTTAGAAACAAATAAATGAGATGAACCGCATGTGTGAGAGTTCTGAATCAGGACTTTATTTTTGTGTTGCTGCAGTTTTAAACTCGTTTGAAGGATTTTTGACAAGTTTTCTCTCAGAGTTGCTGCAGGTGTAGCTGAGTCAGTTTGTTACAACTGTACAAACAAACCATTATATTTAAATGAACTTTCTCAAAACTTGTTTTTGTTTTTCAAAGTATTAATTTTCTGTACTTTTCTGTTAAAGTACGATAAATGGTTGTTAAAAGGTTCCTAGTTACCTGTTGTTCTGGGTAGGAACTCTATTAGCGGCACACCTGGGAGGGGCTTATGGGTCATGTGGCAGCAGTTTCCGCTCAGAAACTGCAAGACTGCCACGCTGGTAAGACGTGTTGCTCTTGTCTCTCTTCAGATCATGTTAGTAGCATTTAAATTTGTTTTTTTTGTTTGAATTTGATTAAATTATAAGTGTATGTCAACTTTCTTTTGTTTTTAGGTGTTTTAATGTATTTAAGTTACGTTTTGTTCAGTTAACTTTGGTTTTCGTTCCCATGTGCTGCTTGTGACCTGTAGGAGGCTGGGAGAGAGAGCGCCTTGTGTATTAACGCTGCCTCCCTGTTGCTGTGTTCTTTTAGTCAAGTCAACTTTATTTATAAAGCGCTTTACAACAGCATGAAGCTGACCAAAGTGCTTAACAAACCAAAATAAAAACAGTAAAAAACAACAGCAATTTGCTAAGTTATGATAAAAGACTCATAATATAAGAAATAAAAACATAAAATTAAAACAAGTAATTCAAACTGAATTAATTATGTAAACTTGGGTGTCGTCTGCATACAAGTGGAAAGAACACCCATGTTTCCTAAAAATAGAACCCAGAGGCAGCAAATAAAGGGAAAATAACAGAGGGCCAAGCACCGATCCTTGAGGAACCCCGCATAAGAGAGGGGAATGAGATGACGTAAAGCCACCTAGAGATACACTAAACGACCTCTCAGCCAAGTAGGACACAAACCAGTCCAAGGCAACTCCTCGAACCCCAACAAAATGTTGCAGCCTAGAAATCAGGAGGCTGTGGTCCATGGTGTCAAAGCAGCAGACAAGTCCAACAGCACCAGAACCATAAAATCTCCAGAGTCAGTAGCTAAAAAAATATCATTTAAGACCCTGAGCAGTGCAGACTCTGTGCTATGCACCTTTTTAAAACCTGACTGGAATTTTTCACAAATATCATTCACATGCAAAAACTCAGTCAGTTGCAAATACACCACTTTTTCCAGAACCTTAGAAAGGAATGGAAGTTTAGAAATAGGCCTATAATTAGACATGGTAGAGGGGTCTAGACCAGGCTTTTTGAGTAGTGGCTGGACAATGGCATGTTTCCAGGATTCTGGAACCACACCAGATGAAAGGCTACTATTAACCATTGTAAGAACCCAAGGGCCCACAGAGGAAAAAACCTCCTTAAACAGGCGGGGAGGAATCACATCAGTAGGTGAACCCGAGGGTTTTAAGGGTTCCAAGATCTCCCACAGGCAATCCAGTATCAGTGGTACAAATTGACAAAATGTTGAAGAGCAGCATCCAGAAGCAGCCTGATGAGGAAATGACGGTATCTGAGCTCTAATGTTCAATATTTTATCAATGAAAAAAGTCAAAAATGATTCACACAGCCCCCGGGAGGTCTCAATTTCTGCAGGTTGAGAGACATTGAGGACATTATCTAAAACACTAAAAAGAACACGTGGCAGACTGAATGATTTCTGAAAAGTATTTCCTCCTTTCCTCCGTCACTACAGCCTGATAGTGATGAAGAGCATTTCTTAGCATCTGGAAAGAACTCAGTAGCCTATCCTTTTTCCATTTCCTCTCAGCCATTCGACATTGTCTTCTTGCATTGCGCGTGGATTCATTCATCCATCCATTTTAGGTATGTTATGGTATTGTTCATGTTATTTTGTTTTTTATATAAATTTACATATATATTTGTTAAAACTTTTGTTGTGAATTCTGTTATTTTCAGCTCCGGTGGCCTAGTGGTAGAGTGTCCGCCCCGGGACTGGGTTCAAATCCCGGTCGGGTCATACCAAAGACAAAATGGGACCCAATGCCTCCTCGTTTGACACTCAGCACTAAGGGGTTGGATTGGGGGGTTAAACCACCAAATAGTTCCCGAGCGCGGCCACAGCTGCAGCTCACCACTCCCCACCATGGGGATGGGTCAAATGCGGAGATGTAATTTCACCAGTGTGTGATGATGACTTGGGACTTTAACTTTAACCGTGTGATTGTGGTTTTATTTTGTTTCAGTTAATTTTAATATTAAAGAGAGAAACTGCAAGACTGCCACGCTGGAGGCTAAGAGAGAGAGCGCCTTGTGTATTACCGCTGCCTCCCTGTGGCTGTGTTCTCTTAGTATAATAAAGTGCAGATCCTGAGCCTGATTGTGTCCAGAAGTCCTTCGAGGTACCTGACCGCTCCACAACCGCTACACAGGCATCTTTAACCCGTCTTCATTTTGAAATTTTGAGGAATGTGAGACAAAGTTGGGGGAGTTTGGAATCCAAAAAAATAAATAAATAAATTGGAGTCTGCCCCACACATGATGATGTCTGCCGCTGTGATGAAAACAACATCTTCCCATTTAAGCTTTCCTCAATTAAAGCTCTTAAACTCCAGCTGAAACGATCTAAATCAGACTTAACGGGGTACGAAAAGCAAGTAAAACTACAAAGAAGTCAGACAACTTCCTGCTGAACAAAGGATTTATTGTGTTTGAGTTTTACATTTCTGCACCGCTCGCTCCATAAACTCTTCTTATCAGAGCGTCCTGCAGGACTCACCGATTAATCAGCTAAACCCACGGAGAGTTTATCCGTGTTCGGGAGTCGCCTTATCTGGTATGATGATGCCCTGATTTGCAAGGACACACTGAGGACTAGCGGAGACAATAAGTCATGTCCTCATCAAACACAAGCAGAGCAGAAAATCTGAAACATTTTCCAGCTTCTGTTGTTGTTTTCTTCATGTGCTGCAGCTCAGTGTGCAGAAGTTCTGCAGAAGCTGATAATCACTCATTTATTTGGATCAGGTGTGTCTGATGCAGGGAGACGGGTGGTTAGCATCTTATGTTGAATGTAGATGATTCCAACAAGCGGCTGGAATTAGTGAAGAATATTTACTGGAACTCATATTTATTTTGTTTTATTCAGATTTTTAAAAATCACAAATAAGGAAGTTTAATTATAATAGCTTTACTGGCCAAACGTACCGTGGAGGAAAACAAAAATCAACATCAATAGCTTTTTAAAATTTATAACTCATCGGATTTTCTTTAGAGGAAACAAGAATGACATTTAATCCTGAGCAGATTTCAAATCAGCTCAATTAAAACAAACATTAAAAGGTCAAGAAAATATCACCGACGCAATAAACTTCAGCTTTTCACCTTTAGTTTGTGTTCATGATGAAAAGAACTGAAAGTTTAGCTAATTATGTGTTTCCTTTAGGAGAACCCACCTTTTCCTGCAGGAATGTTTCAAAGTAAAGCTCAAGGAGACAGACCTTACCTTTAATATGAGAGGATGCTGAGTGTACACAGTGGCTTTATTTAAATTATGATTGTGACCAAACAACATGTCAGTGGAGTTTAAGTATCTCGGGGTCTTGTTCATGAATGAAGGAAAGATGGAGCAGGAGATCGATAGGTGGATTGGTGCTGCGTCTGCAGTGATGCGGGCGTTGTACCGGTCTGTCGTGGTGAAGAGAGAGCTGAGCCAGAAGGTGAAGCTCTTGATTTACCGGTTGATCTACGTTCCTACCCTCACCTATGGTCACGAGCTTTGGGTAGTGACTGAAAGAACGAGATCGCGGATACAAAATGAGTTTTAGGGTGAGAAGCTAGGTCAGCTGGGAGGGGCTTGGAGTAGACCCGCTGCTCCTCCACAATGAGAGGAGCCAGTTAAAGTGGCTTGGGCATCTGGTTAGGATGCCTCCTGGACGCCTCCCTGGTGAGGTTTTCCGGGCACGTCCAACCGGGAGGAGACCCAAAGGAAGACCCAGGACACGCTGGAGAGATTATGTCTCTCGGCTGGCCTGGGAACGCCATAGGAGTCCCCCGGAGGAGCTGGCCCAAGTGGCTGGGGAGAGGGAGGTCTGGGCTTCCCTCCTTAAGCTGCTGCCCCGCGACCCGACTCCGGATAAGCGGGAGAAAATGGATGGATGGATGGCATTCAGCTCCATCTCAAACTGTACGACAATGCTCACGAGTCATGTTCTCACACTGTACTTGTGGTAGCAACAGGTCAGATCTTCGAGTCCAAAATCCCAGAAGACCCGGAGACTGTTGTGCTGTTATTGATGTCTGTTGTCCTTCGGGCTTGCCGTAGGAGGACACGCTGGGGTTTAAGGGGATTGGAGAAGGAAGACAAATGAAAGTAAGTAAACCGATGTTTTGGGATCTGTTTTATTTGACATAAACAAAAACGTTCATGACAATCCTTCTTATTGTGTTCAGAGAAAAGTTTAAAAATCAAAAGAAACGACATGTGCTGACACAGAAATACCTGGGCAGCCGCGTCGACGCTGTGTGAGCGGTTCTGGAACATTTGGGTCGTAGCTGCTTCAACAGTACGATACCCTCATGAGGGACGAGTATCAAACATGTTTAATACTCGCGCTACCGTATTGCTGATCGGGAGCTGGTCGTGAGGTGTTCGCCTCTTGTTACCCCCCTGTCTACTGTATGAGGCAAAACCTGCCCCTACCTCAAAGATTCTCACATGAGAGAAAAATGGGCCAAAATTCTCACAGTGCATGCCCGGCTTTAGGCTGCCACCTCAGCGATCCGACCTCGGATAAGTGGAAGGAAATAGACCGACTGACTGATGGATATGACTGTCATCTCCAGATCTGACAAGATAATGATTTAAATTTTCAGAAACATGTTTTTCTATGGAAAATGATGCTGCTCTCTGCAGAAAAGTCAATCCAGAGAGACACATTTTGCTTTCAGCCCCTGATCCTCAACAGTTGAAATGTAGATTAAAAATTGAGTAAGAACAGTAGAATATTCCTCAGGATTAAAAAATTCTCCCTGTTATGAATGCATCACAATTATAAGAAATCACCCTCTATGCTGTGTGCAGAGTAGCATTCACAGAAACACAGGAGACTAGAAACAAGCTCCAAGGCCCAGATGGCTGACAATAACTTCACCTGATGTTGCCCAACAATAATTCCTGAAAAGTAAGGCCTTCAACTTCCGCAGCAATCCATAAATCCACAGATTAACTTCACAAATGGTCCACATCGTTGCCTTGAAGCTTTTATTCCAAAACATTAACCAGGAGTGTGTTCTTCTTCACTGTAAATTACTCTTGTTACCGCAGCAACTTGTCCCCGCTTTTAGCACAGCGAGCACAACAGTAAACAACGCTCACTCCTCCCCACAATGCAGCTCTCCTCCCATAAGGCGGCGTGCCCTAAGATCCTGAAATATGTTTATATTAACTCAATTTGAGAGGAGCATAAATTCTGAAATTTATTATGGTTTGAGTATGCAGAGCTGTGGGAAGTCCTGATGGAAAATCACCAGACTGGTCATAAATAGTTGCCACAGTCCACCTTAAAATCAGACAGGAGAGAAGCTTACATCCTGGACGTGAAAATCAGATTTATGTGCTCATTTGAATTAATCAGATGTAAACTCATAACTAATTATGCAGAAGCAGATAAAAAGGCTTGAACCGCGCTGCGTCGTCTTCATGCCATCTGTCAGGTTTCAATGCAGATCACCAGAACTTTCACAGGACCTTGTACAGTGGTGTCCCCAAGGGGTGGCCAGGGGTGGCCATGGCCACCCCTAGAAAATTGCTGCCCCCCCCAGGAGAGACCAGTGTTAATCATATCATATTAATGTTCACTCAAACCATCAGTGCATCTTATTTAATCAAGACATAAATGCAATAAAAAATACAATTAACGAGTAAAGAAATAATCAGAATTTTAAAACTTTATATATATTTCTGCTGCTCACATTAAAAAAAAAAGTTTATATCTCCTTAGTTTTTTGTGAAGACAGCAACGGGTGAATTAAAATAAAATTCTAAAATAAATTTTGAAATAACATTTCAAATAACTGAAATGTAGTTTTTAGGGGTGGGACTCGATTAAAAAAATTCATCTAATTAATTAGAGGCTTTGTAATTAATTAATCTTGATTAATCGCATTTTAATCGTTCAAGAACATTTGCTCCGAAAGCATTTTTTTTTATTAAAAATAACGAGACAGAGAATCAAACAATAGTCATTGACATTATTATTGTAAACACAAACTCTTTTAATTTCTAAAAAAAATGCTTTAAAATTGTATTTCAATTCATAACAGGAGAAAAAATATATGTATATCACTGGCAAAAATAGGACAGACCTAAAAGTACAATACTATTTTAAGTACATTTTGATAATGGTATTGTCTTTAAAATAATAATAATAATAATAATAATAATAATAATAATAATGGGTTGATAGAATTTGATTTGATTTAGCATCATTAGAGACAGAAATGAAGGCAAAAACACATGAAGAGGGATTTCTGATCACTCATTTGATTGTAGTTTTAGTTGTGTTTGGAGCACATAAAAAAGGTTTTCTTTAGAGGTGCAGCTTGACTATATTAATATTTAGGGCATGGAATTTGCTGCTAAACTTCAACATCCCCCAATTGGGGGACCCTCGGGCTTAAAGGGTAAATGCGTTAATTTTTTTTAATGCATAATTTTTGTGTTTCTCAAATTTGAGTTCAGTCTTTTAGGTACATATTGTTATGTCACAAAAAAACAAAAGAATAAAGGAGCAATAATGCATCGCCACAGGCTAAACTCTCCCAGAGTTACCACAAGGATCAAGGATCTGGCCACCCTTATCAAAGTTTTCTAGGAGCGCCCCTGACCTTGTGGTGCAGAAATGACACCTGCTGCTGTGTGCTTCGGTAACTGACAGGCTCTTTTCAACTGAAGGCTGGAGGATCAGCAGAACTTTAAACCACGCGATAAAATAAATCTTCAAACACCCGAGAGAAAACTTCAGCAGAGAGAAAAAGACAATGTTTAAAAAGTTGCTAAGTGTTTTGATAACGCCGCCCGAATGTGAGAAGAGCTCATGAATACTGCATAGAATCTTATAACTCCATTAAGTGTGATATATGCAACTTTGAGTCAGCCAGCATGAAATGATGCAGTTTAATGCGGCTTAAAAGAGTATTTATCATGTTCACTCCAGGGAGGGGGGACTATGACGGTGGGGCTGCTCAAAGACAGACAACTGCAAAAAAAAATCTGCTGACAGAGTCGGGTCAACTGAGGACACGAGGTCTCTAAAAAACACACAATAGTAATAATAAAAAACTCCTGGAATAAGATTTACGAGATTATTTATTTACGTCAAACAGAGAAGTGAGAATGATGAAGCTGCTCCGATGCTTCAGAAAAATAAATAAATAAAAATCTGACCTTTCATATTTCACGCGCTGAATAAACAGATTTGTCTTTTTGCGTTGAAACAAATGACTGAAAACAATCTTGGATTGCTAAATGACTAACGGGACGCGTTTACATGGACACCGTGAGCCACTTTGAGACAACTGATGTATGTAGCTCATCCACAGAGCTGCTCAGAAGGTGTTCCATCAGAGCACAACAAAACAAAAACAACTCAACTGTACAAACTCCCTAATTAAAGTTAATTTCACGCATCTGCAGTTTGTGATCCGCGAGACACTGTGACATTAATCATAATTAGTTTAGATGCTCAAATGCCCGCCGGACCTATCAATCAGAAGTCCACCTCTGGCCCTAAAACCTGAGAGAGTCGTCTGAACTAGAGAGCAGATCCAAATCTAAAGCCTCTGGCTAAAGGGGCAGAACCAGGCAGGCTAACCTTTTCCAGTCCAGCGGCCACCTGCTCACAGACCTTCCACTGGGAAACGGTAATCATCCAGAAAGACGATGTCCACCTGCTGCTCTGAAGGTTTTGCCAGACTCTGCCATAGACGTGACACCGGCCTCTCGAAGCAGTCACCCACAGACCTCCTGTTTAACAGCCTTGCAGTGAAACAGGAGAAGGGAAGGCTTGCAGTGATGATGGGAAACTCGGAGGAGGTGGAAATTTAGAAGAAACTATGATTTGAGATTTTCATTTTTTTCTCTTTTAGTTGTTCAACCAAAGCGGTCGTCACTTTAAAAAAAATATGTAAGAATTCTGCAGTGAAACAATAACAAAACAGTCTAATGTTTCAGTCATGGTGGAAGGAAGGTTATACTGAAACAGGTCATCTTTTCAGTCGGCTGGGGGTTGTCTGTTCTCCTTTTAAAGAAGCTAAACAGGGATGTAGACCTTGTTTGCAATCTGTGAGTTTGAGGTTGCCAAGTCTGCCACATATTTGTAATTCGACACCAACCGGAAAAACGCAGCAGCGTTTTGTAAAGAGCCAAAGCCAGTAAACAGGAGCGACCCAGAAGTACATTTTCTGACTTGATTTCCCAAAGATAAAGAAAATGTTATAGAACTTATAAAGTGCAACAATCAGCCCCAAATTAATTAGTTTAAAAAAAGCAAATAAATTAATAGTTAAATATTACCGCTGCAAATCTGTGACTAGTGTTTTCAGATTGATACTTTCGTTCCAGTTAATCCCATACTTGGAAATTCTAACTTCCGAGTAGAAATAATGAACTGGAACACCTCCCTAAGTCAGAGAATGTTTTTAATCTAACTTCAAGCTTTAATAAAACATTTCTTTGTAATAACAACAGTAGCTGTGGTGGAAACGTGTTTATTTTACAAGATAAACTTGTAAGGGTGCATCTAAAATCGATGTTATGTGCGGTTGTATATTTTCCGAGGTAAATGGAACGCACCATGACGTCCGTCCTCCACACAGCATAGACATAGAAGAATAGGCGCCACACCGACCGCTACTCCCTATGGCGGCTGCATTTCCAGGGTCTACTTTATATAAAGTCTATGGTTCACCGGACGTTTTGGAAGTTTTAGCTAAAGCTTTTGCTCTGTTGAAGTCTGGAGCTCAAACGGCGAGAGAACGCCGTTCATAAACCTGTTCACACACGCCAGAATGAGCGCGCTCACTTTAACGTTTGTCAGGCAAAATACGAGCGAATTCTGTTCACGTTCACCAAAAATCGTTCAATGAATGCATTCAGGTACAACAGTGGTTGTTGTAACTCTTGATCAACTGTGCAGCCTAGACACGAAACATTCATTTAAAAGTAAATAAAGTAAAAAAATTTAAATGAAATGTAAAAAGGTTCTAAAGGTTAAAAAACAGGAGAAAAGCATTAAAAAGTTAAAAAAGGGTTGAAACGTTTTTTTTTTTCACTGAGTGTCAAATAGAGCAGAACATGAAACGTATTTTAGCCAAAAGGATTTAGTGACCGCCTGTTTGCTGCTTAATGTTCCCTCAAACCCCCGATGTTACTCAGAATGGTCAAAGGTTCATTTCCTCTGAAGTAAGAAATCTAATTGATAATGCAGTTTTTTTCTGAGTCTAACAGTGAGCGAAACAAAGATTCCCTGTGAATTGTTTATAAAATAAAACTTTTCCCCATCGCTGCAGCATGATCTTAGAGACAGCTCAAAGGGATCCTGTGCTGTGCTGCACACCAGGAGGACTGTTTTGATCTAGAGTCACCTGTGGACTGAAGCACACACCACGAATGGAGACCTGAGTTAGATCCCAGCAGGGAGCCCTGCTGCTGGATTAGATGGCAGATTCCTGCTGTGGACCGCGTGTTTTATTATGTTCCTCAGACTCCGCTTCTAGCTGTCATTAAAACAGCCATCCAGGTGGAAACTCACTTTCTGCTGGCGTTTTGTCACCGACTTAAAAAGTTGCAGAGCACCTCTGAGATGCACTTCAAAGACACGGATGATATTTTTGGACTTTTTTTTGTTTTGCTGTTATGCGCCGACGTTCCACCAATAAAACGACTTCCACTTCATAATCTTTACCTGTTATGTACAACTCCCAGTAAAGTTCTGTGGGAAAAACCACAGTTTGTTGTCTCTACATGGAGATTCCTAAACAATATCAAAAACTGACTTTTATTTGTTGACAAATGTAAAACAAAGGCTTCTAGTGCACCGAATAAAAGGCATGTCACCATCCCAAGTGCTATTTAACAAACATTGCATTGTGCAACAGATTAAAACGTGTTTATATAATAATAATAAACAAAATTTAAAAAGTTTCATTTTGGAATATTGATGGAAAAAGTCAGATCACAGGTCTGATCTTCAGACTCTGGCCAAGAGGACCTCAGTCCCTCCAGTGTCTCCTTAAATCTGCCACTTTATATTTATTATCAACATGTGTGTTTTTTTTAATTGGGCTTCATTTTACACGTCTCTTTCTGTTGATATCAGTCTTTTATAGTATTGTGCTCCATGCGCTCATGTATCCCTCCCAGCAGGTTGTTTGTCTGAAACTGAATGACTCTTATTTTTTAATATTTCTTTTCTTTTTATTGTAAAGTGTTTCACATGAAGCTACTTTGAATAAACGACATAAAAGAAATTAGACCTTTCTGCTGCACCTTAGTACAGAGGCTTTTTTTTCTGTTAAAAAAAAGATGGGTCATGCGTTCTACTGATGTCCGTGAAGAGGTGTGTGTGTGTGTGTGGGGGGGGTACTGTAAGACGAGACGAACAGTTCTCTATCTAATGACTCTAGGCTGGCAAGCCATCCTATATATGTGAATCTGGCCACGACCCATTGACGGCTCTCAGTCGTGAGGCGGGATCTACGGTTGTCTTTCAAACTGTCAGCACGCAATTGGCTAGCGCTAGGACCAATCAGAGTAACGAACAACGTGACGTAATCACAGCAACAGAAAAGAGGGACGCAGTAATGGCGTCTAACATCAATGATTTCAGTCGTTTTTGTATGAAAACATGTGAATATCAGGTGTACTGGGACATTGCACTACTTTGTTTGATAAAAATTAGAAGCCGCTAAGTATATCAGACAGACTTACGCACGTTGGAGTCTAAATAATCCAATGTTGATGACAAAGCCGTTTCAAATGAACATTGTTCCTGTGCTGCCACCATGTTGTTTGTGTTCACGGCCGCAACTCTGATGTCATCGGCTTCTCCCGCTCTGTGATTGGCCCACAATATAGAGCGCTGTGATTGGCCCAACCAAAACTATAGCGAGCTGTGATTGGACAGCCACAGCAGTGGATCGGGCTGCGAGGGTTCCAATGAAGCGTGTCTAGACCAAACTTGGTCTAGTTCACTAGGCTACCACGACTCGGCTCTCATCATTCATTTTGAAGAGCCGTTCAAAAGATTAGATTCGTTCATGAACGTCACATTACTAGTAAGTAGGCGTGAACTCCAGCCAGCCAATCAGTCTGTAGTGGGAGTGTTGGGTCAGCCCCGCACCAAGCTGTCTGCCGGGGAGCGGGTCCAAGAAAATGATGAACTGAGAAAACACATAAATTACCCAGATGTGAGCACAATTAAACTACCAGGGCTAGGCCGGGCTGACCCAGATGTGAATGCTCCAATAGTGGGGAAACTGGTGGTGCACTAACTATCTAACAGAGGATTTCAATCAGTGTGGTTACATGTGCAGTATCAACATCTAAGTCGATCTTATGGCAATAGGCTGGGAGTCTTTATCCTAGTTTACATGCACATTAGAAAACTGACCTCTCAAATGAAGTTCGTTCCACTCCGGTACAGTAGGTGGCGACATGCACCCTTTTGTGTCAGCATTGTTCTGGTTAGCTTGTAGCAACACAAATAGTAAACAAACGCTGGTGAAAGTGAAGCAGATGGAATTGAAACAGGATATGCACAATGGATGAAGGAATGGACAACAACAATGCTGCAGCACAGCTTATTTGGTAAGTACTGTACTGTTTGATGGTGTTACGTGTGTTACTTTGTGGCGATGATATCAGAAGACTGCTACTGCGGTCTCGTCACTTCTGGAACACGAGCGTCCAGTTCAGTTACATGCAGAATGAATTCGGATTTCTACCACATTTTCTGGGTGCTTCAGCCTGATTAGAACCAGTTCACCTTCAGCCAGGTTAACATGTTTACATGCATTTAAAAAAAAATTTGACGTGAGTCTTTTTAGGGCAATACTTCGGTGTTCTGATGCGCATGTAAACGCACTGAAAACCCAAATTCATCAAGCTTGTTTGTGGAACATTCATTTCAAACACATCTTAGCCCCCCTTTATTAAAAATTAAATGTTATCCAAAGAGCGTAGTTGTTGACTGTATTAGTGTACATGATGCTGGACATAATTCAAAAGTCTTCAGAAAGAAGGATGAACAGAGAGTTGGAAGGTGAGCAGGTATCTATATAGTACAGTCATTATTCTTATAGGCAGATGGTATAACAGCCAGATCAGCAGCAGTGACAGGAGCATACATCTTTGGACAGCAAGTGCGTGTGTGTGTGAATATTTACCAGTCTGCATTTGTCTTGTGTGTTTGCAATAAATCCCTTCAATATGCATCCATATGTGTCATCTATATATGTGTGGCTCAGTTTTGACACAACAATTTATATTCTACTGGTTCAACTGGGTGTTTGTATCTTCATCTGCCTTGGTGAAAAATACACAGGAAACAGCTACTTCCTGTAGTTAGCTTATAAGTGACTCAGTCCTGTTGTCCCTCATAGATTTTCAATGCTTAGCTTAATTCAGCTAATTCAGATAATTAACAATGTACAAAGTGGCTGATAACTGGGTGCATTTTGGCTACAAATATCAGTCAACTTAAATCACTGTTTAAAATTTAACATTTAATTTTCATCTGTGTAACTGTAATTGTTTTAAAGACTAAGTTCATTAATTTTTTCAACACATTTGCAGTGGTCTCTAGTATAAATGTGAGTCGATGTCTGTGGGAAAAAAGCTCTTGTTCTTGTGTTTCAGGAGCTAGAAGTGAACCACAGGAGCGAGCCTAGAAATCTAGGACAGTTGCCGAAGCAGAATAATTTTGCTTTGCATAGCCCTTTTCATAAGGCACATCATGCCGGCAAATCAGCGTAATATTACCGCAATGGTGTGTCTTATGAGCGCGCCATGGCGGCATGATGTTGCGGGAATTTTATGGCATTCGTGCGAGCCGCCAATCTTGGTTGTAATATTATGCCACTACGCCGGACTTGTGAATGCACATTACGCCTTGGCGCAACAGAGGGAAGTGTCATGATCACGTGACGAACTAATGCCAAGCTCCGGCTGGAAACTCTATTGAAAATGAAAGTAAACACGAGCATAAGTTTCACTTTTGTAAACAGAACCAGCTGAGATGGCAAACTGGAGCGATTCACAGCTCTGGGAGCTTCTCTCTGTTGGAGCTGCAGCTCAGATCATTTGACAGTTCACAGGGGCTGTGGAGGATGGACACCTTTAGGAGCGGCTTGTCAAAAAAACTTAACGAGCGCGGCTTCGATTGCAATAAAAAGTAAGTTATGTCCAAGATACACTGAAGTCCGCGACAGCGCAGAGACCGCCCCCATACCTCCTTTAATGCCTCCATTGCGTAATCTTCTATGAAAAGGACATGATTGCGGCACATTACTGCCACGGTCTGAGCTCTTATAAACGACCTTATGCTCCCAGATGCCGCCTCGGCGTTGCGGCAAATTGGCGGCATTGTTTTATAAAAGAGGCTCATGTCAGTCTAGCCACGCTAAATAGGAGCTCCAGCAGGCCTACCATTGGCCCAATATTGTGTTATGCCATTCACAGCACTCTATAGGTTTGGTTGGCCAATCACAGTGTTCTATGGGTTTGGTGGGCGGGATGATGCGATGGAGCAGAACAAGATGGCGACGGCTTGTTTGAAACGACTTTGGAATCAACTTTTTACTATTTAGACTTTAGTTTTTCTTTGAGTCAAGAGCAGATAGAGGTACTTAAGTTTATTTAGTTTAATATTTCAGGACTTACTACAAATTAATTGGCGTTTATTCAAATCTATACAAGGGTCAAGTCAAGTCAATTTTATTTCTATTAAATTTTATTTCAAGGGTGTACAAAAACACAACAAATTCCACAATGTCATTGTTTTTGTTTTTTTAACTGAAAAAAATAAAAAGTTGAAAAGTTTTACAAGCATTATTCATTTGTTTCATTTTAAAATTGATTCTAGAACTTTTCAACTGATGCCACCATTGGTTACCATGAAAACAATGCAGCACTTTTTAAAAAACATTCTGATTTTGTGACATTTTCAACCTGCAGAGGATAGTTCAGCATCTTCACAGAAACGGTAAGAAAAATAATGCTTTTGCATTTTTTGCAAGATTTTATACTCTTCTGCCCCTCTGAAGTGGACTTTTAAACTTGACTGACTTTCAGAAACTTTGGATTTTAGCAGTTTTTTCATCCATATTTTTGATATTAGTGCATGAAATGTCTGCAGTAAAATCATATTAATAATACAGGTGATTTGGGCTGCCAGTGAGATCTTTAAATGGAAATCAGTAGATTTAAATGATCAATGTACTGTGTGCATAGCTGCCCATCATGGCTACTTATTTTAATTGCTATTGTGTTCTTTTGAATATTCCAGAGGTGATTCCTAGATAGAGAAGAAGAGTGAAGAGTGACCAACAGAAAAATGTCGTCACTGGAAGAGGTTGGTTGATTTCACTTGTAGAACGAAGATTTTGGTCAAACGTTTTGCTTTGGATAAACACATTTACCAAATGCATAACCATAAACATAAAATCTGGTTGCAAGGAAACATCTGAAGCATTTGAAAAGAATGCAAACAATATTTCAATTTGTTGTTTAATGTTCTACTTATAAATGTCGTGTCTGGTACGAAACTATTAAATTAAGAGAACCACTCCAATGAACATGTTCTTGAGGCATTTTTCTTATGCTACAGGACACATGTAAAGAAATTTAAGTTCAAAATTGCATTTCTGAGTATTTCTGCAATCATATTGCTGTGCATCAGTAGCAGACAAAAAAAAATGCAGCCTAAAACTGACTGGCTTTTTGACATCACAAACCCACTGGGCGGAGCACAAACTCCTAATTCAACCATCGGCCTGTATTTATGGAGCTGATGTAATGCTAGAAGCCAGTGCTGCATGCTAGCACAGAGAGCTAGCATAAACAGAATGCTCTCAACAGCCGTGAAAAGAGGGGCGGGGGGGGGGGGGGGGGGGGGGGGGGGGGTTCCGCGCCAACGGCTCCGCCCACAACCCAGAGGCAAATTTTTAATGAGCTATAGCCACTATGTAGTACTAAGTACTAGAAAACGGCACTGGTGGCTAAAAACGGCATAATCATAGTTTAAAGACCACTCAGAACTATTTAAAACAGCTAAAAAGATGATCGGAGTGGGACTTTAGGAGTATCTGCTTAGATTTTTCCAAAAGTAAACATGAGTTTGAGAACATTTCTGAAAGTAACTGGATTAACATTTTTTTTGTCTTTATTTCAAAGACGCAGACCTGCCAAGAAGAGAAGGTTGAGAATGAATTGAGTGTCAGACCACTGGATCAACCTACTGAAAAGGTGAAGACGTTGCACCGCTGTGACCAGTGTGACAAGATCTTTGAGAGCCCATCAAAGTTAAAAAGTCACCAACGAATCCACACAGGAGAAAAGCCTTTTCCCTGTGACCAGTGTGGGAAACGTTTTTCTCTGTCAGGGGATCTGAAACGTCACCAGCGGATCCACACAGGAGAAAAGCCATTTCCCTGTGACCAGTGTGGGAAACGTTTTTCTCTGTCAGGGGATCTGAAACGTCACCAGCGGATCCACACAGGAGAAAAGCCATTTCCCTGTGACCAGTGTGGGAAACGTTTTTCTCAGTCAGAACATCTGAAACGTCACCAGCGGATCCACACAGGAGAAAAGCCATTTCCCTGTGACCAGTGTGGGAAACGTTTTTCTCAGTCAGAACATCTGAAACGTCACAAGTGCATCCACACAAGAGAGCAGCAGTAATGTGTTACCAGCACAAAGAGAGTTTCCATGTGACCATCAGCATTTTTACCTTGATGTCACCAACAGTTAAAGTAAATTTAATGGGTCAAAGTTTCAAGCCCAAAACGTTTCAATAATAATATTCAGTATTCAAACCAATGTGTGAAGTTTTCTTTTTAATGCAAATACACACAAAACAATGATTATTTTCATAACTAAACATTCTAAAATTACTGCCTTTTAAAGGTGTGCTTGACAGAAAAAAATTTTTTTTAAATTTTTTTTATGATTGTAATCGGTCAGTCTGAGTTATGCAGGCTGAACATGAAAATAGTCTCCTGCACCTATCTCCTGAATTAGCTTCTGATAGAAAATAGACGGTGAAACTCTAGGATTAGAAAATCCTGACAGATCTACGGCACACTGTGAAATAGCATTCATGGACTCACCGATCTTGACTCACGATGGAGAAGGCTGTTGTTTTAACATCCGGGAATCAGCAGAGGAAATCTTGTCTAATGTAAGCTAACCGTTAGCATTAGCAACACCACCACACAGCAGAAGCTCTTCCAGGCTTGTGTTATTTGTGGAAATAAAACATCCACGTTTCAAGTCAGTGGAAACCTGCCGTCTGAAGCTCAGCTGTGATGTGGGCAACTTTTAGGTCAGAGAAATAGTGCACCGGTATATTATTTCCCCCTGAGAACGACTTACAAGGTATTTTCCGCTCTATTTTCTATTGCCGGCTAACGCAGGAAATCGGGGTAGAAAACTATTTTCACGTTTTGCCTGCATGTTAAACTCAGAGTGGTCGATCCTATTTCAAAAATAAAAAGTAAAAAATGGTT
The DNA here is from genome assembly GCA_006937985.1 of Aphyosemion australe. NCBI lineage: Eukaryota > Metazoa > Chordata > Actinopteri > Cyprinodontiformes > Nothobranchiidae > Aphyosemion > Aphyosemion australe. The sequence continues at coordinate 1,531,479 of SSNS01000045.1, forward strand.
TCTCAGTGAACTCATCTGAGCTTAGCCGTGGAACTTCTTCAATCGTAAACCTGCCCCTGCTGACATTACTTATTTTTGATAAATCAATGATTAAATGATTCTGCATAGAACCAGAAAAGGCAAATATGAGTTTGAATGACTCCTCTGAAGGCCGAAAAGAGATAAACAGAAAAAGGAATGCAGTTACTATTTTTATTGCTACATCTAGCTGTGTTTACTGGAAACTGGGGTTTGAATATTTGAACAGACCAAAATAAATATGTCCACAAAGTTATGCTATGCTGTGCCTTGATGGACGAAAAAAATAAATGCTGTATATACGCAAATCTGGGAAGTGTACATTGTGCCGGGACTCAGACATTAGAATGAAATGTTATACCTGGAGGCGCTCTGACAGACCTGACAGCTCATTTCAAGCTTTGTTCCACAGCACACAAACCCCATCAAAGGCTCCTGGCCTGAATCCAGCATCTATTCTCTACCAGCCCAATCTCTTACTTTAAACTTTTGCCCTTCACTCCTTCGCCTGAGGCTCCCAATTATTCTTTCCTTTTGCTCACACTACTTCAGCAGTTACACCGTTTTCTCCCCAAGTCCCAGTTTCATCTTGATACCCGAGTCCTCACCTCTGGCCTTCTGCTCGGACCTCTCTGCAGGGAGTCGTCACAACTTCTAACTCTCTGCTTTTATTTTTGTCTCTCTGTGCTCACTAAACAATTTTTCATTGACCCTTGTCATGGCAGGTCAAGCATAAAGGAGACAGGACAGAAGGTGTTCTTTTTTATATTTTTCTCCATGAAGTGAGGTTTTTTTTTTCATCTATATTAATCTCTTTTTGTTTTAAGCGTTGGGAGTTTTCAGGTAATGTATCATAATCGTTTTTAGGTGTTCCATAAGTGACATGTCTTAAGGTGGGCATACACCTTTTATTTCAAAAAATCTGCTGTGGTCTCTAGTATGAATGAAAGCCTTGTGACTCGTTTTCTGTTTCAGGAAGTAGAAGTTAGCTTGTGGAGTTGGGGGGGGGGGGGGGTGGTACTCATTAAATTTCATGAAATTCGAACATCTTGCCTGATTGGATAACAGCAATGCAACTCTTCCACTGACTCTGTTTGCTCTGCAACGTTGATGTTTTATCTCCATGTTGGGTATTTATTGAACCTGTAAATGAACCGAATGAAGAGACAGGAGAAATGAGTAAAATTATCTCTGCGCAGAGGAGAGTGGGATAATCAGAGTGTTGGTAAGATGTATACCGTCCCAGCTCTGAACTCTCAGACTGTCCTCTGTGTCTTTTTATTAAACTCAATGAACAAAGAGTAACCAATCAGCTAGACATGAAGTAATCTGCTCTAGCCAATAACATTCTGTTGCTAGGCTTGAAGAAATAGTTTTACTGTGATAAGACATTTTCTGTTATTCTCGGTGTAGTTTGCCAAGAATGTTCTTCTCTCATCAGCTGGATGGGAGGGCTATGAGATAAGCAGGTTGCAACTGAAAAACAAGAAGTTATGGTTCTTTCCCAGGACATTATTTTATCAAAGCAGTAAAATAGTTATTTCATCAAAGCAGTAAAAATCACTAACACTCCACAAATAACAGATGCCTGAATGTGTTCTGCCATGTTGTGGAGTTGCTAATGCTACTGGTTAGCTTCTACTAGCTAAGACACGCTCTGCTCTCTCCTCATAGCACTGAAATCAACAGTCTTCCGCGGTCGCAAACCAAGATGGGTGAGTCTTATGGTTTGACCATTGACTGTTTATATAATGGACCCGCTGCACCGTCACCCGTAGGTTTCTGAATAGGTAAATTGAAGCCCAGTAGGCGGTTTCTACCACTGCCATCTTGGCCGCATCACACGTCTCGTTACAAAATACAAAAATGGAGCTGAGAGTGGAGCTGTGAGGCTGGGGGCAGATGACTGACACCCATCAAACTCTTGAGCTGATGTAACTACGAGGTAACTGAGCTAACTGAAGCTAACGGAGGTTGGCGGGCGCTTTCAGCCAGATAACCGTGGTTGAGTGACCTTCTAGGCTGTAACACATTTAACGTGAAAACGAGGCCTTCCTTGGAGCAATAGAGCTTTCTACAGTAGCTAAAAATAGATTGTGACGTAACGCCGCAAAGCACTCTGGGAAATACGGTCATTCAAACAAGCTACATTTTAGTATGGATTCCTATGGGTCTGAGTCGCTCCGATCTAGCTAAAGTTATTTTTTCGTCTCCTAAAGATTATTAAACAGCAAGGAACTTAACGCTGCTGCTGGGGGAGGTGCTAATCGGACTCTAGACGCCCAGATCGGATGTTGGAGAGGACTTTTTATCCCTTTTCCAAAGCCGGTAAAGTCAATAGTATAATGCTGCAGACAGTGCTTAATTTGTAAATCAAACGTTACCGCAACGAAAGTAGTGATGTCGGACCAAAGTTCACTAAGGACAAAACTGATGCCGGATCGCGCGTGGGGGGGTGTGGTGCGGCGCCGGCTCATAATTAGTGGAGTTTTTGACGAATAACTTATAATTGTGCCCACATTCCCAAAGTTTACACAAATTTCTCACAAGGTCACAAGGTCCCCGCATACTGCAGAGTGGGTTTGTAGGGGCCTCTGACATTTACATACCTTTTATTGCTACAATAATTTGTTGGAATACTTACAAAAAATCATCAATGTGATTTTTTTGCAAAATGCAAACCATTTTCTACCATGAGGTTTAGACAGTCCCTCTGCTCAGAACAAAAGAAAAAATATGCCTGACAAAAATGATCAGGAAATGATTAGAGATCATCATATAATTAAGAATTACTGTGAGACTAACTCACAGAACATGAAAACATCTGAAAATATTCCAGAGTTCTTAGAAGTTTATGGCTGTGTTCATGCTGCTCTGATGAGTTGGTTCTGATTAAACGTTTAGGAAGAGCTGGAGCTGCAGGGAGGTGCAGCTTTATCTCAGCTGTTTGCTTGAATACTTTAATAAACCACTGCTAAGGTCAAAATGTTACAACTCTGCTTTAGTGCTGCAGAAATTTTACAACATTATGAAATGATCTCATCACGTGTTTGTACTCCAGCTTCCTTAAATCTTCTGCTGCCCAGATCAATATATTAGGATGACTTTGACATGAGTGAGGCTGCAGCATGCTGGTGGCCATTCTCACCAGAAAAAAGTATTTATGTTGTTAATATTAGGCTTTAACCTTTCATTTATACAGCTACTGGTTTTAACGGAGTTAAATACTGGCGGTGGTTATGTTCAACTCCGAACTTGACTTGAAAAAAAACACGACGAGCCTCGGGGGGAAATCTCTAAAGGCTGAAAGGAGGTAAATCTGCTACAGTCCTCGACAGAAAACCGTGTTATTTAGTGGTGATTTTGTTTGATTTGACAAACTTTAAGCTCAAAGCCGCTGCTCGTGAGCGCGGCGCTGCCAAAGCGTCTGTTTCCGCGTTTGTGATTGGTCAAATGACGACACGCTAAAACAAAGATCGTTTGTGACCAAGATGAAGCCCCTTGTTGACTGCTGAAACCAGAACGGCTTATTTGGCTTAAAAACGGCGATTTTGCCGAAAAGCGAAAAGTTTAGGTATGAGATTGGACAAATGAACCAGTCACCCGTAAGTCCCTGCCCAACACAGGGTCCTCATTTACCCACTGTAATCATGAGGTAGCAGCGCGAGTTAACGGATCCTAGCAGACAATTACCGGAACACGTCCCTTCAAAATAAGACAGTTCCCGGATCCTGTTCCGGCAAGATCCGGCTCAAATTAAGCCCTGGCTGCAGACCCGGAGACGCCAGTTTCAGGCCGACACCACGTGAAACAGCTGGAAAGCTACACGGGCTAAGCTAAAGACAGAAGAAGCAAAGCAGTGGTAGTTTTTAAGTTGGACGAGCGGATTTTAACTGTGTGGAGCAGATCAAGAAAAGCATGTATTTTTGTTACTTACATCTTCCTGGAGGGGAAAGTCCTACATCCGAGAATGACCAGCCGCCGGTCGTAACGACGCTCTCAGTCGGGGGTTATCCAGGAGGAGCAGCAGCGGAGGAGAATTAATGCAGGACGCAGCGTTGTTAATGGAGAGTGGAGGCAGCGTTGTTAACGGAGGAGAGTTAACAAGGAGGCAGCGCTCCAGCTGAACGTCTGGGCCAAACAGCATGTCCACCCAAACGTCCATGAAAAAGTCTTTTGACCAGAGGTGAGTGGAATATAAAAAGTAGGGACACAAATGATAACCTGACAGTTAAAAAACTACCTTGAGAAAATGTTACTTGAGCACTGAGTAATGAACTTATTTTTATATTACTCAAGAAGGAGCCGTGATGGGAATAATGGCGTTTAAAACAACAGCGCTGCTAGCGAGGGTTAGTTTTTACTTTCACTTTCATTTGAGCTAGCGCTTCAGTTCTGGTGATCGATAATTAGCAGGGTCGCCATCAAGAAAAGCTCTCTGGTATGTTTTTCTCAGTCAAAACAACTTCCTCCATTTTATGCCTTCATATCGATGTCAAAACGCTCTGAAACTGTATATTTTCTATTGTTAATGCGGCTTATCAGTATGACCCTTCCCAGCAGCCTTTGCGTGGTTACGTCAACTGTAGAATACCCTATTAAAAGGGCAAGCCCTTAAGTATTCAAAATTTCAAACTTTAATTACAACTAAACAGATTAATTAAAAAAAAATCACCCCTCAGAGTTGTCATGACTGTAAACTAGACCTATTAAACCTAAAATGTTTTTTGAACCAGGCTGTAAACATGTTTATTTTTGCTGTGAAGTTGGTATTTTTAACATGGGAGTCAATGGAACTTGCTCCTTTCTGGAGCCAGCCCCTAGTGGATGAGGGTGGAACTGCATTTTGTCACTTTCTCATTGGCTTCACGTTTGACAGGTGAAGTTTGCCCCTTAGGTGTGACATTGAGCTGTGTGGCTTTATCTGACCCGAGCATTTCCCTGTCCGTTTTCTTACGGTGGCTAATGCAGGTGATGGGGTAGAAAATTATTTTCGCGTTCAGCATGCATGTGAAAGTCAGAGTGACCGATGGTAATTCAATAAGAACAAGTGTTCCACTGTCTCTCAGTGAAACTCATTCAAAGTCCTGTTTTTTGTTTAAATTGCAGCATCTCATGAGAAGTTTTGTTCCCTTCCAACAAAGTTAACTCAGAGGAAGATGTTGCACTCAGCTGCAGCCGGTGACTTTATGCACCAACACCTTTTACAGCTCTGAAAAGCTGAGGGTTTTGTCCATGCAGCAGTATTTTGATGCCCTGAGAATGAAAGGTTTGACTGGCTGATTTAGTTCTGGTTGGCAGGATCCATAAACAGATGGTTCTGAGGCCAACTGTGAATCAATGCTGTTTAAAAAAAAAAAACATTATTGTTTTTATTGAATGACTTGCGTGTTCCAGTTGTGCAAATCTGCAGACAAGTTTGTTTTGCTGGAGCCGTTTTTCTATGGACACCTAAACTTTCTTCCCCTGTCATCTTTATTTTATCTAGTCTGCTCAGTAATGTATTTATTCCACCTCCACTGTTCCAATCAAAACTAACATATACAAAAACACCATTCTTCAATTTCACATCAAAACAAACAGTAATGGTTTTTAGTACAGCTTGGATTGGTTTAATGTTAAAAACCCCTGTTGATGTCACTGTTTTTGACAGTTTTACAGCAATTAAAAACACAAAAGCTTCTGCTATCCATCCCACTGCTTCTTACTAACAGACTTACAAAGAACTCAGAAAAAAAACATGTAATCACACTCAGGCCCAGTTATGTAAAGCCACAACAACCCTTTTATTGGGGAGAAACAAGTCTCAAAAGATGTGTGTGTGTGTAACAAAATGTGTGCGTATGTAACTAGTTTTTGTGTTTGTAACTAGATATGTGTGTGTGTGTAACTAATAATCTGTGTGTGTAACTAGATCTGTGTGTGTGTAACTAGATCTGTGTGTGTGTAACTAATAATCTGTGTGTGTAACAAAATGTGTGCGAATGTAACAAGATATGTGTGTGTGTAACAAGATCTGTGTGTGTAACAAAAAATCAATGTGTGTGTAACTCTGGATTTGTAACTTGTGTGTAATTTAAGCTCTTACACATACAAGTCATTACACACACACACACACACACACACACACACACACACAAATCGCCTGGTAAATACGAACTACTTTACACACAGATCAGTTTACATGTACAAAAATCATTTTGAGATTCTTTTCTCAGATTTGTGCGTAGATGTTTTTTTGCTGGGTGAAAGCTGGGAAGTCAGAATTTTCTTTGGAGTTAGTCTAAACTTGTGTTTAAGGGGCAAATATGCATCCTGTAGTTATAAAAGATAGATATAAATTTACTTTTTAACATTCTAAAATGTTTTTTTTAGACTTATATGTGTTTATTAGCCATGAAAATGTAATCAAATGGATATAATAAATGACCGATGATGGTGGAGTGGTTCATTGACTGGAAAAGCAGGAGAAGACGATAATGGCGTGGCGTCCTCGTGATCTTTCCTCTGAAGTAAGTAAAAGTTAAACCTGCAAGTTTTGCTGTTAGTTCATAATGAGACAGCTATTATGATAGATCATTTCAGACCAGGTTGATACACTCTTCACATTTCTATGTTAGCAGGTGTTTCTCCCCATATTTTACTGGCTTAACTTTTCACTTGACTAGTTCAAATAGAATAATTAAAAAAAACTTTATTTAAGAAATCTACTGTCAGAATCAACAATTTCCTATGTGTAAGATGAATATTCCAGCATCAAACGACGAGATGTTGTGTTGTTTTATGAATAAATCCAAATATGAAAGATGAGAAATTCTAGGTCACAAGTATTTAATCCCCAGAGATTAATTCATATGCTGATTGCTTTGACATCACTTGGCATATTTTAATTATTTAACTCCAGACTCAGCAGGGTTGGGGCAGTAGGAAAAAACGGAATCATAAAATGAAGAGAATCTACATAATGAAATTTAAGTGAGTGCTTTGAAGCAGAACGCCCCCCCGTGACCTCTTTTACCCCCAAGGGCGACAAGAGAAGAAGAAGCAGGGATTAAACGCCAGGTGAACAGAAGACAAGGTGAGACACACAGTCTTCATTTTCCCAAAGGAGGAAAGAAAAAGTCACCTTTATTTATTATAAAAATGATCTTGGCCTAGACATAAAAAGGTCCAACAATCTATTATTTAGGACCACAAAAGAGCCACTGCAGATATGAGTTCTTTATATCCAAAAGCTGCATTTTCACTGTCGGTTTTATGAGATAATGGCTCTCCAGAAGATAGAAAACAAATCAGGAAGGATTATTTTGCTGAAAAGAAACAGTCAAAATGTTTTGCATTATTGTCAAATCCCAGGATATGAATTAAATAGTTAAAAGTTACAATATTTAAGAATTTTACAGTGAAATAATCACAAAACAGTCTAGTCTCAATCATGTTTGAAGAAAGGTTGCAATGAAGCAGATTCTCAGCCGCCTGGGGGGTTGTCGGTTTTTCTCCTTTCAAAAATGGCCAAAGAGGGACGTAGTCATTGTTTACAATCTGTGAGCCCGGGGGGTTAAGGAGTCGGCACCGGCATTTGTAATCCAACAGCTAAATGCAATGGTGTTTTTTGTAAAGATCCTGAGCTAGTACAACAGGAGCAACCCAGACATTATGTCCCTAAGAAGCCACAGCATCTTTTTGTTTTACTCTAATATCGGGTGAAGAAAGCTAGAGGCTAACGGTGAGTAGGGCTGGGTGATATGGGCAAAATTTCATATCCTGATATAGCTCATTTTATATCCCACTAATGTTATACGTCACGATAGAGCAATTTTTCTGCTAATTCATGTGTCGTTCAGCTCAACCACATATGCGTTGTAGCATAAAACATCCCCTTGTGAACTTTCACCTCCACTTTGTCTCGACGTGCATCATATAATTCAGATAACACAACTTCAGTATTGTGTTTTCAGCTGGGCATTTTGTATCTCAGTTCGAAGGTTTGCACCACCTCACAAAACCCACATTTCTCGACTGTAGATTGGAACCATACCTTTGCAGATGTACTTGGCAATCGCAGTAGTAATCTCCTTTAGCCTGCAGGAGCTATGGCTATAGGGCGTGCCATGAGTACAAGCCTGTTGCATTGTCTGCGTCTGGAGTTTGTTATGAGCGCTTCTGCCAACACTCGCTGCTTTTGCTCGTTGACTGTCTGTATTTTTTGGCGTTCTGCCTTTTCTAAAATAAATTCGTGGTGTTGAAGTCTGTTGTTGGAACCGGGTGCCGGAAAACTTTACAAACAACTGTTATCTGGTCCACATCAGTCTTTTTATATCCAAACCACATCCATTCAACAGAAGTTGCCCCTCTTTTATGTACTAGCTCCTAGGTTTGGGTCAGCTGATCATCTTGTTGACCCTAGTTTAAAATGTGCCCGCTACCGTCTTCTGCCCTGTTTGTTTACGTTTTGCATTGTGCCGTAAGCAGATATTTAAAATAGCGTACTAGATTTTGAATATTTGCGTGCTGTAAGGTGCATTTTGACGTAAAATACGGCCATAAAACTCTATCCTGGCGTAAACGATAGAGCTTTTTATGAGATGATAGACATTTTCTATCGTCCAGACGATATATTTCATCATTTCGCCCAGCCCTCATGGTGAGCTAACAATGCTAACGGTGAATTAGAAGAAAAAGGTTGGCTCTAAAAAATCTCAAGCTACTTTTTCAATTACCAACAACTCAATATTAGGCCTAAAGTGAAATGTATTTATCTACTTCTGAACATACTGTGTATGACTCGTCTTTGCTCATCATCCAGAATCTTATGGTGCTGATCCATAGCTGGCAATGAAACTCAAGGAACGGGTAAGAAAGTGACTCCTTTTGTTTGGATGATGGGCTGCAGTACCCAAATTTGACCACAGGATGTCAGTCTCACTTCATTCTTACATATTGCACCTTTAATATAATTCCTTATTTTTGGTTTAAAAGCTTCATAAGAGAGAACAAACAAATGTTCCCAAATGATTTGCCAATAAAGTTGCTGCAGGGAAAGTTTGCCATCTTGGTGCAAACTTAATGATCAGAAAACCAAAATGCTTTGTTGTTTAAAAACAGAATGCTGAACAACCTTGGTGTAAAAAACTGACATTTTTATTGGTTTATAGAACATTTCGCAATTTGTGCAAAACATTATGCTCATTTTATTTTCCTGTCATTGGGTTACATAATTTGTTGATAAGTTGTCTCATCTATTGCATGCTGCAGCCTTTTCTGCAAGACGTAAGTGTTGCTGTCTGTGCATGGAGATTGATTTCACTTTTACTGCCTGGAGTATAAATCATGACAGAATGTGGGACAGAAATAGGTTTAGTTTCATTAGAACATTTTAGGGTTTGAGCAGACAGTTAAGTTTGCTTGAAAGTTGCCAAGGTAATCCGAAAAGCTGCTAAACCTTGCAACAAACTTGCCAAGTTAGCACCTCTGGCTCAGTGATTTTTGATGCTTAGTGCATTGCTAAATAAAACTCTCATTACATTTATGGGTAGATTTCACTCTCCTGCAGAATATATTGACTGCTGCAATGCGAACACACATAATGAATGCTTGATTTTTTACTATTCATGTAATATTTTTATAATTCTTGTCAGTATAGTATTCCTGATGATTTTATTAAACTCCACTTGCAGGTTTTAAACAGAAAATGTCCCACTCAGTATTCTGGAGGTACGTTTCTCCAAGATCAGCCTTCATTCCAGCCCGATGAAAGAAAATTGTATTAGATTGAATGTTTTAAACAAGTTTGTCCTTCCTCCTGTTTGCCAATTTGTCCAAAAATCCCAAACCTTGCTCCTGTTTTACCGTAAGTCTGATCAAGCTGTGCAGCTCTCAAAAGCCTGCAAGAACAATGAACCGACTCAGGTTGACCCACAGGGACTTGAGCTGCAACAACAACTCTGAACTGCAGCGAGACCGTGAACCGCGGGGATGTTGAAGGAGAATAAAACAATTTGTTTTATTTTGTACGTGCATTCGACTGAACCGTCGCTGAATACAAAAGCCCAAAGGAAAGAAACAGCCTTCAAAGTTCAAGGCAAGAGATCTTCAACAGCATTCCAAAGATCCTTTCAAGCAAGACGAGGTTCAACGACTAATCATCCGAGTTACACAAAAAACTAATCAATCAGGATTTCAGGATGAAATGAGGATGACATTTTTTTTTTATTAAATCAGCCCTGAGTGGACTGTACAGATGTTCTTAGTCTATTATAGATAAAAAAAGTATAAATGAACACTTTGTATAGGTTTCATCTTGACCCTAAGTTGTTTTACACCTGAACGGATCCGTTCTGACCACTACCTACACTGTCTTGTATATAGTAGCCGTTTCTCTAAGTATTGCCTCCCTATATTATTATTATTATTTTATTGTGCTTATGTCCTATTTCTGCTTATCTCTTATTTTTTTTGCACCAAGTACCGCAGCAATTTCCTAATGTTGTGATTTCTCGCACATATGGCCATAAAACCCTTCTGACTGGTTTGGTATGAACTCTCTTCATTGTGTCCTGCATAGAAATGAATGTTTTTTGCATAATCATCATGCAGTTTTCTGATTTTACAAAGTTAAAAAGTTGCTAATGAGATTCAAAAATATCAAATAAAATTTAACTTCAACGTTCTGGTGCCTGATTTCATCAGTATCACATTTTCCCAATCACCACGTGTTTAAAATCTGCACCAGAGACTGATTTCTGGCTGATTAACATCCCAGTCTCACCCAGCAGAAATTAAACTTTCATCTTCTTGTTTACACACAAGCCACCAGAAAACATTAAATTACAAAAAATCAGTCTAAACTTTGCAGTCTTTTTGTTGATATACTGGCAAAAATCTGTATTTGATCTTCAAGTTTCAGCTGTTTTTTTTTTTTATGTCAAACAAAACAAAAGTTTGCTCGTTCTCATAAAAGCAACAGCTAGATTATTTAGGCCTGGTCCACACATAGCTGGGTTTTTTAAATATCCGCCCTCCCAAAAACTAGCGTCCTCACCACCTCGTTTTTAGAAAAAACTCCATCCACACGTAATCGCATAAGTGCATTGTTAAGCACGTTCATAGTCATGCCAGACCTGCAGGGGGCAGTAGTTCCCCGAATCCTATCCATTTAGTCTTCCTGCTCAACTTCAACAAAACATGGTGCCTAGCTCACTTGCGTGCACCGATAAGGAGGTAGAATTGCTCTTAAATGTAGTTTTGGAGAATAAAGTCAACAAGCGTCAAAAAGCGCTTGGACGATTGATAACGCGAGCACAGCTCTGAGGGCATCCATGTTGTAGCGTAAACAGGTCGCACATGAGCCGTCAGCATTTTTGTCGCAGACAGTGACGTGAAACCTAAAACTCCGGTTATTTCTGTCCACACAGAAACGCTGAAAACAGAGAAAACGCAAATCTTCACTTTTGCCGGAGTTTTAAAAAAGATTAGTTTTCGTTGCAGAAATCTGCGTTTTTGTGTGGATGACAGGCCGAATCGTAGAAAAATATCTTCGTTTTGGGAGATACCCGGCTACGTGTGGACAGGGCCTACAGAGGTTAGGAAAGTCCCAATCTTTTACACAAAAAAGAGAATTATTCTGACAATCCTCTTTGCCAATTTCCCCTAAACCTCCTACAAAAGGGTCTTCCAACTTTTCCTTAGAAGTGGAGCTGTTCCCTTTTTAATCTGTAAAGTTAAACCTTGGGAAGCTTTGAACTGGGTTCAAAAATCTTGAGACTGGAAATGAAAATCAAATGAATCAGTGCAAGTTTGCAGTCTACATCTTCTTTCTTTGGTATCTCAATGTAACCATCTGGAGGAAATAATTGTAAATTGTTAATTGTAATTAAAGTGATACTATGCAGTTTTGGCTTGTTTTTCAATTCAATTCAGTTTATTTCTATAGCGCCAAATCACGACAAGAGTCGTCTCAAGGCACTTCACAAAGTAAACATTCCAATACAGTTCAGTTCATTAAGCCAATCAGTAAAAAAGTTTCCTATATAAGGAACCCAGCAGATTGCATCAAGACTCTGACTGTGTCTTGATGCAATCCTCATACTAAGCAAGCATGTAGCGACAGTGGGAAGGAAAACTCCCTTTTAACAGGAAGAAACCTCCAGAGGATCCTGGCTCAGTATGAGCAGCCATCCGCTACGACTCACTGGGGGTTGAGAAGACAGAGCAGACACACACACACCCCACACCCACACACACACACACACCCACACACACACACACACACACACACACACACACACCATTTAGATCAAGTAGCGTTTCTATGGCTACACTGTGATTTCTTAGTAGAAGTTCTATTTAGTAAGAGAAACTTTATTGTCTTTATCTGAGTGAATCTATAATTAATTCAATAGGTGAACTAGTGGTAGCACATTCTATGTACTAGCACATTTTAGCACCCCCTAGTGTCCGTTAGTGAAACTTCTCTCCTCGCTGTGCGTTTGTCTTTTTAACACCTTAATCTAACAGCTGAAACGTCTCCTCAGCCTTCATTAGTGTCTACAGGAGCGGTTCATCACTAAATCAAACACATCAGCTGTGTTCATGATCTAAAACATGCAGGAAAAGTGCTGGAAGCAGACTGCAGCACCAGGCATGTCAGCTCCACTTTACTAAGTCCAACAGGGACCGCCACTCTGAAGTTGCAAGTGTGGTATTCTGGCCACAGAGGGCTGTGGGGGTCTGAGTGACATTTCATTAACCCTGTAAAAGGTCATTTTAGCACAAACTGGCTCAAGAAAATGATTTAAAAATATGAAAATGTTGCATAGTATGGCTTTAAGACATAAACTGTTTTTAGACAAGTCTTAATGGTAAAGTGGGACTGATCCAAAGGTTTGTGTGTGTGATTTAGTAAAGGATTGTTTGTCTGCACAAACACATTTTTATTGTGTTTTTACTCAGAAATAGTTGTTCTAAAACATAAAAAGTAGCAGATTTGGATCGTAAAGTCCACGTCGCTGCACATCATCCAACTTCCATCATCCATCAGAACAAGAGGAGGTGGACGGGGTGAGGCAGAGGTCCTGCTGACATTCTGAGAGATGAGATGGTGAGCGGTCTGAGGGGTGAACACCATCTGCATGCAGAATTTCAATAAAACATGAGCTGTTTAGAGATTTGTGTCCACCAAATCACTTTTATTTATGGAGCTCCGTTTGCATAATGCTGCTGAAGATGTAATCAGTGCAGCGGTGATCTATGTCTGCACTCCTGCAGCATCACTGAGGGGAGGAACGCTGGCTGAACAGGAACTAAATGAACTTTTTTTTTAAACAAAGCATTTGTAATTCTGTATAAAGAACAAACCTCAGAACATCACTCCTGTTCACATCCATATTTGTACAACTATTAAAGACAAGAGTTGTATTGATAAACAGAAATCAGGCCATAATGAGTCCCGGTGACGCCCAGTAGCAACAACAAATGTACATCATGAGGAATAATCAATTTCCCAGAGGAAATAGATCAGAATAAAACTCATCCATTTGCACGAAATCACAATTTCTTTATTTACATTTTGATTTAGCTAAACAATCGGCCTTTAAAATTCAGATTGTGGATTTGAATTTAAAGGCAAGCAAAACAAAATGATGTGCAAAATCTATTTTAATAATGTTTACTGGGATCAATACAAAATCTAGCTACCAATTAAAATGATATCTCTGTGCAACACATTTACAAATTCATCAAGTATTTAAACAACAGTCGGCAGCTTTGGCTTGCTTTTAGCACCCCCTAGTGTCTGTTAGTGAAACCAAAAGGGAAACTTATCTCCTAGCTGTGCGTTCGTCTTTTTAACACCTTAATCTAACAGCTGAAATGTCTCCTCAGCCTTCATTAGTGTCTACAGGAGCGGTTCATCACTAAATCAAACACATCAGCTGTGTTCATGATCTAAAACATGCTGGAAGCAGACTGCAGATCCAGGTATGTCAAGTTCAACAAGTTCCAACAGACCGGACGGCAACTGTGAAGTTGCAAGTGGAATATTCTGGCCACAGGGGGCGGCAGGGGCCTAACCCTAACCCTAGCACATACTGGCTCAAGAAAATGATTTAAAAATATTAAAAAGTTGCAAAGTATCCCTTTAACACTTTTGCAGTGGTCTCTAGTATAAATGGGTACCACTTTATAATAAGGGTCCCTTTTATTAGCATTACCATTATTGTTAAGTGTCCTTAAGTTTAGGACAAAGGGCTTACATAATATGGTTAAGCAGTTGTTAATGCTTAGTAATGCACTAAGCAACATTAATAAAGGGACCCTTTTTGTAAAGTGTTACCTATATATGAATGACTTGTGAGTCAATCTCTGTGGGGAAACAAAGCTCTGGCACTCCTGTTTCAGGAAGTAGAAGTGAGCCAGAACAGAGGGGAGCAGAACACGGCAGGATTTGGAGTTTTATTTCCTGATATTCAGACTGCGGTTTCCTGTTGCGAGTCAAAATAGGTCCTTGACTGCTAACTTTGGAGTGTGACTGGGTTTTTCTAATCCAAGCTTTTTCTTGTCTATTTTTTGCTGGAAATAGGGGTAGAGGAATATTATTACATTTAGTCTGTATGGCTAGCTAGGCGACTCTAAACTGCAAAATTGTGTTTTTCTTCATTTTACATTGTGGCCCAATGAGGCAGGTTGTAACACGTACAGCAGGGACTTATCTGCAGACATAACACCTTATTCTGAGTTTGGGTCTAGGTATGTAGCATTTATGCAGTTTTACCTTAGAATAAATTTGCTGTAATATTTTCTTTTTCTGAGCAGAAAAGAACAAAGGTGAAAAAGTTGCAGCTGCTAAGGTCGAACTGCAGCTGTTTAATCTGTTTGCATCCAAAATGTTCATAAAACAGGAGACTGTGTACGCATCACGTAATTTTTATGGACTTTCTTTTGCACAAATCTGTCGAAGATGCAACCTGCAGAACACATTTGCTTTTCCTTGACAAGGAAATTATAAAAGCTCACAATCTATCTTCTGAATAAACAAGTCGGAGGTACTCGCTTCACCAGGCAGCTGGATGCTTGTGTGATTATTATCTGGAGAAAATCCATTTTGCTGGGCTTCAGGCTTTATGCAAAATGTGGCCAAAGCAGAGATGCTCCAATCAGAGTCCTGTACAGGCTGCCACACCGCCACGTTTTAGATGTGACAGCAGTTAATGGACTCTAGTTATCAGATCGAGAAAGTTCTTTTCCATTAAGACAGGTGAATCCAACACGCTGAAACACAGCAGTTTCTGGTACATCAGGTTAACGTACGTTTACCTATGAACTGGTTTTATATGCTGCAAGTAATTCAATAAGTATGCCTGGAAGTCTGCAATATGCAATAGGTGCAAGTGCTCAGCTGTTCTTGCATGATAATGTTTTACATCTTGATTATATTTCACCATCCCAAACGCCACATTCTTATTCCTGCTCAATTTTCCATAACAATTATGATGGATAGAAAGTGACAACAGAGGTCTTCCATGTCGTTTATAATCTGACGTGTGCTGGTGTGGTTTCTGCCTGCAGAGCTGCAGTCTCATCAGATCACTAATCAGCAGAAGACTTCTGATAATTATCCTCCATCTCCGTAGTGTAGCATGAAACCGCTCTTCACCCGCCTCTTCTGTTATCACTTATTGCTGCTTTTTCATTTGCATGAACGAGCAACAATCAGCCAGGTTCAGACGCGCTGGAGCACATTTATTCACAACACTTGACACCAACCTTGAGCAACTTTTGTGTTTAATCCAATTATCCATTCAGTGAGTCGTGGAACGTATTTGCCCATACGCTACATTACAAATGAGCTAGAATCCAAACGATTCTTTGATACGTCTGAATTATGTAGACATTCTGCAACAGTGATGCAAAATGATGAATTATTAAAGAAGCTCTGAGTGATTGCAGAACTTCATGGCAACTACAAAAATTAAAAAAAGCACCATTTTTAGGAATTCTGGGTAGTTTTGCAGCAGGAGGCTTCAGTGGTAAAAACCTGCAGCCAGCAAATGAAACACTTTTAACACATATTTATCTCAAAGGCTCACATGAAGGGTAAAAGATAAAAAAAATAATTGAAATCTGTTTGTCTTATCCTATTTTATCTTATATCAAATATCCTTTTAAATCATATGGTTTTTATAAAAAAACATAAAGATGTGAATCATGGCAATCTCTACAAACAACTTAACATCTGAAAAGGTGTTCCTCAAGGAGTAAAACTAGGCTTTTAATTTTCTTTGTAAGTAAATTACCATTAGCTTGGCAAGCCATCCTATATATGTGAATATATAGTCTAGCCACGACCCATAGACAGAACTCAGTTGTGGGGCAGGATCTACAGTTGTCTTTCAAACTACCTCTGCAAATTGGACAAAGAACAACATGACATCACCGCTATGGATGTCAGTCAACAGGGCAGTCCAACATATACTGTCGAAGAAGATGTAAATACATACTTTTTCTAAATAAAGGACTTAAAGTCCCACTCCAATCATCTTTTTAGCTGTTTTAAATAGTTCTCAGTGGTCTTTAAACTATGATTATGCTGTTTTTAGCCAAAATCACAAAACCTGTGCCGTTTTCTAGTACTTAGTTTCTACATAGTGGCAGTAGCTAATTAAATATTCGCCTCTGGGTTGTGGGCGGAGCCGTTAGCACGGAGTCCCCCCCGCCCCTCTTTTCCAGGCTGTTGAGAGCTTTCTGTTTATGCTAACTCTCTGTGCTAGCATGCAGCACTGGCTGCTAGCATTACATCAGCTCCATAAATACAGGCCGATGGTTGAATTAGGAGTTTGTGCTCCGCCCAGTGGGTTTGTGATGTCACAAAGCCAGTCAGTTTTAGGCTGCATTTTTTCGTCTGCTACTGATGCACAGCAATTTGAATGCAGAAATACTCAGAAATGCAATTTTGAGCTTAAATTTCTTTAGATGTGTCCTATAGCATAAGAAAAATGCTCCAAGAACATGTTAAAAACAGAAAAAACACAATTTTCATTGGCATGGGTCTTTAAGTACCTCTATCTGCTCCTGGCTCAAAGAAAAGCCCAAGTCTAAATAGTCTAAATTTGATGCCAAAGCCGTTTCAAAGGAGTCACCATCATTTTAGTAGTTCTGCTCCGTCGCATCATCCCGCCCACCAAACTGATAGAGCGCTGTGATTGGCATAACATAAAACTGCTCAGGCCAATGGTAGACCTGCTGAGGTGAGTGACTAGACTGACCTGCAGTAGCAAAATCTTTTTGCCATTGCTACGGTTTCTAGGCTAAATTATCAAACCACTGAGAACACCAACGGCTCACTGAAGAAAACACAAAGATTTAACATCTCTCACTCACATTTTAAACCCAGAGTTGTTTTCACTTCACTTTGTAAAGCCCCTTCCACAACCTTATCGAACACCCAAGGTGCTGGACAATTACAGCCGGCAACAGGTACAAATAAGACAATATAAAACAGCCATAAAAGCAAAACAACTAATAACAAAGGCCACATTACATACAGGACAATGATGAAACGCTATGACCATCTACTGTTGGAAAGCCATGACATAAAAATGTGATTTCAAATGGGACTTAAAAACCAGCAGAGAAGGTGACTGGCGCACGAATAAAGGCAAAGTTTTCCATAGCCTCAGAGCCAACACCAAGAACACATGATCCCCCGTGACCTCCACTCTACGTAGAACTACTATCAGTTCCCTATCAGCTGAGCGAAGGGCCCTTGATGGAGCATGCCTATTCAAAAGCTGGCTAAGTAAGGCGGAGCAGTTCCCTCCAGAGCCTTATACACTAGAGTTACCACCTTGAATTTTAAAACTGTTTAAATTGTCCTAAATGAGGATTTATGGTGTTTATCACAACCTGACATGATTTATCTTGTTGCTTTTTTGTGAAATGCTTTGTGTCTAATTACCATAAATAACTACCATAAATTAAATGAAGTCTTTTCCCTCTAATCCATCCTTCTCACCAGTTTTCTGACTTTTCTTTGTACAAACTCGTCACTGGACACAAGTAGACTCAATAACCCTTGAACCATGTCATTATCACACGAGAGGCCACTGCTGCAGGAGCTGAGGAGCTCACTTTAGTGCACTTCACACAGGTCAACTGGAATTTCTTTTTCTGAATTCCTTCATCTGGAGTTTTACCAAAAATAGATGCAAAGTTTTCCCCTGGGAAAAGCTGAAGTCACAGATCAGTGGGAATCTCATTGTAGAGTTTAGCTTCACGGTCACTCCAATTATTTATATTTCACATATTTTCTTTCGTTCACAGCAATTGGCTGTTTTTCACCACTGCTTCCTTTCATGACAGATGAAGGCCAGTGGTGCATTCTATTTGAAATGAGAAAATTCCATTTTATTTATTGTGAAATTGTGGGAAAATAGAAAACATCCTTCAGGGGCACAACACTAAACTCATTTCTTTGTTCAATGAACAATTTAACAGGCTAAAATAACTTTATAATACGACACTTTTCCTCTAGAATTCTTCCTGTTTTTGCATCTCTGTTTTCCTCCCAGTGAGTCACTGATGAGATACTTGAATTACTCCCACTGGGTAAATAAAATACCTAGAGATCCTCTGATCGCAGCATTCTGCTGCGTCTGATGAGGTCCAGAGGGAGAGCTGCTCCTGTGCATGCTAAACACCAGAGACACGCTCATGCAGGAGGGACACTGGAACATCTGAGCTACATTTCAACAGACAGCTCAGCTCTGAGCCTTAGAGTCGAACACCTCTACCCAAGTGAACCAGTAAGAAACAAAGCTCCTAAGAGACACGATGACCTAGTTGTAAAAGTTACTCTATTTTTCACACAAACAGTGCTGAACCAGGTATTGTAGTGTTTATGCACTCAGAGCAAGGCACTGGAGACAACAGTCATATCCACCGTGTTTTTCATTTATATCAATAATGCAGCAGACATCTCACTCTGTTCATTGAGTCAGGGAACATTCCTGACAGATGAGACAAGTTAATCGATGCTCAGATCAGAGAAGATCAAGTTTTCATCTTCCATTAAAGCTCCAACTCTGTACTGTAGATGTTTTAACTGTCTTTGCATGAGACGGGTATTTAGGATGCATGTTGGCCCACATTCTGTGTTGCAAAAGGAATCCAGTCTCTCTGATAGAAAACTGTTTATTTTTAAAGGTGCAGGTCAATGAAAAAAAAATTTTTTAATGGTTATGTCTGTTTATAATCGATCTGAGTTTAACATGCAGGTTGAACCAAGGGGTTCAAATGAAGGCAACTGGACCTAAACCAAAGAGGTCCAGTTGCCTTCATTTGAACCCCTTGGATTACCATGACCTGGATGACTGAGAACCTTCACCAGCATGCAGGTTGAACATTAAAATATTGTCCTACGCCTATCTCCTGCATTAGCTTCTGATAGAAAATAGACGGTGAAACTCTTGGTTCAGAAAATCCTGACAGATCTACATCCGATTTTTACTTGATATTTTTGAAACAGCTTAACATTCAAGCTGAACGTAAAAATAGTCTTCTACCCCTATTTCCTGCATTAGCCGCAGATAGTAAATAGACGGGGGAACTCTCAGATTAGAAAATCCTGACAGATCTACATCACACCAAAAATTAACATTCATGGACTCACCCATCTTGACTCCCGACGGGGAAGGCTGTTGTTGGTTTAGCATCCAGGAAACAGTGGAGAACGTCTGGGCTAGTAGAAGCTAACCGTTAGCATTAGCAACTCCACCACACAGCAGAACTCCTCCAGGCTTGTGTTATTTGTGGAGATAAAACATCAACGTTGCAGAGCAAACAGAGTCAGTGGTAGAGTCGTGTTGCTGTTAGCCAATCAGAGGAGAGATGTCCACATATCAGATCCAAATTCTGTCATCTGAAGCTCAGCTGTGATGTGGCTCACTTCTAGTTCCTGAAAATGGTGCACCAGTTTTTTGTTTCCCCAGACTACAACATACAAGACATTCATTCCTAGACTGCAAATGTATTGATTAAACGAGTGATCCACACCTTTAAATAATTTGAAACAAAACTCTTCAGAAACTGATGTAATATCAGTGTCCTCACGTTGATATTAAAGATATTTATTTCTGAAAGGATTCTATTGCAGCCACTTATTAACCCTTCAGACTAAAATGTCAGTTTCCTATTTGTCAGATTTACTTTCATTAACTTACGCACAGGGAGAAAAATACATTTCTGTGTTGTATTTGTTTTATGTGTGAGCTCATTCTCCATGTGTAGGTGGAAAATAGAGTCATCCTCAATGTTTAATGAAAAATAAAATGAAAATCGCTCTCACATCATGTGGCTTTAAATTTTAACTACTGGGAATGCCTCAGAGTTTCTATTAGAGCTGCAGTCCAGAGTTTTCCCACTTTCAGGGATTTTTAGATTTTTTAGAAACCTGTGAAAGTGATAGTATTACCCCGTACTGTGATTTAATGTAGGCAATGTCAATATTTTCCATAAGCCTGCCCTCGCTTCGTCCCGTTGAGCCCCATGCAATTTGAACTGAGCGCCGTTCAGCATTAGCCAATAGCGTTAGGCATCCTCTTATGTACAGAAGTCAATCACAGAGCGTGCTTACAGTGACCTTGGCAACCTTCCAGCTGTAATCATGGAAGTAGTGAGAGAGACTTCAGGTTGAATACATTTTCCAGCTTCTAGATGGTCGGAGAAAAAAACTCCAGATTTCTGCTTTAAGAAAAGACTGATTAATATCTCAGTAAAAAATAAAGTAACAGAACCTCTGAAACGTCTCCAGAGTGAAAGAGGTGATGGAGAGCTTGTGTTTTATGGTCCGTGCTGCTTGAAGCTGCTGGTGTCCGCTCTCGCTGCAGGTGGTACATTACAGCAAAAACGGTTTTTGGGTCACAATAAAGAAAAAAGCCAAACAAGCAACACAAAAAGCTTTTTGAATTACTCAACGACAAAATGTAGCCATAAAGTTTCAGAACAACTTTAATTGGTATTCATATATACAGCAGATTTTAGGTTCGCCTTCACTTTAAACAGATGGGTTCACTGTGGTTGTGTGCTTTGGCTGGGATGTTCCAGGTAAATGTTGCATAATCAGTAGTCAAGTTGTTTTTTTATGGCTCTAGAATCTCAGATTTCTCAGGTTTTAAAGGTTTGTCGCCTTCATAGAAAAGTTCTTGTGAATTAAGCTGAAAGGCTGTAACTGAAACATCTAATCACCACTGATTCTCTACTAAGCTGTAAGAGTTCAGAATGGAAGAGAAATAAGTCTGACGCACACAAATAACCACAAACTGTACATGTCTGAATATTTAAATCCTCAAAGAGACCGCACCAACGTTTAGGAGTCCAACACATCAGCCAGTCCTTTGAGCAAAGTCCGTTATTTACAAAGAAAAGGGAATAGGTAAAGCACTGATTGGTAGTTTCTCCCGCTCCGTCCTTTCAGCTCATCGAGGATCGATGTTAAATAAAAAACTCCTTTTGGTTTTCGCTGGGAACACTCAGAGAGTCTGCCTGGCTGCTGAACGGGAACTCGTGGTCGTCCTCAGGCTGTGATGATTTCACTTCCTGGTTCCGAAATGTCTCTTTCCTGACGCAGATGAATCTGGCCATGATCGCTAATGCACACATCGGGATGAAAATCGCCACTGCTATCACACCTGGAGGCCACAGAACAAAGAAATGTTTAAAGACAAAACAAATAAAGCTTCACAAACACTACTAATAATTAGGGATGTCCGATATTATTGACCTACTATTATTATCAGCTGATACCTGCACAGCAGAGCACGTCTCGGCTAGTGGAAGCTAACCGTTAGCATTAGCAGCTCCACCACATGGCAGGACTTATTCAGGATTAAAAAACGGTTTCTCAGTGAGCTTGGCCTTTAATGTTCATTGACTCCAGTGACATCACTCACTGCTAAAATGGTCGCTAAATGCTAACGTCTTAGCAAAGTTCTGAAACGGCTGATTTTATATGGAGACGACCGGGCCATCGTATTTTCCCCGTCACCTTCCCCCTCCCAGAAATTTCCCAGAAATCCTACAGTGGAAACGCAGCTAATATCAACTGGGTTTCACAGCATCTTCCTATTTAAAGAGACAGTGTGTAGTTTCCTGGTGATAGGGGGCAGTACATACATTTCAAGGTAGTTTTACACCATATCGCCGTGACTGTCACAATAAAAAAAAACATTACGGTAAATGTTACCTGTTGAGCAGAAAGCATGCGACCTCGGCGTGACTCCTCAGACTTTGATATTCATTAAGTTAATTCCATCAAAAGAATGCAATGCTGATGCTAGTTTTCTGGCGGTGTAGGTTCTGGATCATAAACATTAATACGTAGACGCCCCATTGGGCGCTGGAGAGCGTAACAGCGTCGCCGCCATATTGGATGGGTCTCCTCACTCTCCAAAGTCAATGCAGAGTGGGCAACTATGCCCGTTTTTGTGCAGCCTACGGTTGCAACAACCGGCGTATTATTGAAAACAGATCACGGGGGATTTTCTATTGACTTTTCTAGCCTACCTAATGAGATTTTACATTTAAAAATTTTTTTAATTTATTTTGTTTAATTATATTTTTATTTTAATTATCATGCCATACCATGCCATGTCTGATTTTGTGAAAAAGCTCGATAAAATGGGTTTTTTAGCAGGGTAAGCACCTTCCTCAGTAGAAATGAATGCACTGGGGGCAAATGAAGACCCATCTAAGATGGCGGCCGGCCACTACGGCAGCTCCAATAGGCAGCGCCAGTCCACGAGGCGCCTACGTATATATATCTGTGTTCTAGATCTGCTCAGGGTCCTGCGCCTGCCGATGACGTCACACTACGGCAACACCACTCGGCCAAAATTTTGTGCATCGCTTTTTTGATTCTGTTCTTTCACATAGGTTTTTGAAAGAGTTTAGCAGTTTTGTTATTAAATTCATGTTTCTTACTGTCTAAATGTTTTCAAATGTGGTAACGTAACTTCCGTAAGTCGTACGTCCAGCCAGTCATCTAGTGTGATGTCATCGGCAGACGCAGAACCCTGAGCCGGCTCACGTAGAAGGAAACATGCATCTAATATGGAGTCCCCCAGAGACTATAGACCCGTGTCCTATGTATTTTTGACCAGATTTTCATGGTTATATGTTACAAAGTCGCCAGTATTTTTCAACAACTGGACATCATTTTATTCATTTTCAACAACATTTCGATGGATATTTCTAGAGATTAATGGTAAAAACTACACATTTTCACTTTAACTACTCCCATTCTTGCTGCGATGGACAGCCTTACCTCCAATTAGAGCTGAATCGCTCCTGATGGCGTTGACCAAAGGCTGACCTGCATCCACCGAGCGAGGCTGGTCTGCATACGGATAGAAAAGACAGAAAAAATGTGAGCAGGGGAAAAAAAGCAAATTATTCACAGGGGGAAAAAATAAAAGAAGAGGAGATGTGAGACAAAATAGTTTAAGAACAGAAGTGAGAATCATTAGTTTGTGCAAAGAGAGCCTTAAAGGACTTCCCCAGAGTTGTTTGACTAATCCCGTCAGCCGCTGTGCCATCGCTCTGTGGAGGAGGATGCCTAATGAGCCCGTAAGAAAGTTTAATAAGTTTAATATTAAAAATACACCAGATAGAACCCCACACTGAGAAAAGGATGGGATGCTTTCTCAGTGATCTAAAGGATATTGGAGAAGTTAAGGGCTGAATGTGCTTTTTTTGTTGTACCTGATAAGGAGTGTGTGTTTTCTGCTGCGTAGGGATTAGCTTGAGAGGAGGAAGCACAGCTTGATTGTTCCAGTGAGCCGGTGACAATAACACGGCTGTCAGGATGGAGCAGAGCTGATTTCAGAGGACAGATGGAGTTAAATCGAACGCCTGACAGGCAGCCAGTGAACCCAAGAGAGGCCAACCCGGGCGGCTCTGAGTCCAGATCTTCAGACTCTGAACGAAACAAGAGAAATACAGACAAAAGAGGTGAGGACGTCCTCGTTATCGGAGGATGTCAGTGACGCGCTGACGTTCGTCTTAATGAAAAGGGACAATCATGTTAACCCCTAGAGCGTAAAGAGTATGGGGTGCCATTTGTAAAGTCAAAGAGTCACAATTTAACAGCAGTATTTTGGGTTATTTAATCCATCAAGAGAGAAAAAAATGGGAGTAAATTTTTCAAAGTCATATTTTCACCATGTTATTCATACATTTATAAATGTTAAAGTTCCCAACTAAATATTTAGTTAGCAAGCTAAATACTTAAATTAAAGTTAAATATTTATTTTACAAACTAAATATTTAAACTATACCTAAATATTTAGTTTGTAAAATAAATATTTAATTTACTAACTAAATATTTAATTTGTTAGTTTACAAGCTAATAATTTAGCTCCTAATCAAATATTTGTTTTCCAAAATAAATATTTAGATCCCAGCTAAATATTTATTTTGGAGCTAAACATTTAGTTAGCAAAATCAACATTTAGATTGCAAATGCAATATTTAGGTTTAGCTCCAAAATAAATATTTTGCTGGGGTCTAAATATTTATTTTGGTAAATAAATATTTAATTTTGGGCTAAATATTTAGTTTACAAACTATAATTCTTAACTCGAAAATAAATATTTAGTTAGTAAATTAAATATTTATTTTACAAACTAAATGTTTAGTTTTGACCTAATTATTTAGTTTGTAAAATAAATATTTAACTCTAAATTAAATATTTGGCTTGCTAGCTAAATATTTAGTTGGGAACTTTAACATTAATAAATGTATGAACAACATGGTAAAAATATGACTTTGAAAAAATAAATCCCATTTTTTTTCTTATGATAGGTTAAATAACCCAAAAAAACTGCTGTTAAATTATGACTCTTTGACTTTACAAATGGCACCCCATAAAAGAGTTCACCACACCGAAAAACAGTGGCAGCCCCAAGGGGTGGCCATGGCCACCCCTAGAAAATTGCTGGCCACTCCAGGGAAGAACAGTGTTCTTTAATAAGTCATATTAATGTTCACACAAACCATACATTTGTCTTATTTAATGAAGACATGTAAAACCCTATACAATTATACATTTAATGACTAAATAATCAGAATTAAAAAAATGTTTATGTCGCTGCTGCTCACCATTTTCAAAACAAAAGTTTCAATCACCAGAGTTTTTGTGGATGTTTTAGTGAAGAAACAACAGGTGAATTAAGCTTCTCTAAAATTCTAAAATAAATGTTGAAACAACATATCAAATAAATTTTTCAAAAATGAATAAAGGAACATTTATTACATCACCACAGGCTAAACTTTCCCAGAGTTACCATGAAGATCAATTTGGTGTGCCACCCCAAAATTTTCTCAGGCCCCATGGCCACCCCCATGAAACTTTTCTGGGGGCGCCACTGCAAAAAGATGGAAATAGGAGCCACAGAGCCCTTTTTGTAGCCAAATCTTCTTTTTCTTCTCTACTGAAACACTTGCACCAAAGCAGGGTTAAGACCTCTAGTATAGATCCGATTGCAGAGTTGAAGCATTATTTTTATGATGACAACAACAGATGATTGATTTTTGCTAGTGCAGCTCCTTAAGAACCTCCCAGAGCGTCTCGCTGATGATTCGTGTAATAAAACACCCACTTGTTGTGACAGCAGCTTCTATATAAAACCTTTAGCGTCTACAAACGTCTAAAAGTCAGAACGAACCACAATTATTCCTGCTGAGTAAATCTGCTTACACAGCACATCGTCGCCGGTGACCTAACTTATTACCGTGGATTTAAAAAAATAAACATTTCAGCACATAAATATGACGCTGCAGCGCAGCCCGGCTGGAGCGGGTTTATCATCAGCGCCGTAACGGATCCGAGTTTTAAATTAGATGTGATCTTCTGGCCAGGAGAATAATTTGGCACATAATAACTCCAACAGTGGTAATTTATCTGCTCCGGCATTAGAAAGGTATAATTTCTCTGTGTTGTTTACCGAGACGACGTCTTACTCTGATTTATTTTTTCATATTGCACAGATAGCTCCTACAGGCATTTAAAAAACAGCATTCATAAACGTTTAAATATACTTTTTCTTTTTCTGATGAAAATATATTGAAAATGAAATTGTGAAAAAAAAGATAATATTCTGACAGGATGTACTGTATGTGTTTTGATGAGCTAGTTTTCTATTTTCTGCCCTAAAACATGCCGTCTTCCTTTAAATCCACCTTCCATCATCGTCTCCCTGTCTGTCTCACTGAGTCTCTGTGTCCTGGTCCATTAGCCGGACTGATGGATGGGGGGACATGCAGGGAAGTGACAGAATATCAGCTAATGTGCTGCTGCTCTGATGCTGACATGACTGAATCCTCTGGCTCAGCGGGGGGGACTGGGTCACATCCTGACACAGTCTGGGTCAGCAATAATAAAAAACACCAAAGACTTCAAATCATCACCTGAATCAGTTTCTATGTGCCTGGTACTTATTCATAGTGAGAGGTCATTTTAAGTTCATTGTTTATAATTTAAAAAAGGGATTTTCCAGACTTCGTATTTTTAAATTTCTGGTTTAAAAGCAAATTTCCTGAATTAAAGGGAGACTTCTTACTAATAGCATCCTATTTAATACCAAATTCTGCCTGAATTATAAAGATATATTGGCTCTTTTAGCTACTGACTCTGGAGATTTTATGGTTCTGGTGCTGTTGGACGCGTCTGCTGCCTTTGACACCGTGGACCACAGTCTCCTGATTTCTAGGTTGCAACATTTTGTTGGTGTTGCGAGGAGTTGCCTGGGACTGGTTTGTGTCCTACTTGGCTGAGAGGTCGTTCAGTGTATCTCTAGGTGGCTTATGCGGGGTTCCTCAAGGATTGGTGCTTGGCCCTCTGCTATTCTTCCTTTATTTGCTGCCTCTGGGTTCTATTTTTAGGAAACATGGGTGTTCTTTCCACTTGTATGCAGACAACACCCAAGTTTACATTCCCATTAAACGTGGCCTGCCTAATTCATTAGATCCTCTCTTAAACTGCCTCGATGAGGTTAAATGTTGGATGTCGCCTAATTTTTTACACTTCAATAATGATAAGACTGAGGTCATGCTTTTTAGTCCCAGTGTGCCCAGTGCACGGTGTTCAGCTGAACTTGGTCGACTGGTCCCATTTCTGAAACCTGTAGCGACCAATCTGGGAGTTCTGCTTGACAGTGACCTAGTTCTGGACAAGCAAATCAGTGCTGTAACAAAGGCAAGTTTTTATCATTTGAGGAGGATTGCCATGTGAAGCATTTGCTCTCAAAACATGATTTTGAGACAGTGATTCACGCGTTTATTTCATCACGCCTTGACTCTTGTAACTCACTGTACCTTGGTCTCCCTCAAGCTCACCTCTCCCGTCTTCAAATGGTGCAAAATGCAGCAGCACGCCTATTGACGGGTTTGAGAAAGAGGGATCACATCACCCCAATTTTGGCTTTGATGCATTGGCTTCCTGTTGATTTTGCATTGGTCTTAATTGATATTCTAATTTTCTGAGATACTGAATTTGGTATTTTCATTAGTTGTCAGTTATAATCATCAAAATAATAGATAAATAATAAACATTTGAAATATATCAGTGTGTGTGTAATGAATGAATCTAATATACAAGTTTCACTTTTTGAATTGAATTCCTGAAATGAATCAACTTTTTCATGATATTCTAATTTTATGGCCAGCACCTGTAGTATGGCTGATCAGTTGAACCAGTTACAGTTTTAAAAGTTCTTCAGTTCAGACAAATCACTAGAAAGAAGTCAATTTAATTCTGGCATTTAATAAACATCACTGTCTGACTTCCTGTTTCAACTTGGACCTCAACCACTCGGCTGAGATCGACTGATTGATTCCAATCTTCTCAGTAATCTCTTCTTCTCGCTTTCTCCTAATTAGCTGTGAGGTAATAAGAGACCTTCTCTGTTGGTATTCTCTCAGCAGCTATCCGAGGCTCCTCTCAGCCTCTTACTGCTTCAGTAACAACAAAAGGTGCAGAATTAAAGAAATGCTAGTTTTTGCATCAGTTTTAAAACAGAAATTTAAACCAGTGTGTGATTTATCTGCCGTAGAGCGTTGATTTAAAGTGATTCTTCCTGTTTTGAGTCATTTTATAGTTTTTCATTTCTTGAGGATTGATTTAAAAATATCATTGCAAACATTTTAATATGATGTCAGTTTGTTTTAAAAAGCATCACATCTGTTGCCCAGACTGGAGCTTCCCGTCTGGCCCAGCCGTCATAAAGAACAGAGAACAGCTGAAGCCTCGAGGATGGTGTTGTGTTGTGTTGGCGTCTGCTCAACGCGGGCCTCACCTACCCCGTACGCTGCCCAGAGTGACGGATTTGATGCCGTTGAATTCCACATCGGATGTCAAATTGAAGTCCTCTCTGGAATTCTGGTCAACCTGAAAGATGATTTCTGTCATGGCTTGAAAATAACGACAACCAGAGATTTCTAGGCTGAAATAAGGACATCAGCTGGACTAAAGTATATCTGCTGTTCTGGTTTACAGATTAAAACCAGAGGAGACATTTCAGATCTGTAAAAGGTTTTATGGCAAGTTTAGCTGTCTGCTGGAGTATGTTCCTCTGGATTAAAATTCTAGACTAAAAATAGACTTTTTAATTCTTAAAGAAACTGAACACAAATGAGTGGATGAAGGTGTTTTTTTGGGCTTCACTTGTAATTAAAGCAAAAACACACAGAGGCGGGCTCTGCTGGCTCACTAGTTCTCTTCTTCTGACTCAGTTTTGTGCTCTTGGCTTTTACATTCAAAGCTTTGGAGACCAGTTAAATACCTAAAGTCCTCTGAAAAGTACGAGTGATTTCTGCTCATAATGTTTTACAGCTTTTTCATTTAGACTTCCAGATTGAATTTTATTATATAAATGCATTTACCTGCATATAGGGAAAAGAAAAGCCTCAGTTAAGCAACAACCAACAGTTTTGGTTAAATACCACATTAAACACAAACCCACACAAACCTTTTCCATCAGCGATTCAAACTGAAATGTTTAATTTCACAACCTAAAGTGTAACTTGCATCCTAAAGTGAACATATTTTTAAAATAGATCACGTTTTTAGAGATTTTCCTCCCCTTTGGTGTTGCTTTAGCTAGTCTAGTGACAGCTCAGCTCAACAACCTATCTAAAATTAGCTCTGACCTGTGTGACAGAGTGTGTGTGTGAGTGTGTGTGTGTGTTTACCTGAACAGACACAGCGTCTGCCTGTCGCCTGATAGTCACCGTGTGCAGACGCCCGTCAGCTAAGTTCATGACTCTGCTGCTCAACACCTCCACATCCCTGCTGCTGTGCAGCTTGTACCGAACTTCCAGCTCATCTTCACAAACACAAAACAAAAAAAATAAGATTTACTGCAAACAAAAAACTTCGTTAAATTAAAAATGTTTAGTATTTTTGAAAAGCTGATGTTAACATTAAGTTTCTATCTAAGTCACAAACCCCTTTAGAGACCAAGTTCACTTGTTTATTCAACACATCTGCAGTGGTCTCTAGTATAAATGAACGCCTTGTGGGTTAATTTCTGTGGTAAAAAAGCTCTGGTGCTCCTGTTTCAGGAAGTTGAAGTTAGAGGAGTAGGGAGAAGAAGACGGCAGGGTTTGGAGTCTTATTTCCTGATATGTGGACATCTCTCCTCTGATTGGCTAACAGCAACACGACTCTACCACTGACTGTTTGCTCTGCAACGTTGATGTTTTATCTCCACAAATAACACAAGCCTGGAGGAGTTCTGCTGTGTGGTGGAGTTGCTAATGCTAACGGTTAGCTTCTACTAGCCCAGACGTTCTCTACTGTTTCCTGGACGCTAAACCAACAACAGCCTTCCCCGCCGTGAGTCAAGATGGGTGAGTCCATGAATGTTAACTTTCAGTGTGACGTAGATCTGAGTGGATTTTCTAATCTGAGTGTTTCCATGTCTGTTTTCTATCACGGCTAATACAGGAAATAGGGGTAGAAGACTATTTTCACATTTAGCCTGCTTGTTAAACTCAGAGTGACGCTCATATTAAAAAAAAAAAAGTAAAAAACTGTTTGTCAGTGAACCTGGTCTTTAAACATGACTTGAGCTAGGACTACAGTACTCCATCCCTGTCTCATATATTAGTTATATTATTGTAGGATGAAGCTTATCTTAACACCATAGGAGCCATTTCAAATGAAGTAATCATATAAATTATTGAATCTGATTTAATTTAATCCATTTCTCTTGCAGCAAATTCTTATCCTGGCCCGATAAGTTTGATGAAAAGTTTGAATAATTTCAGAATTTGTGAAAGTGACTTATTTTTAACGAGCTCCTGGTTGTTAAATTTGGACTCAGAAAAATTTATTTGTTTCTGGTTGAATTGGAGGTATTGTTTTTCCTCAGATGTAGTCTAAACAACCCTGAAATAAAAACAACTAAGAGTTCCCTGACCGACTGCTGTGCTACATTTACACATTCTGTTTAAATGGAGGAAGAAAACAAGCAGCAGACATTTTCAGTGTAAACATTCACAGGAACAAAGAGCTAAATAGATTGGAGGATTTAAAAACAGGAATGTTTTCAGATAAATTCCTCACCGTGTTTGTTGATGAGCAGGATCAAGTATTCTCTGTAGAAGGAGCTGATGTAGAGCAACATGGCAGGACTCTGACTGGTCCTGAAGCTCAGGGAGATGTTTTCACCTCTCAGTGTGATATCTGAGTAGATGGATGAGGGCACGGCGCTGCTGTTTCTGCTCAGCTCATACGGCTCCTTGATGATATAGGTGATGGATGTGGTCGACGTAAAGCTGGCTGAAACTTCTGAGAGATAAAAAAATAGAAAAGCGTCAGAGCGAGATATCAGAGGTGGAGTTTCCTGCAAAAAGGAAAAAAAATAGGACACTACTATATTTAAAGCAGCAATCCGGAGTTTTCCCCTTTCAGGAATTATGTGTGATTTTTCAAAAATCCGGAAAAGTGATTGTCTCATCGTGTAGTGTGATATAATATAAGCGATACGTCTTTTTTTTTTGCTAAGCCCGCCCCCTGCCCTGGAAAATCTGTGCAATAGGAAACTGACCGCCGACCAGAACTAACCAATAGCGTTAGACTACCGCTTACGTGCTTCAAATTTATGGAAGCACCTCGGCTGATGCAGAGTTGATGAACTTTTCACGGACAAGTAAGTCTTTAAAGTATAAATATATGAAAACACAACATGACATGAGAATAATAATTGTAAAACAACGTGTTTTAGCTGTTTGTTGGCTACAGAAGCACATTCATAAACAAGAAACGCGCAGTCGCCACCTTAAATTACCGAGTCGACCCGACTATTGGTGCGATACGCTTACTGCGATACTCCAGACAGCTGCTTTAAATGTTGGACTTTTAATATGTAAGCTAAAAGTAAGAAGGACATCCTGTGGTCAAATTTGGTTACTGCAGTCTATTTTTCTTAAAAAAAAAACAACAAAAAAAACCTTCTCACTACCGTGAGTGTTTCATGGCTGTTACCAGTTATGGGTCAGCAACAGAAGTAGATAAATACATTGTCATATTTGGTGTTAGCATCTTGGGTGTTTTATGGTAGGAGCACTTACTACACTTATTATAGTAATATTTATCTGGCATTACAGGAAGTGTGGTTGTTTGCCATCTTGCTGTTAGGCCTGTATTTGTATAGCGCCTTCTTAGGGTTCTACAACCCCCCAAGGCGCTTCACAACACAATCAGTCATTCACCCATTCACACGCTGGTGGGGATGAGCTACGATGTAGCCACAGCTGCCCTGCCGAGCCACCAGTCCCTCCGACCACCACCAGCAGGCAAGGCGGGTTAAGTGTCTTGCCCAAGGACACACAGCAGCATTCTCTGGCCGGAGCCGGGATAGAACCTGCAACCTTCCGATTACTGGACAACCTGCTCTACCTCATGAGCTACTGCTGCCCTCTAGCCTCTAGCCTTCTTTATCTGTTATTAGAGTAAAACCAAAAGATGTCGTGGCTTCTTAGGGGTACAAGAAATAACTTCTTGGTCGCTCCTGTTTATTGGCTTTGGTTTTTAAACAGCTCTGGAGATTTTTTCCTGCTGGTGATTAATCACAAATGCTGACACTGCAGCGTTAGCTCGGCGCAGACTCGGCAACTTCACTGACTCACTGATTGTAAACAGTAACTACGTCCTGCTTTAATTTTTACTTTTTAAAGGAGAATAACTGACAACCCCGCCAGCCAGCTGAGAATAAATCTGTTTCCGTATAACCTTCCTTCTAACATGATTGAGACATTAGACTGTTTTGTGATTATTTCACTGTAAAATTCTTACATATTGCTCCTTTAATTAATACATATTAGGCACAACATTCTTAGTAACTTCTACAAAACCACTGAAACAACCACCTTTTATTAGAGAATGAGTTCTAATTAATTTACTTAATCAATTAGCTGTTGAATTTTGCGTTTATTGGATAATTCTCCTCTCTGGTTTAATCCCCTCTAATTAATCTTTAATCCCCACCAGTATAAACCAGTTAATCCAGTTTTCCCTTTGCCAGTCCCAATTCCCAATGTGGGAATATTCTGCGATCATAGCGAGTGGTGGAATATTCCAGCCTGGCACAACGCTGACTTTTGACAAATTCTTGATGTTTCACATAAAAACGCTCAGAGGGCTGGAGGAGCTCTAAAAGATAATTCCCCCTCTTGACCTCCTGCAGAGTGAAGATTTATTAGTTCTCTCCAAAACGAGACAGTGAGCAGCACTGCCAGAAACGCTTTAGCTGCATCCTGTAAAATGCAAAAAAGGGAAAAAACAGGTAAATTACCTCAGCTCACCATCTGTCACAACTCAGAAAAACGCGTAAAAATCCAAAAAAATGCTTTTTTTATTGCTCGAGTTTTCCCTTCTATAGGAACCAAAGTGGCTGGTCCTCTGAGACGTTGGCTTATGTCACTGCCTGTCACTGCCACATCCAACGGCAGAGCAAATATTAATTTGTAAAGCCTCTGGGTGGCATGCACAGACCGAGCTGTCAAAATAAAAGGCAATAAAATGTAGTAACAGAGGCCGCTGTTCAAATACAGACCTATATCACTCTGATATGAGGGAGGAGAAGTCACTTTAGTGAAGCAAAACAAGCTGGTGTTATATAAAAGTGAAGAAAAACAGGACGATAGTTCACGGGCGTAACAATAAGCTTCTACCAGACTTTCATTTAAAATGTTTAAATATGAACTTTTAAAACTCTTTATTCCCCTTCTCATTTCTAAAATGTCATATAAAGAAGGTTTTTATGCCATTTTATCAAATTTCCCCTTATTATAGTTTTTCATTCTTTAATCCCGATAATCCACACCTGAATCAGATGTCATGCTTCACTCTGCCTCCCTTAGACATTAAACTACATTCGATTTCATGCCGAATTAGTCAATTATCTCTGATGTACAAGAGGATTTAATCATAAAGGCCGCTATGGGGATAAAACAACCCAAAGAGCCAATCTGGACTTCCAGAAGAGATTTCCTTTCAATTTCAAAATGATAATAGACAATGTTTCCCCAAGGCTTCTGCTGCTGCAGTTTGTCAATTAATAATCCGTCAATCTGTCTGCAAGCTGATGGATTTGGGACTTTCTGAAAGGCATGCATGTTCAGATCTTCAATCAAAGGTTTTTAAAGATTCATCATCTGTTGAGTCCGTTTTTGGAAGTAGAATGGACGTAATTTGGATGAGGAAAAAAAAAAAGAGCGTCTGTACCGTGATGGCAGAAGGCGCCGCTGTAGGCAGACTGACTGCAGTCACAGGAGAACCCATTGGCTTTTTCCACACAGCGTCCCTGGTTCTGGCAGAAATTGCCGTAGCTGCTGCAGTGACCCGGGCATCCGGGTCGGACTCCAGGTGTGATCTTCGCCCTCTCCTCCAGGTCCAGGGTGACTCCGTTCAGCTGCAGAGAGCGGATGCAGCCCAGAAAGCCTTTCTGTCGTGACGCTGTGCCTCCTGCAAACAGGAAAAAAACAAGTGTTGCTAGATCTTTCTCTACATTAAACTATTGACAATTTCATATTGCAACAGCAGCACAATATGCTCATGTCTGCTCTGCAGGGTATAGATGAAAACAGCCTCTCCGTAGCTCTGGTAGGACTGCTGATTGGCTAAAGCTTGGCTGATAGGCCATCTGGTGTCTGATAATAAGTGTTTGCACTGACAGGTGGAAGAAAACATGATTTTCTCCTTTTACATGACAAGTAATATTCCAATCTAGCAGCCCTGCACATAGTTTCGACTTGGCAAATATGCATTTCCCCCAAAGTATCTTTC
Organism: Aphyosemion australe; assembly: GCA_006937985.1. NCBI lineage: Eukaryota > Metazoa > Chordata > Actinopteri > Cyprinodontiformes > Nothobranchiidae > Aphyosemion > Aphyosemion australe. The sequence goes on from SSNS01000045.1 coordinate 1,565,839, forward strand.
TTTAGCTGTGAATCAGATTTTTACTGGAGTTTGGAGATCATTATTCTTGCTGTTAGAATTTGGAAAGAGCTCAAATGTTGAGCCAGAGCGGCTTTTCATTACAAAACATTACTGAGCTCTGTGCAACTCAGCTGCCTTCTGTGGCGACACATTAATTGTAGAAAATGTAATTAAATGCTTCTAAACTGCTCAGTGAAGACTAATACATCTCAACAAAAGCACACACTTTAAAACAAAACTTGTATTTTAGGAAAACTTAAAAAAAGCAAATAAAAAAAAGTCCAAACTGCTGGTTGAGGCTGAAAAGGAGGAATCAAATTACTGGAAAAGGAAGCCGGACGACGGCTAAGTGAAAGAGACGAGAACAGAAATCCTGTAGGAGTCAAAAGAAAACATCTGCATGATGGCAAAATATTCAGCTGCTTTAGCACTTTTACTTTCCCGCTACATGGTGTGAGAGCACAAACCAATTAAGGGCCATGTTCTACAAGTACAGCAATACTGGGGGGCTAGTTTAGGAGCAGCGTGGCAAAGTGCAACGGTGCCAGAAGAGGAACATGAGTCAGAAAATGTCAAAACGGATTAATTCAATCTTAGCAAGTCAGACTTAGAATATTGCACATTCTTCAGCCACATCCCCATAAGCTCAGTTTAAGAGGCATTAAACAGAATTTAATTTTAAATGTGGTGCAAAAGTCCATTTATGTCAGTAATTCAACTCAGACAGAGAGACCATCTAAAGGCTCAGGAACCTTTGCAGGTGTTCTGGATTCATTAGCTGATTAGAGTGTGACAGTTTGAGTCTAGAATATTGAACTTTTTCACAATATTCTAATTATCTGAGATTTTGAATGTGGGGTTTTCATCAGCTGTAGCCATAATCATCACAGTTATAAAAAATAAAGGCTTGGAATATCTGCCTTTGCATGGAACGAGTCTGTTTCATAGATTAGTTTCACATTGTAAAGGGCGAGTCACACCATGGTTGGAGTCTAACTTCACCCACACTTCCTGTTAGAAAAATGCACCTAAAGGAGGCGTCGCCTGGTGAACCGAGAGAGCGGCACTGAGGCAGTGATTGACAGCACCCCCCTCAACCCCCCAGCGTGCTCTCGGGGTTTCTCAGTATAAAAAATGAATTGTTAACAAGTGCGCGCACACGAGCACACACACAGCAGATTCACCACTCAGTCAAACAAGCAATTAGAAAAACTGCAGCAGTCTGGAGGATTTCCTCTCAACCTCGATCACTTGCAGAAAGGGAGGAGGACTTTTTTAAGGAGGCGAATGACTCTGAGTCGTATCGTTTCATATCGGCAGATAAGCGGCCGAGACTCAGCTCGAGTCCAGTTCAGTGCAGCCACAGAGTACAGTACAGACAACGTCACCCTGCAGCTCTATAGCCACCGACTGATTCTATATATAGGAAACTTTTTTACTGATTGGCTTAATGAACTGAACTGTATTGGAATGTTTACTTTGTGAAGTGCCTTGAGACGACTCTTGTCGTGATTTGGCGCTATATAAATAAACTGAATTGAATTGAATTAAATCGGGGACATGCTGTGGAAATAAAGCAACTAATGCTAACGTAGCCAATGGCTAGCGGACGACCGCTGAAGCGTGTTGGGAGAGACACGGCAGGCTGCGGTAAGAGAGGAGACTTTAATAGAAGGAACTTTCTTGAAGAAGGACTTTGGAACTGATACGTTGGGACCGGATTTGGAGCTTAATTATGAAGAAAAGACGAATGATCAACTTGAGGTGAGTCAGGAACAACACTTAGAGGCTGGTGTCTAGCTGTTGGGGGCGGGGTTCTCATCATATGCAGCTGCTGAGTGTTGGAAGTCAATAAGACCTGACATATTTGATGTGTCTTTTTATTTCATTGTTTGTTATTCAAACTAACAAAGTACAGCAACGGTGTAGCAGCTAGTCTCGTCTCTTCTTAGTTGAATTGTCAGACGCCATGCTTCCACGGCGCACTGCTGCCCTCTGCTGTTTCTTTCAGGTTACAGTCATAGTGCAAACGCATAACGTGGAGCTCATACGTCCCTAAATAGCTACCGTATTTCAAGATGGAGGATGACCATGGAGCATCGACTGCAATTTATGTATTAAAAATGTAAAATTTGAAGCTGAGAGGAATATTTAGAATTGATGTTGGTGAGAAATATTAATGAAAAAGGACAAGTTTGTTAACATGAGATTTGCAGACCCAGGCCTGTCCCAATACTCGCACTTCAACCCTTGCGCCCTTCAATTGCACATTCCTGACCGGGGGTGCGAGTGCATAGTGTGTTCCAATTCTCAAGACCTTGGCCCCCTTTGCACCCTTGATCCCCACTTTGCCGAAGTCCACATTGATGTAAAAAAAAGTAGCACAAACATCAAGTGGCATCTCGGCGTGCGGTGCGGTCAATGACTCAATGCTCACTGTCCCAATTCGGCAATTATTTGCACACTTGTGTACCACGCATTTCCTCCAGGTGCACTTTGCAGAGGACTGTAGGGTGCAGTGTGAGTATTGGGACAGGGCCCCAGAGACAGACTCTGGTCTCTTCAGTCCTACCCTCAAGGTTTTGGCGGCACAACACGCCCAACAAGTCAAACAACTCAAGCTCCACTTTACTTTGATCTTTTTTGATCTGAGTAGTCAGAGGTGGTTTAGGAGAAGGAGAGGGGACGGCACACTCAAGAAGAGACATCCAAAGTTTTTCTTCTCACCTATAAATAACTGGCTGTTCAGCTGAAGATGAATCAGTCCATCAGCAGGAGCTTCGTGTGTGACGGCAGGAAGATCATCCACTCGTAGCAAAGCCTCCTTCACGTTTCGCTCGGCTCGTACGCTGTGCCACCGGTTGTCATTTAGTGGGAAGCTGGTTTCCACTTTTACCTCCAGAGGTCCATTCCCCACATCAAACGAGAAGACGACTTCTGTGGAAGCTGACAAAAAGTAATAATATATCAGATGAAATCTGTCAAAAACTACGCTGAGTAGAGTTTAAGGGATGTTTGGATGCTACAGCGATTGACGCAACCATTCTTGATCAATAAACGTTATGAACACAGTCCCAGCCAGCACACATAGGTAGGCCCCATATGGGATTTATATGGGCAAGCCATATGTGTCTCAACAGGATTTGTCCGAGGTTTCCAAGGTGGCCCCACAGGGGTTTGCTGGTGTTTGAGTCAAACCCTCTGAAAACCCATGTAGGGCCCATTAAAATCTATGTGGGCAAAAATCTTTCTGGGCCAATCCCCATGGAACCACCATGGAAACAGCAGGCAAACCCTGTTGGGACCCATATGACTTGCCCATATAGATCCCATATGAGACCCACCTATGTGTGCTGGCTGGGGTCTGGTATCATCACTGGTGGAGTCATTACTGAAATGAGTCTGATGTATCAGCAACACATTGGGCTTTTACTCAAGTCATGCAAATATTAAATGCTCGAGACAACACGCTCTTAAAGTTGTCCCTGTCTCTGAAGGACTAAACAGTTATTAAAATACAGAAAACACTTTTTTTGGCAGTCTAATTTAAAGACCAAGTTCACCCATTTTTCCAACACATCTGCAGTGGTCTCTTGTGAGTCGATCTCTGTGGGAAAAAAGCTCTGGCGCTCCTGTTTCAGGAACTAGAAATTAGCCAGAGGAGAGGTGAGCATCAGACAGCAGGATTTGGAGTCTTATTTCCTGATATGTGGACATCTCTCCTCTGATTGGCTAACAGCAACGCGACTCTATCACTGACTCTGTTTGCTCTGCAATGTTTTATCTCCACAAATAACACAAGCCTGGAGGAGTTCTGCTGTGTGGTGGATTTGCTAATGCTAACGGTTAGCCTCTACTAGTCAAGACGTTCTCTGCTGTTTCCTGGACGCTAAACCAACAACAGCCTTCCCCGTCATGAGTCAACATGGGTGAGTCCATGAATGCTAATTTTTGGTGTGACGTAGATCTGTCAGGATTTTCTAATCCGAGTTTCCCCCATCTATTTACTATCCGCGGCTAATGCAGGAAATAGGTGTAGGAGACTATTTTTACGTTCAGTCTGCATGTTAAACTGTTTCAAAAATATCAAGTAAAGAATGGTTCCTCAGTGAACTTGTCTTTTAAGAGAGATATTTTAGTGTAATAATTATTTTCCTTTCAACCATGAAAGTCTGAATCCAGGTTGTAGCTATCACTTTTTTTCTTTCTTTTTACACAAACAGGGGGGGGGGGGGCTACTCTGATTTGGCCCCCAAAATGCCTAGAAACGGCCCTGGGTGTGGGACTGAGTTTTGAAGGTGACTGGAATTGTATCAAATAAATAAATATTACATGCTTATAAGTGATTGCTTTATAAAGTTACAAACGAGTAGTGGGATAAATCTACCTGCATTTTCCTTTTCAAGCACTTTGTTTTATTTTTTTATGCAACCATTTTCCTGTCCTGTCTGTATTTTAGCTGCATCTCCTCTCAATCCTCCAGAAAAACTGCTGCCTGGCTTCATTTTTCACAATTTAAGCAGATCAAAGAGATCTGTCAAAAATAGCAGTGTGCGCTGCGCTCGCTGCTGCGCCAGTGAGATAAAGTCGCAGAAGCAGGGGTGATGGAGCGCAGCAGCGGAGCGCGTCAGACACAAATAAAAGACAAAGTTGTTGTATTTTTAATTCCAGAACTTGACAGGATGTCCAGACAGACCTCTGAATCCCTCTGTCAGCGCTTCTCTTCAGCGCTCCTCATGTGACATTTGCGCACAGGTGACCAGTTCACGCGGAGCACAATGTGCGTTCGGGCAGCAGCAGGTGGAATGTTAATTCAAGTGAAATCGTTGAATTGTGTTGTTTATATGTTACTGGGGCACTCTGGTCAGCTTGTGTGGGATAAATATTAATGAAAAAAGAATGGATATTTAACTTTATTGAATATTTATTATTATTTTAAAAATAAGCGAAAATAGATCATGCGGCCTCTGGCTGCGAACAAATGATTCTTTCCATTTCTCATATAAGAAACAAAGGAAGTTATGTTCAGAAAAAAAATATTTAAATCAAACAGTGGTGCAGGGCACCTCAGGAAGCAAAGATGAGGCATCTTTTTAACATTACATGTTCAATAGAGCTGTTCATACGTCACTCTACCAAACAAAAAATATAAATGAAACAAAAACTAAGAAAAATCTAAATTTCTCTTCCATGGAACATTTGCACTGCTCCATTAAATAAAATCCATGTTTGGACTTTTTTCGGTGTTCACAAATCAGTTCGTGCATGTATTGTGGAATCTGTTTTACTCTCCGTTGGGGAAGCTCCGAGCGGGGTGGGGGGAGGGGTTGGGGTGGGGGGGTGGGGGTGGGGGTTGGGGTCGGGTGCGGTGCGCCGCGCCCCCCCTGCTCCTCCTCCGTGCCCCCCAAGGGGGGCGCGCCCCACTAATTGAGAACCACTGGTTTAAGTGAACATTATTAATTTGTTATTTGTTTAATTATTTGCACAATAACAAATGACAATAAACAGAGTAAAACAATTACAGTGCAGGAGGCAGAAGCCAGCCACGTTTATCTGAATCCTCCAATTAAAACACTTTATACATAAAAAATGACAATAACATTATCATTGATTACAAAAGATTAAGATTAATAAAAGAAAGTGTTTTTGCTAACCTCGAAATGTTAGTTTCTTGTTTTTGCATCCAATACATTTTTACTCACCTGAGTGCTCCAGGCAAGGGGTGAGCGATATGGAAAAAAAATCATATCACGATTTATTTTTTGCAAAATCACGATCTCGATTTGTTAAATAAACGTTCTTGCTGAAAAGAGTTGATCCAAGCTCCGGAACTATGGGCCTCCTTCTTTTTTTTTTCTGATTATTTATTTACTCAATAATTGTATACTTTTTTAATTGGGTTTTACATTTATGTCTTGATTAAATAAGATGAATTTATGGTTTAAGTGAACATTATTAATTTAATAAGAACACTGCTCTCCCATGGGGTGGCCAGCAATTTTCTGGCCATGGCCACCCCTTGGGGGCGCCACTGTTTGGCCCATAGATATCATATATCACTAGATGCCTTACCCGTACTGTTCGTCAATTGGACGAATGTCCCTAATGCGGCGGCCATCTTACTAGCGACAGCTGCCCCCTTTCATACCATTGGTGTCAATGGTGAATGTACTACTTAAATAACTCTAATTTGCTCAATTTTCAACCGATTTTCAAACGGTTTGGTTTGTTTTAAACGCCACAGATGTGGCTGTGGAATATTTGGCCCAAAATGTTTAAGTGTGTCCTATCAAGCCAGATTTTGTTTCTAGTTAAACATCTGAGTGAACATTACTTATGTTTTTATGTTTTGTAAAAACCTGCTATCGTTACTAAACAACATTAGTTGATTGTACTTTTTAGCTGAAATAGTAAGTGCCACTAATACCGTTTAGTATAGTTAACTTGGTGTGTTTAGTTTTATAACAAAGGGGAGGGGCCTAAATCAAAACTTCACTGGGCGCCTCACAAGGCCTCTGCAACGGATCCAACACGGACTCGGCGGGAGGGAAGAAAGCAGACGGTTGTCGACATTTTCTCAGCAGCATTGAACGCCTTGAACAGTTAGTATGTAAAATAAGTAGTATAAATATCTTTGTGGGAACATGCAACACCAAAAAGCTTGGAGGTATTTTTTATGACGCGGTCACATGTTACTGTACGGTTTAAACTTGGTGCATGTCGGTAATATATAGTCTACTTATTGCCAGCTAGAGTCCATCTATTGTCAGCAGAATAATAAAGTTATATTTAGTCTGAGGAAAATCGGGTTATTCAGTAAGTTTTCCGCCTCACGAGGCGAAAAATATAAAACCAGTTTGATATTCACCTCGCCTCCTGAAGCGGAAAACTCACTGAAAATTCGGCGCATGTCTTTTCTGCTAAACAAATGGCCTGCATGGTGGTTAGCTAACAGACTGCTCTTCGTGTGCAGCAGGTTTAAGTTCAACTGCTGTTGGGGGCAGAAGAGTGTAGCAGCCTGATGCTGCCGCTGTGGTGGTGTTTGTGTCATCGACGCAGCGAGCTGCACACCATTCAAGCGCTCCATCAGAGGCGGGGTTCCACATCAGCGATTCAGGGAAAGTTGACCGGGAACGTCTCCTCCATAGTTGCGTGTCTCCATTGCGTCGGACTGGGCCGAGCAGGGTGTTTTCGGGGCAATGGCAGGAGATTTGCTCATACCAGTTGGTTTTAATTCAGGGGAAATTTACCTGACTCCCATTAAATATCAAATAAGAGTTCTGCTTCTGATACACTGAAATAAAAATAAATAAAAACACTTTGAGGTTATCCACGTTATTTTTGAGTAGCCTCATGAAGAAACGCTGATGAAAGCATCATCCGGTGAGATACCGGAAGTAGCACATTATTGCATTGTGAGGTTTTGTTGCTAGTAGCAGTTTATTTAAACATTTGAAGAGGATTTTAAAAAATATTTACCCCCAAAAAATGTAGACACGCGCCTCGGGAAGAGAAAAATGAATTTGTAGCTACAGAGCGATGTTTAGAACATGCACCTCCAGAGTGAGAGAGCGTGCAGCTGCGAGCGTCGGTACGGTTCTCGCTGCCTCTCCAGAGATGAGGAACCCAGAAGGATGTGGCTAAAAAATCTCAATTTGAAACCACCACATACTTTATTTGTGCGTTCCTTTCATTTTATTGTGAAAACCCCCAGAGAGGAGCACCCGCATCCTACTTTGTAGTTGGATATGACAAACCTCCGGAGAAGATGCCGAGTAGTAAAGAGATCTGACAGCAGTCTCACAACAACAACAGGAATTATTTCATGTGTACAATTTTCTGAATAGTTATAATTTAATGTGTGTTTAGACTGCTGTTATTAACCTAAAAGTGCCATCCTGCTGTTTGTATTTCACCTGATGTAAAAACTAAAACCCAGGCTTGGTGATGAGGGATTTAAGGTTCTGACTCGGCTCTACGTCCGCTTTTAATTTAGGGTGACCAAACGTCCTCTTTTCCCCGGACATGTCCACTTTTCACCCTCTGCCCGGGAGGGTTTCCTATATTGATGAAAATGTCCGAGTTTTCATGCAGGAGCCGGGTTTGAATTACGGGGGAGCTGGAAGCCCTAAACTTACACACCCAGGGAGGCCCGAAAGAAGATCCTGTTTTATATTACATGGACTCTCAGCGCACTGTGGGGTTTTTTGTGCGGAGAGGACAGATAATGCTGATTGTTGAAGCGCTCCGGCCAGCTGCGCACGGCCACAGTAACATTCTCAAAGAGGCGCCACCAAAAAATATAATTAACACGCGATAGTTCATGTCCGTTGATATAATCTTCTGTCTTACTTCTGTCTTTTAATCGTATCTTTTATTCGTGTCTGACGCGCTTCGCAGCACCCAGTCCACACTGACCTAAAGCCAAAGATACAATCTTTGAAAAATCAGCTTACAATGTAAAGTGATGTCATCTCTAATGTGACTAGCTTTTTTTTTTCTTCACCTTTTTGTTTCTGTTAAACAGCCCAACAAAAACGCACAAAACGCCAAAACAGACACATTCAGCACCCAGTCAGAACAGTCCCATACAACACCTACAAACAAAAAACACTACACATAAACTTCTACACACACACACACACACTTAGATGCTTTAGAAGTGAGCAGAAGCATGTGACGTGAAAGTAAAAATTGAAGAGTTGTAGCTGAAAGTTGTTTAAGTCGTTGCATCATAAGTCTTTGTAGATGGAGTTGGATATTGTTCTAATAAGAAAGTCTTTGTTAGTTTGTTTGTTGACCTCCCTTAATGTTGGCAGATGGTGCAGATCTTGTTTGTAATTGTTCATTTGAACTGAGGTTTCTTGGGAATTCTGTTTTTTGTTGGTTGTTACATTCAACACCACCCCACATACGAGCAGCACAGAAAACACAGACACCAACAATCACAAAAACACACACTGGCTGTGTTACCTTTTAGGTTGGATGTGTTGCTGTTCACTGAATTTTAGGCTAAAATTAACATTGGCTTTGTTGTGGCTTTTTCTTAAAAATAAAATGCATTGGAGCATTTGAAGATTTTTTTTCTATCCAATTTCATTGTAATTCAATTCAATTCAATTCAGTTTATTTATATAGCGCCAAATCACGACAAGAGTCGTCTCAAGGCACTTCACAAAGTAAACATTCCAATACAGTTCAGTTCATTAAGCCAATCAGTAAAAAAGTTTCCTATATAAGGAACCCAGCAGATTGCATCAAGACACTGACTGTGTGTTGATACAATCCTCATACTAAGCAAGCATGTAGCAACAGTGGGAAGGAAAACTCCCTTTTAACAGGAAGAAACCTCCAGAGGATCCTGGCTCAGTATGAGCAGCCATCCGCTACGACTCACTGGGGATTGAGAAGACAGAGCAGGCACACGCACACCCCACACCCACACCATATAGATCAAGTAGTGTTTCTATGGCTACACTGTGATTTCTTAGTAGAAGTTCTATTTAGTAAGATAAACTTTATTGTCTTTATCTGAGTGAATCTATAATTAATTCAACAGGTGAACTAATAGTAGCACATTCTATGTTAAAGAAAGTGAGATGTAATATCAGGAGAGGGAGAATGTTAAGTGGTTGGCAGCAGTGTGCCAGCCGATGGCCCCCTCCATGAGGCCACCACAGCTCATCAGAACGCCAGTGTAGCTTCTTCTGGGGAGAAAAACACTTAGAGAGAAAATAAAGTTAACAGCTGAAGTAAATGCAATTAAAGAGTGGTGGTAGAAGAGAGTAGCAGAGTGTGGTTAAACTAAAAAATATTTAGTTTCAACTTGTGGATAAACTTAATATTCCATGTTATTTAAACTAAAAATATTTAGTTTCAGCTTGTGGATAAACTTAATATTCCATGTTAGTTAAACTAAAAATATTTAGTTTCAACTTGTGGATAAACTTAATATTCCATGTTAGTTAAACTAAAAATATTTAGTTTCAACTTGTGGATAAACTTAATATTCCATGTTAGTGAAACTAAAAATATTTTGTTTCAGCTTGTGGATAAACTTAATATTCCATGTTAGTTAAACTAAAAATAATTAGTTTCAGCTTGTGGAAAAACTAAAGTGGTATAAGGCAATGGGTTTCCTCGCAATTTGCGAGTAAAGTTCGGGTTAAGAGTGCACTCTTAACCACAATCTATGTACCCTAGGGGGGGCTTCACCAAACGTAATTGAGAACCTCTGATATAACCTCATATTTTTGTGTGTGTAGTCAAAATTATTAAGGGCATTAGCATCACAGCCTGCTGGAGCTGCCCCCTCTCAAGGTGACGATGACTTCAGGAGAATGAAGTTTCCTTTTACTGATGACTGGAAGGTTTTTGGGTGGAACTCTGAGTTTTGTTTTGGTCTTTCACCGACTGGTAACCTGGCGTGGGCCGGACTCCACCGTCAGAGCAGGCCGGACTCCACCATCAGACAGCGGAGCTAACCGCCGGACCGGGCCGGATTCATCAGCAGCCAGCGGAGCTAACCGCCGGACCAGGGCCGGATTCATCAGCAGCCAGCGGAGCTAAACACCGGACCGGGCCGGACTCCACCATCAGCCAGCGGAGCTAACCACCGGACCGGGCCGGACTCCACCATCAGCCAGCGGAGCTAACCGCCGGACCAGGCCGGATTCATCAGCAGCCAGCGGAGCTAATCACCGGACCAGGCCGGACTCCACCATCAGCCAGCGGAGCTAACCGCCGGACCGGGTCGGATTTATTAGCAGCCAGGGGAGCTAACCACTGGAACCGGGCAGGATTCACCAGCAGCAAACAGGGTGAGTCAACAAGTATGCCGCCAAAAAGAAATAACGTGACAGAGGAGGAACTAGAAGAAATAAAGAAGTCACTAAACTTCATGTCAGAAGAAATGTCAACAATCTCAAAGCAGCAAAAGGCAATAATGGAATTATTTGAGGAGATTAAAGACTTAAGAAGACAGAATGAAGAAAAGGACAAAAAAATTCCTATGCTGGAAATTCGAGTGTCTGAGTTGGAACAATACTCAAGAATAAATGATGTAATAGTGACTGGACTTGAAACAATGCACAGGACTTATGCTAGCGTTACAGCAGCAGAAAATAGAGATCTACCAGAGCAAGAACTAAACAACTTAGAGAAACAAGTAATAGACTTTCTTGGAAGCAAAGGGATAAATATAGAGAACAAGGATATAGAGGGGTGTCATCCTCTTCCAAGTAAAAACAAAAATCAGAAACCTGCAATTATTATCAGATTTGTGAACAGAAAACAAAAGAAAGAATTGCTTAAACAAGGAAGGAAGCTGAAGGGAACAAATGTATATATGAACGAACACCTCATTAAGAAAAATGCAGACATAGCAAGGCAAGCAAGAATTCTTAGAAAGCAGAATAAAATACAGTCAACATGGACCTCAAACTGCAAAGTGTTCATTAAGTTGAATGGGTCTCCAGAGCAGGCAAAGATTCTGGTCATCAAAGAAATGACGGAACTAGAAAGATACAAGTGAAAAAATGGATACTAAATATTGAGAAATTAATAAAAATAAAAAAGTAATAATAAAAAAGATGAATACAGAATAACTTTGCAGGCTATCAGTTGGGATTCTGAATAGCAAAAAAAAAAAAAAACTTGTTTAAAATGGACACAGAGGAAAAAAATATATGATATAGACAATATAATAGATGAAAGCATATTTGATTTAAACATAAATTGTGATTATTATGATGATGAAAAATTGAACAGTGAGATATTTATAGCAGATATGCCATCAATCATCCACATGAACAGTAGAAGCTTGTTCGGTAAGCTACAAATAATAAAAGATTATTTCAGTAAACTCAAAAACAAATTTTGTGATTGCTATAACAGAGACATGGCTCAAGAATGACATTATGGATGAAGTTCAAATAGAGGGATATGAGCTTTTTTTTGCAAATAGAACACATAAAAGAGGAGGTGGGGTAGCTTTGTTTATTAGAACAGATTTGAAGTGTAAACTGGTTGAAGAAATGACAATGATTGAGGATGGTGTAATGGAAGTAGTAACTGTGGAAATTAGTAATGATAAAACAAAAAGTATTCTGGTTAGTTGTGTTTATAGAGCTCCTGGTGCTTGCGTTAAGACATTCACCGAAAAAATCATTGAGATGGCTGATTACATTAAGAACAAAACCTTGCTCATGTGTGGAGACTTTAATATTAATTTAGAACTGCCTGCTGGACAGAAAACAAATGATTTTATTGATTCTATGTACAGTTTCGGATTATTCCCCTTAATCACCAAACCAACCAGGATCACATCACATAGTGCTACTATAATTGATAATATATTCACAAATAAAAAAGATGATGTAATGAGGAGTGGGGTATTGATGACCGATATTAGTGATTATTGTGATGGGGCAGACACATCCCTGTTAGGAGTGACCCTCGCACACACATGGATACACTTGCACGCACATACATGGATACACTTGCACGCACATACATGGATACACTTGCACGTACATACATGGATACACTTGCACGCACATACATGGTCAGCCAGTACATTCTGCTCGTTCCGTTTACACGACACATCGGTTTAGATCATCCACATTCTCCCTCCCTTCTGTGGGGGACAGGACAAGGGTGCACACTTGTTCGTGTCCCGCTGTTAAATGGTTAAAACAAACATTTATTTAGGTGTATGATATGGCGGTTATATGGGAAGTTCTGTTCTTTAAATGCATGTAAATCATGGGGAAAGTGTGTGAGAATGTGGTTATATGTGCAGTCATGTTATCTAAATGCATGTAAATGAGGAGGTGGTTATGGGTCCACAGGGAGTGAAAGCAGGAGTAATTGAGAAGATAGAGACATGTTTTCTCGGGGGATAATTAAGGGGCGGGGTTTTGTAGTTAACGGGCTTCGTGGCAGTCCAGGTGTGTGTTTTTTTTTTTGTTTGGGGGAAAACGCCAGGAGCGAGTTTTTTTCACTCCTGGTGGCTGTCAGGCGGGCATGAAGACGTTGTCAGCCTATTACCTGCTGTCTGGCTTATTGATCAGGATCTATTTGTATCCTGGACACCGGGTGTGGAAATAAAAAGCTGCAAACACTACGCTCCGACAACCTGCCTTGGTTCATTCACAGCTTTTGTGGGCTGGTTTCATCACATCTGAGGGCCAAGAGGAGGCGCCACAAGGAGCCCAAGACTTCACAATCATTTACCTGTCTTTGCAGAGATGGGCAAGTGAACTACGAAGAGTTAGTACAAATGATGACGGCGAAGTGAATGCCTTACAGATTTTGTATAATTTGCCTTTTTTTCTTTGTGTAATTTATCTGTAAAATCTTAATAACCCCATTCGTTCCTGCCCCTCTGCTGTCCAAAGGAACTGCATGTCTTTGCAGAGACGGGCAAGTCAATTATGAAGAGTTAAACTGCACACTGGACACCAGGGCATTGTGAAGTCCAGGGCGAGAGCCAGGCAGTAGGTGTGGTGGCCGAGCTCCTGATGGGAAGACGACTTCGGACGACTGTGCCAATCCTCCCATCCCGCCTCGGGCCGAGATGGCCTGACATCGGCTCTTTGAGGGAGAGGGAATGGAAAGAGAAAGAAAAACAGGGGAAGTGGTTCAACGACAGACATCGAGCACGCAATCTCCCAGGTCTTCATCCAGGAGACCAGGTTTGGATTACGGATCTAAGAGAAAGTGGAACTGTTACGGCCAGAGCAGAGACTCCACGAGAGACAAGACAAATGTCTTTGCAGAGATGGGCAAGTGAACTACGAAGAGTTTGTAAAAATGATGATGGTGAAGTGAATGCTGTTATGGTAGTTGCTGTAATAACAGACTAGCCTAGAGCGCCCTCTGTGGTTGAGGGGCGGAGTCAAGAAAGAGAATAAAAGATGGCTTACAGGCCAGTTTCCAGGTACTTGCGTTGTCTCCTTTCTTCGGCACTATTGAGCACCCGCGAGAGACAAGACATGGTGTCAGAAGTCGGCCGGACTGGCGAGGGACTGTGTTCTCGCTGACCGGAGCGTGCTCGCGTTGTCAGTCTCAAAGGGAAGAGCTTGGGGTGAGAAGCTACCGGGAGGTACTTCGTTAGCCGTGCTAACTACCTTTAGCAGGGAACAAAATGTCCGCAGCGGGCCTCATGGCGTTTCAAGTTGCGCCGCCACCAAAGTTCAACTTCAAGAAGCCTGAAGAGTGGCCGAAGTGGATTAAACAGTTTGAGAGATTCAGGATAGCTTCTGGGCTTGAGTTACAGCCGGAAGACAACCAAGTGAACACGTTTATCTACACGATGGGGGAAGAACCTGAGGATGTGCTCACATCCTTGAGCATGACAGTAGATGAGGCGAACAGCTACGACACGACGGTAGCCAAGCTGGAGGAACATTTTGTGGTGAGAAGAAATGTTATTTTTGAACGCGCTAAGTTTAACCAACGGCAACAAGAACTCGGAGAGACTGCAGACTGCTTTATTACGTCACTGTATGCCCTAGCGGAACACTGTGGTTATGGGATGCTCCACAGCAAAATGATTAGAGACAGGCTGGTAGTCGGGATATGGGAAAAGAGGCTTTCTGAGTCACTACAGATAGATGCGGACCTCACGTTGGACAAGGCGGTCACGAGGATTCGCCAAAGTGAACTTGTGAGGAAACAGCAGGACCTTCTGAAAAATAACTTTAAACAGGAAAACCCCTGCTATGTGGATGGGATCAAAAATAAAAAGTTTGCAAAACCATTCCGCAAACCGGTGAAGTCGATGAAACCGGGACACAAGGGACGTGATACACAACGATGCAACAGATGTGGTAAAACACCCTATCACAGTATGCCCAGCCAGAGAAGTACTCTGCAATATATGCAAGAAGCAGGGACACTATGCTCGAGTGTGTCGGTCAGGGGCAGTTAGGGAAATTAGAGCAGCAGGCGTTGAGACCGATAGTGAGAGTGAAGTTGCATTTTTAGGCTCGGTTGCTGCAGATCAGTCGGAGGATGCTTGGATCACCTCTGTTAAAGTAAACGATCTGGACTGTGTGCTTAAAATAGACACAGGAGCAGATGTCACAGTCCTCCCAGAGAATGTGTACAATGCGTTAGAGCAGAGACCGCAGCTCCAGCCAACCAAACTGAAACTGTATGGTGCAGGAATGTCACCGCTAGTGGTGAAAGGGAAGTTCGTAGCAAACATAAGCACTGGGGAAAAGTCTACAGTTCAGTCTGTATATGTAGTTTCAGGTTTGACGCAGGGTTTACTCAGCTGCCCGGCAAGCGTAGTTCTAGGGCTAGTGGCTAGAGTAGAGGCAGTGTCATTTACTTCAGCAGAAGCAGTGAAGCAAAGATTTCCAAAGCTGTTCAGTGGTTTAGGCAAAATGGAGGGGGAGTACAAGATCGAACTCAAGGAAGATGCTAAACCATTCGCTTTGACAACACCCCGACAAGTTCCACTACCTCTGCTACCGAAAGTCAAGAGAGAGTTAACTCGTATGGAGGAGCTGGGGGTGATCTCCAGGGTGGAACAGCCTACAGAGTGGTGCGCCGGAATGGTTCCAATTCCGAAGCGAGCAGATGATGAGGTACGGGTGTGCGTCGACCTAACGAAACTGAATAACTCAGTCAGGCGGGAACGCCATATGCTACCATCAGTCGAACATACGTTGGGTCAGCTTCAAGGAGCTAAGATTTTCTCAAAACTTGACGCAAACTCAGGATTTTGGCAAATTCTGCTGTCAAGAGGATCAGCACTAACGACGTTCATTACACCATTCGGGAGATTCTGTTTTAACAGGCTTTGTTTCGGCATTTCATCTGCTCCCGAATATTTCCAGAATCGTTCCTGCCCCTCTGCTGTCCAAAGGAACTGTATGTCTTTGCAGAGATGGGCAAGTCAATTATGAAGAGTTTGTAAAAATGATGACGGCAAAGTGAATGCTGTTATGGTAGTGTCTCAGATCTTGGAGGGGCTGGATGGAGTGGTGTGCCAGATGGACGACATACTGGTGTTCGGCGACACACACGCTCAACATGATGGAAGGCTAGAGACAGTTCTGCAGAGACTGGAAGCGGCGGGCGTGACATTAAATAGTGGAACGTGTGAGTTCTCCAAAACTTCCATTAAGTTTCTGGGGCAGATCATCGACGATTCAGGGGTGAAGGCAGACCCAGGAAAAGTGGAAGCGGTGAGCAACATGGAAGCACCCACAGATATCAGTGGATTGCGGCGATTCCTGGGGATGGTTAATCATCTGGGAAAATACAGTCCTCATCTCGCAGATAAAACTCAACCACTGAGAGACCTGCTGAGCGCCAAGAATATGTGGTGCTGGGGGAATGCTCAACAAAAAGCTTTCTCCACAATCAAGTTGGAGCTGAGTAAGTCGCCAAACTTGGCACTCTACAGTCCGCAACGACAGACAAAGGTGTCTGCCGACGCATCTTTTTTTGGACTCGGAGCGGTTTTGCTTCAAACACAAGAAGATGGCACACTCAAACCGGTTGCATTTGCATCTAGAGCACTCAGCCAAACGGAACAAAGGTACGCTCAGATAGAAAAGGAGGCTTTGGCCATAACTTGGCCGTGTGAGCGGTTCTCAGACTTTCTCATAGGCATTGAGTTCCATATCGAGACAGACCACAAACCGTTGGTACCGCTGTTGGGCTCGAAAAATCTGGATGAGTTACCACCTCGTGTACAGAGACTGAGGATGAGGTTGATGAGGTACTCGTTTTCCATCTCACACGTGCCTGGTAAATGCATAGCAACTGCGGACGTGCTGTCCAGAGCGCCACAAAAGTTGTCGTGGGACGGGGATCTAGGAGAAGACGTGGATCTGTATGCACATTAGGTTGTTGCATACCTCCCTGCATCTGAACAGAGACTGCAGCAGATCAAGAAACGACAGGACGCCGATGAAACATTAAAACTGGTGAAGGAATATTGTCGGACCGGCCGGCCAGATAAACACAAGGTTCCGGGAGCATGTTTTCCTTATCGTCAACATGAAGGGGACCTCACAGTGGAAAATAACTTGCTGATGAAGGGGACACAAATTGTCATTCCCAAGTCACTACAACAGGAGATTTTAGACAGACTGCACACTGGACACCAGGGCATTGTGAAGTCCAGGGCGAGAGCCAGGCAGTCGGTGTGGTGGCCGGGACTCAGTGCACAACTGCAGGAGCTTGTGTTAGGGTGTGACGCATGTGCTAAGGAGAGGCCGCCTCGCAGGGAAATGCTCATGCCCACACCATTCTCAACACGTCCATGGGAGTTGGTGCAAGCTGATTTGTTCTACTGGAAGGATAGCCAATACCTGTTGGTGGTGGACTATTTCAGCAGATTTATAGAAGTAGCTAAGCTCACACATACTACTTCTTTCGCAGTGGTGGAACATATAAAGTCTATGTTCGCGAGACATGGCATCCCAGGAGAGGTTCGGAGTGACAATGGACCACAGTTCTCATCAGAGTTTGCTTCTGAGTGGTGCTTTGTCCATACCACCTCTAGTCCTAGATTTCCTCAGAGCAACGGAGGGGCGGAGTGAGCTGTGAGGACGGTAAAAAACCTCCTGCAGAAAGAGAGCGATCCGTACTCTGCACTTTTGGCATACAGGGCCACACCGCTTGCCAATGGTCACAGCCCTGCCGAGCTCCTGATGGGAAGACGACTTCGGACGACTGTGCCAATCCTCCCATCCCGCCTCGGGCCGAGATGGCCTGACATCGGCTCTTTGAGAGAGAGGGAATGGAAAGAGAAAGAAAAACAGGGGAAGTGGTTCAACGACAGACATCGAGCACGCAATCTCCAAGGTCTTCATCCAGGAGACCAGGTTTTGGATTACGGATCTGAGAGAAAGTGGAACTGTTACGGCCAGAGCAGAGACTCCACGAGAGACAAGACAAATGTCTTTGCAGAGACGGGCAAGTGAACTATGAAGAGTTAGTACAAATGATGACGGCTGTTATGGACCCAGCCCAGGCAGCCTCCATCCGGTGTCTGCCTTGGAGTCTCTGCAGTAGGATTGGGACCAGAACAACCCCGCCTGCTACATGCAGCTGCTGAGGACCGCAGCTGACTGCACTTTGCAGTGATTGCCCAGCACAAACAAAAGGTGGCTGGGCCTGTCAGACCAGGGGGACAGACTCAGAAGGCCACACTGGGTTTGTGCTCCACGGTCGTTAAAGACCGCAGGTTCTGTCGGTACCGTGCTGATTAGAAAATAGAACGATTTGTAGCAACTTTAATTTAAGTAGAGTAGATTGATCTTTGGGAGAACTAGATTTGTAGAGTGGCACATTTGTAGACTGCGTTTTTTTGTTATTAAATACGGTGATTTTTTAGTTAATTCGTGAGGAGGACGCCGCCTCCCCTTTTGTTAAAGTAGTTAAGAGTAGATAATAGTTTAGTTAAAGTAAATAAATAGAATTAATATATAATTAAATAGATGTTTCGTTTTTGATCCATCCTCCTTTTGTTTGACCATTTTGTTAACATAAATAAAATATTTGTTAAGTTACCTTTTGGCAAGTTTTGTTACTCCCTTCTCTCCACACTCACACCACCAGCGCCGGGGAGCGTAACAACGGCGAAGTGAATGCCTTACAGATTTTGTATAATTTGCCTTTTTTTCTTTGTGTAATTTATCTGTAAAATCTTAATAACCCCATTCGTTCCTGCTCACGGTGTTTGGGAGCGGCAGACCGTTAGTACAGCCAGGTGCTTGTGGAGGAGGCCTCTGGAGCGGGGGTTTGATTAAGGCCCCTCCACACCTGGCGACATTGGAAACTTGTCAGCTGGTTGACACTTGGCAACTAGAGGTGGGAAAAATGATCGATTCTAAGATGCATCGCGATTCGGCCGTGCATGATTCTGCATCGATGCAGCGACGTGACATAATGAGATTTTCTCCCTGTGTCTATGTCTATGTTCTGGACGCGCGAGGACAATAAAGTTTTGAGGTTTTACAACTACATCCGGGGGCAGAGTTGCAATGACATGCGCACTGCGTCCTAGCGCCAATTTAAAACAGAAATGGCGGACAGGGATACAGTGCGAACATTACCAGTAATTAAAGATGCACCTATTACATTTAAATCGGGTGTCTGGGCTAATTTCGGCTTTTATGAGCTAGACGGAAAGCTTGACAAGACGCACACTGTGTGTAAGGTGTGCCACACGAAACTAAAGTACTTTGGGAATACAACTAATATGACCAAACATTTTGAACGTTTTCACCCTGCGAGGACTTCTTCAGCAACAGCCACAACAACAGCGAGCACATCCCAGCCAACGATTAAAGAAGCGCTGACAACTTTACTGTCTGCTTCGGAGAGAGGGAAGAAGATCACCCGTTCTGTTGCATGCTTCATTGCTAAAGATCTACGGCCATATTCTGTGGTAGAGAATACCGGGTTTCGCTACCTCCTGAAGACGCTCGAGCCTCGGTATAACCTACCGACAAGAAGACACTTCACAGAAACTGCTGTGCCTACATTGTACAACGAGACCAAATCCCAGGTAATGGAATCAATGAGTAAAGCTAGCCATTACATGTGATTCATGGACGTCAACTGCAACAGAGTCATACGTAACAATAACAGCACATTATATAAGCAACGACTGGCAGTTCTGGGCTGCCCGCTGGATTCTGTTGAGGAGACGTGTGAAAGGAGGATGCTGGGGAAGATGACCTCCATCTTAAGAAACCCCTCCCATCCACTGAACTCCACTGTGGAGATCATGGACAGCTCCTCCAGAGGTAGACTGAGACATCCCAGATGTAAAACTGAGCGCTATCGCAGATCCTTCATCCCCTCTGCTGTAAGAGTGTATAACTGTTCAGTTTAAGCTGTACTGGTATCATCCTGGTACACAATAACACCAATGAAATATTCATGTGTTCTATACTTGTGCAATACCGGATTCACATTGTTGTCTGTGTCTCTTACAGTATGCTGCATAGTGCTGGTACCAAGTTTGTTTTTATCTTTTATTTGTGGTTTTTTTTAGTGATCTAAGATTACAATACTAGATTACTGCCTATGTGTATATAGATGTATCCTTGTTTTTGTTTATCTTCTTCTAATTACCTTTTGAGTGATGGTGCTGCTGTGACAAGTGAATTTCCCCACTGAGGGATCAATAAAGTCTATTCTATTCTATTCTAGTATTGAAATACAAACAATTGATAAAAAAAGAAATCACTATAAATTACAAACGAGATAAATCGGTTAAAGCCTTGGAAGCACTACTTAAAGATCTTGAAATGCAGAATTGGGAGGAAGTTTATGTAAGGGATGTTAACACTGCATATACATCCTTCATGAAAATACTGATGAAATAAGTATTATATTTAATAATAACTGTAAATTAATCAAAATTACTGGTAAAAGGGTAGACCAACCATGGATAACTAAAGGAATAAGAAATGCCTGCGCAACCCCCCCCCCCCCCCCCCCCCCCCCAGCTATATAGGACTTTTTTAAAATCACAAACAAGAGTAACAGAAGACAGATATAAAAATAAATTAATAACAATAATTAGGAAACGAAAAAAAGATTATTATGGTGAACTATTGAAAAAGAATAAGGAAAATACAAAGGCTACATGGGGAATAATTAATAGTGTGACTAACAGAAATAAAACTAAATCAAATATACCAAATTACTTTGTCAAGGACAATAAAGACATTTATGATATTAAAGAAATTTCTAATGAATTCAATGATTTTTTTTGTAAATGTAAGGAGGAGTTTGGTGGGTCACAAAACTTTAATAGAAGATAAACAGAATACAGTAGTAAATAATGTCAGTAGTATTTTCCTTGGCAAAGTAGAAAAACAAGAAATACGAAAAATTGTAAAAAACTGTGGAAACAAATGATCAACTGATTATGAGGATTTGGACATGATGACTGTAAAAACTATAATAGAATCTGTTATTGATCCTTTCACTTATATATGTAATTTGTCACTTTCTACGGGAGTCTTCCCCAATGCTATGAAAATAGCTAAAGTTGTTCCATTGTTTAAGACTGGTGATAAACACAATTTCACTAATTACAGGCCGGTGTCACTGCTTCCACAGTTTTCCAAAATAATAGAAAAAGTCTTTGTATCAAGGTTTGATAAATTCAATGAAAAAAATAATATTTTACATAATGAACAGTATGGATTCAGGACCAAACATTCAACAGCAATGGCAATACTAGATTTAACAGAGAAAATATCCACAGCAATTGACAATAAAGAGTACTTCATTAGCGTTTTTATTGACTTACAGAAAGCTTTTGACGTTATTGATCATTCAAGGTTAATGCAAAAATTACATCAGAATGGAATAAGAGGTGTAGCTCATCATTGGATTAAAAGTTATTTAGAAAACAGAAAACAATATGTTCAGATAAATAATATTAAATCAGAACTGCAAGATATTAGTTATGGAGTGCCACAAGGGTCGGTCCTTGGACCTAAACTGTTCAACTTGTTTATCAATGACCTGGTAAATGTGTCTGAGAAACTTGGTTCTGTTTTGTTTGCAGATGATACAACATTGTTTTATTCAGGGTCCAATATTAATGAAGTAACACAAGTAATAAATAATGAACTAATAAAAGTTAAAACCTGGTTTGATATAGATTAACACTTAATCTTAAAAAAACAATTTTTTTTAAATTTAATGATAGGGAGAAAATTGATGTATCATTAAAAATTGATAGCAGGGAAATACAAAGGGTAAAGGAGACCAAATTTTTAGGAGTAATGATTGATGAAGCTCTAACCTGGAAATCACATATAGGTTATATAAAAGGTAAAGTGGCCAAAGCCATTGCAGTATTACATAGTGTGAAGTTTTAACTGAATAGCGATGGGTTGTTATCATTATACAATGCACTAATTCTGCCATACTTAATCTATTGTGTAGAAATCTGGGGAACTGCATATAGAACTTATACACAACCATTGTTTATTTTACAGAAAAGAGCCATAAGAATTATTAACAATAATCACAGTAGAGTTCCATCTAACCCGTTATTTATAAAACATAAGGTAATAAAATTTCATGATTTGGTCGACTGGAGAATATTGCATATAATGTATAAAGCTAATATAGGTACATTGCCAAAAAACATTCAGCAATTATTTGGAAAGAGGGAAAGTAATTATTCGTTGAAGGGAATTGAAGTCTTCAAAAAGCCCAGATTTAGGACAAGAATGAAGGAAATGAGTATCTCGGTGAATGGTGTGAAATTATGGAATTGCCTGGACAGAGAAGGGAAAGAATCAAGAACTCTAAAAGTGTTTAGAGAATATATCAAATCAAGTGTGTTGAGTGGATAAGAATGTGTATAATTTAGGTGGATACAATTAACGTATGGGACTGAACGAACTGTGAGGGAATTCTGCATAAATAAATGTTTGTTATTTAGTTTTAAAAAAGGGGCAGAAATTATAAGATTTTTTCTTCCATCTGCTCCCTTTCATTCAAGTTGTACTGTGTTTATATGTATATTGTTTTGTAGTTGTTGTATTTTTTTAATTGAATGAAATTAAAGGAATAAAAAAAATAAAAAATAAATAACAAGCTATTATGTGTTATTGGTACTTACTAAAAAAATACAATTAGTGTATTTTCCTCTAACAAAATAACTTTATTATTAATTATAAAAAACATTGTTACAATGAAATTGGATAGAAAAAAAATCTTCAAATGCTCCAATGCATTTTATTTTTAAGAAAAAGCCACAACAAAGCCAATGTTAATTTTAGCCTAAAATTCAGTGAACAGCAACACATCCAACCTAAAAGGTAACACAGCCAGTGTGTGTTTTTGTGGTTGTTGGTGTCTGTGTTTTCTGTGCTGCTTGTGTGTGGGGTGGTGTTGAATGTAACAACCAACAAAAAACAGAATTCCCAAGAAACCTCAGTTCAAATGAACAATTACAAACAAGATCTGCACCATCTGCCAACATTAAGGGAGGTCAACAAACAAACTAACAAAGACTTTCTTATTAGAACAATATCCAACTCCATCTACAAAGACTTATGATGCAACGACTTAAACAACTTTCAGCTACAACTCTTCAATTTTTACTTTCACGTCACATGCTTCTGCTCACTTCTAAAGCATCTGAGTGTGTGTGTGTAGAAGTGTTTTTTGTTTGTAGGTGTTGTATGGGACTGTTCTGACTGGGTGCTGAATGTGTCTGTATTGGCGTTTTGTGCGATTTTGTTGGGCTGTTTAACAGAAACAAAAAGGTGAAGAAAAAAAAAAGCTAGTCACATTAGAGATGACATCACTTTACATTGTAAGCTGATTTTTCAAAGATTGTATCTTTGGCTTTAGGTCAGTGTGGACTGGGTGCTGCGAAGCACGTCAGACACGAATAAAAGATACGATTAAAAGACAGAAGATTATATCAACTGACATGAACTATCGCGTGTTAATTATATTTTTTGGTGGCGCCTCTTTGAGAATGTTACTGTGGCCGTGCGCAGCTGCCCGGAGCGCTTCAACAATCAGCATTATCTGTCCTCTCCGCACAAAAAACCCCACAGTGCGCTGAGAGTCCATGTAATATAAAACAGGATCTTCTTTCGGGCCTCCCTGGGTGTGTAGGTTTAGGGCTTCCAGCTCCCCCGTAATTCAAACCCGGCTCCTGCATGAAAACTCGGACATTTTCATCAATATAGGAAACCCTCCCGGGCAGAGGGTGAAAAGTGGACATGTCCGGGGAAAAGAGGACGTTTGGTCACCCTAAATTAAAAGCGGACGTAGAGCCGAGTCAGAACCTTAAATCCCTCATCACCAAGCCTGGGTTTTAGTTTCTACATCAGGTGAAATACAAACAGCAGGATGGCACTTTTAGGTTAATAACAGCAGTCTAAACACACATTAAATTATATTCAGAAAATTGTACACATGAAATAATTCCTGTTGTTGTTGTGAGACTGCTGTCAGATCTCTTTACTACTCGGCGTCTCTTCTCCGGAGGTTTGTCATATCCAACTACAAAGTAGGATGCGGGTGTTCCTCTCTGGGGGTTTTCACAATAAAATGAAAGGAACGCACAAATAAAGTATGTGGTGGTTTCAAATTAAGATTTTTTAGCCACATCCTTCTGGGTTCCTCATCTCTGGAGAGGCAGCAAGAACCGTACCGACGCTCGCAGCTGCACGCTCTCTCACTCTGGAGGTGCATGTTCTAAACATCGCTCTTGTAGCTACAAATTCATTTTTCTCTTCCCGAGGCGCGTCTACATTTTTAGGGGGTAAATATTTTTTTAAATCCTCTTCAAATGTTTAAATAAACTGCTACATGCAACGAAACCTCACAATGCAAATGAGTATGTGCTACTTCCGGTATCTCACCGGATGATGCTTTCATCAGCGTTTCTTCATGAGGCTACTCACAAATAACGTGGATAACCTCAAAGTGTTTTTATTTATTTTTATTTCAGTGTATCAGAAGCAGAACTCTTATTTGATATTTAATGGGAGTCAGGTAAATTTCCCCTGAATTAAAACCAACTGGTATGAGCAAATCTCCTGCTCCAAAAACACCCTGCTCGGCCCAGTCCGACGCAATGGAGACACGCAACTATGGAAGAGACGTTCCCGGTCAACTTACCCTGAATCACTGATGTGGAACCCCGCCTCTGATGGAGCGCTTGAGTGGTGTGCACTGCACACCACTCAAGCGCTCCACACTGTGCAGCTCGCTGCGTCGATGACACAAACACCACCACAGTGGCAGCGTCAGGCTGCTACACTCTTCTGCCCCCAACAGCAGTTGAACTTAAACCTGCTGCACACGAAGAGCAGTCTGTTAGCTAACCACCATAGGCCATTTGTTTAGCAGAAAAGCCATGCGCCGAATTTTCAGTGAGTTTTCCCGCTTCACGAGGCGAGGTGAATATCAAACTGGTTTTATATTTTTCGCCTCGTGAGGCGGAAAACTTAATGAATAACCCGATTTTCCTCAGACTAAATCTAACTTTATTATTCTGCTGAAAATAGATGGACTCTAGCTGGCAATACCGACATGCACCAAGTTTAAACCGTACAGTAACATGTGACCGCGTCAAAAAAATACCTCCAAGCTTTTTGGTGTTGCATGTTCCCACAAAGATATTTATACTACTTATTTTACATACTAACCGTTCAAGGCGTTCAATGCTGCTGAGAAAATGTCGACAACCGTCTGCTTTCTTCCCTCCCGCCGAGTTCGTGTTGGATCCGTTGCAGAGGCCTTGTGAGGCGCCCAGTGAAGTTTTGATTTAGGCCCCTCCCCTTTGTTATAAAACTAAACACACCAAGTTAACTATACTAAACGGTATTAGTGGCACTTACTATTTCAGCTAAAAAGTACAATCAACTAATGTTGTTTAGTAACGATCGCAGGTTTTTACAAAACATAAAAACATAAGTAATGTTCACTCAGAAGTTTAACTAGAAACAAAATCTGGCTTGATAGGACACACTTTAACATTTTGGGCCAAATATTCCACAGCCACATCTGTTGCATTTATAACAAACCAAACCGTTTGAAAATCGTTTGAAAATTGAGCAAATTAGAGTTATTTAAGTAGTACATTCACCATTGACACCAATGGTATGAAAGGGGGCAGCTGTCGCTAGTAAGATGGCCGCCGCATTAGGGACATTCGTCCAATTGACGAACAGCACAAGTAAGGCATCTAGTGATATATGATATCTATGGGCCAAACAGTGGCGCCCCCAAGGGGTGGCCATGGCCACCCCTAGAAAATTGCTGGCCACCCCATGGGAGAGCAGTGTTCTTATTAAATTAATAATGTTCACTTAAACCATAAATTCATCTTATTTAATCAAGACATAAATGTAAAACCCAATTAAAAAAGTATACAATTATTGAGTAAATAAATAATCAGAAAAAAAAAGAAGGAGGCCCATAGTTCCGGAGCTTGGATCAACTCTTTTCAGCAAGAACGTTTATTTAACAAATCGAGATCGTGATTTTGCAAAAAATAAATCGTGATATGATTTTTTTCCCATATCGCTCACCCCTAGCCTGGAGCACTCAGGTGAGTAAAAATGTATTGGATGCAAAAACAAGAAACTAACATTTCGAGGTTAGCAAAAACACTTTCTTTTATTAATCTTAATCTTTTGTAATCAATGATAATGTTATTGTCATTTTTTATGTATAAAGTGTTTTAATTGGAGGATTCAGATAAACGTGGCTGGCTTCTGCCTCCTGCACTGTAATTGTTTTACTCTGTTTATTGTCATTTGTTATTGTGCAAATAATTAAACAAATAAATAAATAAATATTTAAATAAATAATTAAATACATAAATAAATAAATATTCAAATAAATAAATAAATAGAGACTACTGTGCTAACCACTAGAAAAAGAAGGAGGCCCATAGTTCCGGAGCTTGCATCAACTCTTTTCAGCAAGAACGTTTATTTAACATGCATCGTTTTACTGAATCAATCACTCAAAACAACACAATGGCAACAGTTTTTAGTCATTTGAAAAGATTCAATAATTTTTTTGTGTCTAGACTGTGAGTCGTGTAATACGACAAAGCCAGATTTAAACGCTATCGCCCAGGCCAGGGTATATGCAGGAATCTCAAACTTAAATTTAAGACCTTTTCAAGACTTTTTAAGACCTTAGAAAATAAAAATCAAGACTTTATCGCAATGAACTAATCAACTGTTAAACACTAATATATTCGTTTTAAATACTGCATTGCGGTGGGACACGTCACGTTTTTGACAGCAAGGCTGTAGCAATGGTACGTCAAGTCACGTGGTATGGAAACACAAGCACACAACTGGCATAGGAGAACAAAAAAATCATTTTATTTTAATAGTTTACATGAATCTAATTGTATTACCTGCAAACTTAGAGGGCGTGAAAAAGGAGACAACTAACCCCGCCCACCCAGAACAAGGTCCTCGCATGCTGCAGATTAGCATCTATGCATCTACTGGGTTTTGTAGTGACCTCTGACATTTACATACTTTTATTGCAATAACCTGTTAGAATCATTTAAAAAATCATCAATGTGATTTTTTGCAAAATGCAAACAATTTTCTACCACAGTCACTCTGCTCAAAAAAACTGAAAAATATAATGACAGAATTGATCAGAAAATTACTAGAGTTCATATTAACAATTATTATGAGACTAATTCACAGAACACATCTGAAAATATTCCAAAATACTGAAATCATTCTTAAGTAGGGTGACCAGATCCCAACTCACCAAATGTGAGACAAAGATTACTCAATGTGGGACCATGTGAAATCCAAATGCAACGAGATAAAGTAAAAAAACTTCTATTCTTAATTTCAAATCTCTATTAGTAGATATGTAGGGAAGAGAAAAAAAACATCACTGATTTTTAATCTCTGAAAAAATTCAGATCTAACCTGAGAGTTCCTCAGTTACTTTTTTCCCTCAAAATTCTGAGAATAAGTAATAAAGGATTTCATTAAATTCACTTGTTATAAAAGGGTTTAGCTTGTCTGTATCTGAAACACAACCCCAGCACCTTGTCTGTGTCAGAATCTCCTTTGGGTTTGTAGCCTGGCAAGCCATCCTATATATGTGTATACATAGTCTGGCCACGACGGCTCTCAGTCGTGAGGGCGGGATCTACGGTTGTCTTTCAAAATGTCAGCACGCAATTGGATAGCGCTAGGACCAATCAGAGTGACGAACAACGTGACGTAATCACGGCGACGGAAAAGCGGGAGGCAGCAATGGCGTCTAACATCAATGATTTCTGTCGTTTTTGTATAAAAACATGTGAATATCAGGTGTACTGGTACATTGCACTACTTAGTTTGATAAAAATAAGAAGCCGCTAAGCATATCAGACAGACTTACACACGTTGGAGTCTAAATAATCCAATGTTGATGACAAAGCCGTTTCAAACGAACGTGTTTCCTGAGCTGCCGCCATGTTGCTTGGGTTCGCGGCCGCAGCGCTGACGTCATCGGCTACTCCCGCTCTGTGATTGGCCCAAAATATAGAGCGCTGTGATTGGCCCAAACAAAACTATAGCGAGCTGTGATTGGACAGCCACAGGCTGCGAGGGTTCCTATGAAGCGTGCCTAGACCAAACTCTGCAAAGCAAGAATTTGGTCTAGTTCACTAGTTGGGTTTCAGCATGAACCTGTCTATTTACTGGGAAACCTGCTTTTGACCAACATGTTTTCTGTGACTCGGATTTTCTGCTCCGTTTCATATCAGACTCTGCGTCGTGACATGAAAAAAAAACTCAGAAACAACGAAGACTGTCAAGAGTTTCTCTGAACACGTCTAGTTTACGAGTCTTTCTCCATCGTGCTCACCTGACCTCCGTGCTCGCTGAAGTTTGTTTTGGTGGTTCGGGTGCTGCCGAGCTAGCTCCGTGTCTTTTTGCCTGACTGTGATTGGTCAGATAACGACTCGTGACCCACTAACAAAGATGGTTTGTGAACGAGCGAAGCCCCACTCCTCCTAAAAACAAAAACTCTTCGATTCACGCGAACGTCATATTTGGCTTCATAAACGTCAATTTTCGCCAAAAAGCGAAAAGTTTGCAAGTATGAGACGAACGTATTTTAAATTCACGCCAATACTAACAAAATTTAAGACTTTACTAAATCAATTCAAGACTTTTTAAGACTTTTCAAGGGTCTTAATTTTCCTTAAATCAATTTCAAGACTTCTCAAGACTCCGCGGATACCCTGCAGGCCGAGAACCAGGAAAAACAAGAACTTAAGTCACAGGTAAATGTTTTATCTGAATCACTTAACGCTGCACAGAACACCATCAACAAATTAAGGTCTGAATTATTTACTTTGAAGGAGAATTCAAATCTGACCCGATTTGAGATGGAAAGGAAGCAAATGTCAGAGCAAATTACGCAGATGAAACAGGAACAAGTGGTTGAGAAATTCATTGCACAGAAAGTTTATAATCAACAGTTAAAAGAAATAAATAACCTTAAAGGAAAGGTTATTTCAGCAGCGATGACAGAAGGGATTAACAAAGAACTATTGGAAGAGAAAATTGAGCTACAGGAAGAAATTATGTTGCTCAAGGCAAGCCTGCGAACTGAAAAAGAAAATAATATTGTTATCCTGTCTAAATTAAAAGAAATGGATCGTATTAAAGAGAAGAATGAAAGCCTGCTAAAAGAAATTGTGGTGTTGAAACTCCATTCTCTCCAAAACGCTGGAAAAAAATAAAGTCCTTCAAGAAAAGATGAATAAGGAAAGCGAGGACTTGAAAGAACAATTAAAAAACACGGAGCAGCTTTTAAAAAATAAGGAACTTAGTCAGGACGAATCTAGCTCTGTTAAAGAGGAGAAAGACGCAGATGGAACTCACCTGTCTACAGCGAAAGCTCTGTTTAAGAATGAAATATCCTCTATAACGAAAGTTCTACAAAATCAGAAGACAAACAGTCATGACTTGAAGTCAGAACTGAACGAAATTACCATGATGCTGAAAGAAGTCGAGATATCGGATACGAGTAGTGACGAACAAAGCGTCGACTCTGAAGCCGCAAAAAATCCTCAACTCAGCCGAAACGAAACAAAAAAGAACAAAGAGGATTTAAAACAGCACTTAAAACAATTGGTGGAGCGTTTTAACGGGAGACAAATGCCTGTGGAAGACGTCGACAGTCAACTAAACACACTAATTAAAAAAGTATACAATTAATGAGTAAATAAATAATCAGAATTTTAAAAAGTGTATATATGTTTCTGCTGCTCACCATATTAAAAAAAGTTTATATCGCCATAGTTTTTTGTGAAGACAGCAACAGGCAAATAAAAAAATATAAAATTCGAAAATAATTTTTTAAAATAACTGAAATGTAATTTTCTGAATGTTTGTATTTGTCAATTTTGAGTTAAGTGTTTTGGATGAATATTGATTTTTAACAAAAAAGAATAAAGAAGCATACAATGCATTGTCACAGGCTAAACTCTCCCAGAGTTACAAAACAAGGACCAATTTGGTGTGTCACCCCAAAATTTTCTATAACCTCATGTGGCCACCCTTATCAAAGATTTTTTCTTCCATCTGCTCCCTTTCATTCAAGTTGTACTGTGTTTATATGTATATTGTTTTGTAGTTGTTGTATTTTTTTAATTGAATGAAATTAAAGGAATAAAAAAAATAAAAAATAAATAACAAGCTATTACGTGTTATTGGTACTTACTAAAAAAATACAATTAGTGTATTTTCCTCTAACAAAACAACTTTATTATTAATTATAAAAAACATTGTTACAATGAAATTGGATAGAAAAAAAATCTTCAAATGCTCCAATGCATTTTATTTTTAAGAAAAAGCCACAAGAAAGCCAATGTTAATTTTAGCCCAAAAATCAGTGAACAGCAACACATCCAACCTAAAAGGTAACACAGCCACTTGTTCGTGTCCCGCTGTTAAATGGTTAAAACAAACATTTATTTAGGTGTATGATATGGCGGTTATATGGGAAGTTCTGTTCTTTAAATGCATGTAAATCATGGGGAAAGTGTGTGAGAATGTGGTTATATGTGCAGTCATGTTATCTAAATGCATGTAAAACAGGGGGAAATGTATGATGAGGTGGTTATGGGTCCACAGGGAGTGAAAGCAGGAGTAATTGAGAAGATAGAGACATGTTTTCTCGGGGGATAATTAAGGGGCGGGGTTTTGAAGTTAACGGGCTTCGTGGCAGCCCAGGTGTGCGTTTTTTTTTGTTTGGGGGAAAACGCCAGGAGCGAGTTTTTTTCACTGCTGGTGGCTGTCAGGCGGGCATGAAGACGTGGTCAGCCTATTACCTGCTGTCCGGCTTATTGATCAGGATCTATTTGTGTCCTGGACACCGGGTGTGGAAATAAAAAGCTGCAAACACTACGCTCCGACAACCTGCCTTGGTTCATTCACAGCCTTTGTGGGCTGGTTTCATCACATCTGAGGGCCAAGAGGAGGCGCCACAAGGAGCCCAAGACTTCACAATCATTTACCTGTCTTTGCAGAGATGGGCAAGTCAATTATGAAGAGTTAGAACAAATGATGACGGCGAAGTGAATGCCTTACAGATTTTGTATCTGCACCCCAGTCAGCTACATTGGTTGCAGCTGAGGCTGCAGCTGCTGTGCATTCCCAGTAATGAGGAAATGCACATAAAAAGGAGCAGGCTGCAGAAGGAGGGGGGATTGACAAAGGAGATTGACAAACAACACAAATGGAGAGATGATGATCCAGAGGAGAGAGACCAGCAGCAGAATAAAAAGAGAGAGGAAAGCCAAAGGCACAAGAAAGAGGAGATAACCAGACTCAAAAAAAGCGGATCAACGATGGAGGAAGGAAATAGCAAGAGGAGCAGAAGCTGAACCAGGGAGAGAGAAGGTTGGAGAAACGTTCAGCTGAGACGGTGAAGACCCCGACGGAGGAGAAAAGCCAAAACAACTGTGGAATGAGGAAAGCACAGAAGACTGGGGGGGGAGAACCCCAGAAGGACAAGGGAAGGCTGCATGGTCGAAATACTGTGGCAAATGCCGTGGGCAGAGAGTGTCCCACGGAGATTCCTCCAGAATTGTGGATTCGGAAAGAGCCGAATCCTTAGGAGGATGAGTATATTTTAGCCTTTCCCTTTTATAGCAGAGTTAAGCCACTTAGTAAACGGACATCATCCGTAAGTTAGTTATTGTGGTTTTATGATAGCTCTCCTTTGATGAAATCTTCCTTTTAAGAATGATAGACATCTGATATCAAGGAAGATGTGTAATTGGCTTTTATCCTGTTTTAAGTCTTCTTAAAGCCCCTTAAGTTATTATCCCTCCTTACTCTGTTTGTTTGAGGTCTGGTATTTGTTTGTTTTAAAGGTCCAGGGACCCTACTCTGGGTTGCGTCCACAAGAGAACTTCACAATAAATGTCTGTTTTATTTGTCTAAAGCTGTACTCGTCTCGTTATGTTGATGACCCCACACTCCTGGAGAGCCTAGCAAAAGGGGGTCGTAACAGTAGGACTTTAAAGCAGCATTCCGCAACTTTGCAGTTATATGGTCTCTGTCGCCCTCTAGAGGCTTGCTGCGTAACATCACTGTCGTAACATTAAATCTCTCTCTCGGGCATAAGAGGCATGTTTACATTCCTAATGTCAGGCAAAACAACGAAAACAAACTTCCACCTCCACACATTGAATAAATAGTTTTATCAGGACTGTATAACAACTTTATGCCCGACCAAACACAATAACCCTGGTGAAATCATTTATTACTTACCTAGCCATTAGCAGCACGGCTAGGTTAGAGTTCGTAGAACATGCTGTTCTTTCTAAAAGAGCTCTCCAGCGAGGAAAAGACGGCCCAATATTAACTCTGGTCTTTGCTCTTGTTCTATCACGTTCTTCTTTTCTTTTCCTAGATTCCTCTGATAAGGGATTTCTAGCTTTCTTTGCAGCTGCTACAGCGAGTTTACGTTATACAATTATGGCAAGCCAAAGGGATAAAAAAATGCACGTTTTGGTGGACATAAGGCGCGTTTAGAACGTGCGCTTTTTTAACCCTTTGGCTTGCCATATTCTGCCGTAAAGTGACACCCAGTCAGTACTTCCGGCGCTACCTGAAGCACAAATACTGTATAGTGCAGTAAACAGACGTGGGACCCCCCAACA
Source organism: Aphyosemion australe (assembly GCA_006937985.1). Taxonomy (NCBI): domain Eukaryota; kingdom Metazoa; phylum Chordata; class Actinopteri; order Cyprinodontiformes; family Nothobranchiidae; genus Aphyosemion; species Aphyosemion australe. The sequence goes on from SSNS01000045.1 coordinate 1,598,531, forward strand.
TTATCACAGGTAGTGGTTGTATGACGCAAAAACTTTACAAAAAAGCATAATGTTAAGGTGTAAAGTTGCGGAATGTTGCTTTAACTTTACTTGCTGCTAACTGCACTGCATGTAGTACTGGAGGATTCCACTAGGGGGCACAATAGAGTAATCAGACCGGCTAAAGAGCTGGGTTTGTGGGTACAACCAAAACAAACATGGTGTCAATAGAAGAGCTCAGTATCTGGCAGAAAAAATACAGCAGCGGTATTGTAGATAGTATGAAAGACCTCTACACCAGAGATGAAGTCACGGTGAGTTAGTCTCGCTCACTTCAACTCCACCTACTGGTTACTCATATATTGCAACGTTTGAATGCATCATGTTAATTTCAGGGGATGCGCACAAACGATGCTTCAAATCAATGCAAGTTACACATGGCAGCCATTTTAAACACGCGTACGCGTCGTTAAACAGCAAGTATATTCCAGGCCTAAGGCTAATTCTGCCCACATGTCCTGCTCAAGCATCCAAAATAAAATAACATGATGCAACATATGCATGAAAAAAAAATCCTATTTTTAATAATGAGGTAAAACTCTGTTGAGGTGTCACTTACAGCCGAGTTCTATTCGTATGAAGTCCTTGATGCCGAGATTTTCAAGGAAGACCCCAGAGGAGAAAGTTGTTTTGAACAGAAAGGAGATGTCTGCATTCAGCTCCCCTTGAAGCGTTGGGAAGTGAAGATAGGAAGTCTCCTTGTCAAAAAATGCAGCATTCCAGAAGTTCTCTGCAAAACAGAAAAGCTGAGAAGCTTCCAAGTAGCTCGGTGTGCTTCTCTTTTGTTCTCCAACACCATGAGTTGTGAAACTTTTTTTTCCGGACTCCAGATGTATCACTCTGGAACAAAGCTCATTAAAGAAAGCTCATTATGACGGCTGTATAATGAAAACCATGTAGTAAACAAATGAACCAACTGTTCAGCTAATTAGGTGAGAACAAAGGCTCGACTCCAGCTATGCTATCTCATTTATGTTGATTTATCTTCAGGCCTTTATTTATCTAATCAAGAAGCCCAATACTGAAATTATAAGTAATTAAATGAAGTAAAATATATCATATTAATTTATTTAGCATTTTCCCCCATTAGTGGCTGTTATTAAGGAGCAAAGGGAGTCATATTTTAGCTGTGGGTCTTCTAATTAGCTTGTGTAATTTGCTGCTGTCCAACTTTCCATTAACAAGTTAAATGGCGACAAGTAGACTGAACACCAGGATTCCACTCACTGTATGGCTGAATAAAACGTATTACTTGTAATTTATTCTATCAAATCATCGTTATGTGTAATAATCTCAGCAGTGTGTGCATAAAGGTAACCGGCTGAAAGAGACTTACTGTCTCCATGACAACGCAGAGGTCCCACCTTGTAGGCAGCTTTTGATCTGGGACGCTGGATGTCACCCAGCACCAGAGACCTGACCGGAAGGTTCTCCTTATGGGTGAGCAGGCCCGAGTCGTCCGTCCTAGTGTGGAAAAACAGAATATTGACTCACACATTTGGACATTTTAGATCTTAGAAATCTGCTTCATTGCTGCAAAATGTTGTAAAACTTATAATTCAGGACCACACTGTGAGGCTGAATGTGATGAGTTATTGACAACAGGAGAATGAATGAGTTATCGACTGCAGGAGACAGTCTGTGCGCGTAACGTTTAGGATTCAGGCTGAAAGACGATAGAAGGAAGAGTTTTGGTATGCAGGATAGAAAAGGAAAATTAGTCTAAATGCACATCTGGAGCAGGACTGAGGAAGTGTGCTCAACTCTGAATAAAAGGAATTAAATGTAAGATTGGAAAGAGAATGCTTAAACGTCTCGGGATTTGTCGCATGCCTGACGGCCAGAAGACTTAGTCGCTGATTCTTCGAAGTCGGTGAATAATTTAAGAAGCAAAGGATGTTTGTTAAAAACACATATTGTGAATTTTTATGAGGGTTCCAAAAACCATACACAGCTTTTCATGAAATGTTATTTATTCCTTAAAGTTGACAAAAAAATCTCACTTTTTTTAACCATCTTTTTAAAATTTTATTATATGCAAAGTAACACCAGTTAAGAGTGTTTTATAGCAAACATTTCAAAACCTGCAAAGATGTTCTATAAGTTCATAGATTTTTTTGTATAAAAAAGAAAGAATCTGCTTTTTGTTGCGTCGTCTTCCTTTAACACTTAGCTTTAATGACTTCATTAAACATTTGGAACGATAAATAGGTTTTAATGATTTCCTCATTTATTCCTTTGAGTTAATGTTTAACTGAAATATAAATTATTTTTGTAAACAGTGAGGCATCCTCACAAATCTTAGTTATGGTCATGGAGTTCCACAGGGTTCAGTGTTCGGTTCATTACTTTTGTCACAAACCCAGCTGTCTTCAGTGAATGCAGATTTTACTTATTGTTAAAGCTGTGCAGCAAAAAACATCAAACAATAATGTTGCTTACAAAAATGCTTCACCTTAAGTTTTTAGGTCTAATGAGATAACCACCAAATAGTTCCCAAGCGCAACCACAGCTGCAGCTCACCGCTCCCCACGGGGATGGGTCCAATGCGGAGATGTAATTTCACCAGTGTGTGATGATGACTTGGACTTCAACTTTAACTTTATAAATTGTGCACAAGGAGTAATTTTAACTATTTAGAAACAAAACACCAGATTCAAATTAGAAACAACTGTTTCTACACATTTGAATATATATCAGGTTTCCTCTAAATTAACCTAAAAGCAATCAAACACAATCTTTGCATGTTTAATTAATTGATTCAAACATCCTCTATATTAATTTTTTTAGGGTTTTTCCCAGTTAAAGTTTAGTACATGTTTTAATAAGATAATGGGACTAAAATGTGCTCTATCCAATGGTTAAATACAGCATCCAAGGGTTACCACTGGTCATAGTCAGCATCACAGTTGCAGTAGAAACTGGAGTCCAGACAGTTGTCCTGCAGACCACATGCACACTGGCGGCTGCCGGGCAGAGCTCCTCCCCAGTGGTTCTGGATCTGACCCGAGCCTGGACCGCCCACCCACCAGCTAAGTGGAGCACCATCTTAAATACAGACATAAAACACACACACACACACACGAAAAATATATGAAGATGAATTTTAAATTATTTACAAAGGTTGCGCGCCAGGTCAGAGCGCACAGGGGCGAGGTGTGTGGGGGGACTGTGAAGCGAGCTGACTTCGACTGATTATCGAATGGGCAAAAAAGTTGCCGGTACACACGGTACGCTTGACAGAAGTCCAGGTAACTGAGAGTCCATATAAATAACGTAATTTAAGTTAAAACTGAATCAATTTTTGGGGGGCTCCCCCATGTGTCAGTAGAGGGCTTTAGGGGGAGCCAGGCTCCTCTTAGCTCCCCCATAATTCAAACCCTGCTTATACGTCACTTTTTGTGACAAATACTTGTCATTCACAAGCAGAGCTACAATATTTACTATGTTTTGTCTTATTCGAGTAACTTCATTTTGTCATTTTAAACAAAAGCTAATAAAAAAGATGCAAAAACCAATGCAGCTGACTGGCTAACCTGTTAGGTGCAGCTAAAGCTGAGATAATACACAACTGAATTGTTTTAATTAACCCGTTTGACTAAATCAGCACTTCGTATTATTCTGTCCTGGTTTCAGATATAGATCCCACAGATGGAGAAAAGCTTGCTTAGCAAAGAAGTTGCCTCCAGCCGTTGCAATGACATTTCCTCTCCGACAAACACACTCAGCAAAAAGAGCTGAACAATACAATTACCCCCAAATATCTCAGCTTCCTATGCCAGCTCAATACGTTAAGCATAAAATGCCAATGAGCCTTTTCCCCAGATCTTACCCAGAGTGTTGAAGAGACGGGACCTCCTGCAGTGGAAGGACAGCTCCTGCTCACAGTGATCAGACTGACCGATGACTGCTGCTAGCTGCTCCTCCTCAGAAGAATAGTCAAAGTGAGCAGAGAGTTGGTTTCTGTCAGCAGAGGCCTGAACGCCCGTCAGCTCCGTGTTATTGTGTTGGATCACAACCCACGTCTTGTCCTCTGGTGGAGAAGAGAGGAGGGGATGGGAAGACGGAGAAAAGATAGCAAACTCTCAAACTGAGGAAGTGGGTGTGCGAGCGTCAGATAAAAAAGGATGTCTGTGTTTTACCTGTCATGTTACAGTAAACGAGCTGGGGTTTGATTGGTCCGCTCCCGTCCACATCTACGTAAAAGTGTCCTGAGGAGTTGCCTTTGTGTTTGTACATCTCACAGGTCTGCTCATATTTAGCTGAGGAAGAGAACATGACAGAATGTCAGCTGTGGTTTCTACTTAACAGAATGTTTATGCTAATGGATTCATTTTAAAAAGCAGCATTGATAAAGTTGAATCAGATCCCTGCAAAAATGTATATGAAACCTTTAGTATTAGTAAGGCTGCTTGAGAAAAAAAAATCCTGATGAGAAATCAGTTTTCCTCCTTCCCTTTTGTCCGCTCTGCAAATTTTGGAATCATAGCCGGCTATGCTGCAAGCAATGGTACTGACCCGATCTGCATCTCTGAAAAGAAAACCAAAATAAACCAAAGATTGCTTTTTTATTTAAAAAAATTAGGGGTGGGACTCGATTAAAAAAATTAATCTAATTAATTAGAGGCTTTGTAATTAATTAATCTTGATTAAATGCATTTTAATCGTTCAAGAAAATTTGCCCCGAAAGCAATTTTTTAAAATTAAAAATAACGAGACAGAGAATCAAACAATAGTCATTGACATTATTATTGTAAACACAAGCTCTTTAATTTCTAAAAAAAAAAATGCTTTTAAATTGTATTTCAATTCAAAACAGGAGAAAAAAAAATATGTATATCACTGGCAAAAATAGGACAGACCTAAAAGTACAATACTATTTTAAGTACATTAAAATAATAATAATAATAATAATAATAATAATAATAATAATAATGGGATTTCTGATCACTCATCTGATTGTAGTTTTAGTTGTGTTTGGTGCACATACAAAAGGTTTACATGGTCTTTTAGCGAAGGTTCTGAGCTTTCTTTAGAGGTGCAGCTTGACTATATTTATATTTAGGGCATGTATTTTGCTGCTAAACTTCAACATCCCCCAATTGGGGGACCCTAGGGCTTAAAGAATTAATGCGTTAATTTTTTTTAAAGCGTTTTTTTTCTAATTAATTAATCATAATTAACGTGTTAAATTCCCACCCCTAAAAAATACAAATCAAATACCATTATTTTAGTTCATAAATTAAAAAGAAAATTCTAATTGTGTCATGTCCTGTGTCCTCGTCTCCCCAGTCTACTCCGTATCCCAACTCCCTTGTCTCTGGTCCCCCTCTGACATATCATTCAGGTTTCTCAGGTCATCTCTCTCCTGCATCATTCCATGTGTTCTCCCTCCTCCTAGTTAGGCCCGAGCAGCGAAAGCGCTGCGAAGGCCTCTTGTATCTGCTCTGTTTATTATTATTATTAGGCCCGAGCAGCGAAAGCGCTGCGAAGGCCTATTGTTTTTGCTCTGTTTATTATTATTATTTATTATTCTTCCGGCAAATGAATTGGCTTTTTGGGGGCCTTAACATACCCCAAAACTCACAATATTTTGCAGGCATGTCAGGCCTGGTGTAAAATTTTGTTTTTTAAAGGTCCTGAAAAAATCCCTTCAGAAATAGCGAAATAGCGCCCCCTAGAAAGTGAAAAATCTGCCCCCCCATTGACCTTTTTTCATCGTAAAATTACGAAACTTTGCACACTTGTCCTACTCCCCAGTCCGCACAGAAAAGTCTCTTGCAGCCATGGTCAACATCAAACAGGAAGTCGGCCATTTTGGATTGAAGTAGCGATTTTGACCCCGTTTTGGCCGTTTGTAGGGTCCGTTCTTGATTGACCTACTCGGTCATTTTT